>NQII01001123.1:247200-259137 GCA_002778355.1 Clitarchus hookeri | reverse complement strand
TTGAGACGTCATACTCAATTACCGCACCTGCTGTTATCTACCTGGTGCTCTTACTGTAATATGCAGGATGTTCGGAAATTAAACACCCAAACTGCGGGAGGTGATTCATTATGAAAAATAAAGTCGAAAATATGCAGGACACCACATAACAAAACGGAATATTAAAGGAGATATGGGCCTCTGCAAATTGGGGTTTGAAAACGTATTTTCGCTGAATGCCTTGTACTTTCTGCCAGCGGTGGGGATGGCGACGATGTACCCTCAGTACGTCCCACTCGGTCGAATGGGACACGCCCATTTGGTGCGCTATGGGGCGTGTACTAGTGGAGGGCAGGTCGCCGTACTTTAAGCCTAACAGTGCGCACAGACAGAGGACGGCCAGCATTTCGCATGTGTATATGCAACATGGGAAGCATAAGTCACCTTTTACTGCGGACATTGTAGGCGTTCTACAAGGCAGTCAGCAAAAATACGTTCTCAAAACACAATTTTCATATGCTCATATCTCCTTTAATATTCCATTTAGCTATATGGTGTTCTATATATTTTCGACTATGTTTCATAAGGAAATACCTCCCACAGTTTGGGTGTTTAATTTCCGAACAACCTGTATACTCACACATCGATAACCCTAACTTAAGCTAATTAGTTATGTATAACACACAAGGTTTTATAAAAATCTAATGTTTGTAAAATTATCCCTACAGTTTACTGCTGCAATTATCAATAGACAGTTCATGAACACGAAAGGTCACAAAGAACGTACAATGCCATTAAATTTATTTCCAACATAAATTAACTATAGTGCTTTTGTTTAATTGCAGGTCTCATCTAGAACATTTAGAAATTCCATGCACAACTGTCGATATTTCCAATTTTTTGGTGATAATTCTGCCGCGATCACACCGACAGCGACCTTATTGGACGTCTCGAGTATGGCTGTGGTAAAATATCCGCCTCTTCATACAACCACAATGGTGAAAAGTTGTTTGTTAACAGCGAGCTGTCACGTCAGCGACAATGCGTCACCAGCCTGAGGCAGGACTCTTATCTGCGCTGATTTCATCTACTTCCGGATAGAATCACCTCTCCTTCCTTCCCTGCATTAAACCCAGCTCAGAAAAATGAGTAACGTAAGTTTTCTTTTCAAACGTAATGAATTTGGAATGAGATTCACAAACAACGCATAATACAAAAAATTGTGAAAAAATAACAATACAGCGATTTGCATATAAAAAACACGACGGATGCTCCGAAGAGGGACGCAAACCCACAGAACTGCGTCTAGCCATAGTACGTTATAGCGCGTCCCGAACTCTCCTCTTCAAAACTAATTATCTGGAGAACTGGTGCGAAAAAAACCAGTAATACATTTCGACAAAATCTACGCATTACCATAAAATGACTATCGTGTATGCATTGTAGATTGAGTAATTACTGTAATTATTTTATTATTATTGTGAAATTACAAATTAAAAATGGCCTATCCTATATTTTTGTAAAATTTTTACATGGTGAATAAACAGATATCAATACCGAAGGCACGGAATTCATACCTCATACTAACAGCTTTTTTCTTTTCTTTTTTAATATAATTATCCATGACAACATTTAGACTGTCACATCTTTGCTGCACATTAGCCAATCGAGATATCACCGTAAAGAGCGGTGTGGCACAAACCTTTTCACAGCATTTACCTGAAGCGGGGATGAAAAAGTCACTTGCGAAGGAAGTTTCTACAGCAGACGATCGGGCTTGAAACCCCGATCAACCGACTGTCTCCAACAGCTAATAAATAGGACGACCACGACAACTGGTTTATCTGAACATATGTATGAACTGCACATACGCGAGAAGTGCAATGAAGAATGTGAAGACGTCTTCTGGAAAATACCTCGAGGTCACATTCGGCTATGAAAAGGCATTACGACGGCGATGGTAAATACCATAGCATAAACCAGATTAGCGTGTTCTTGTTTCTTCAGCATTTAAAGAGGCGACTAGAGGGTTTTAAATACGGCAATCTACGCAGAAAATGATGCAGCACTGTTCCTATTCTTTAAAACGCTGTTTTACAGAAGAATAAATATCTCGAACACAGGACAACCAGCTACTTTCTTCTGGCACTTCTCAACGGCAACATTTGTCTCTGAATAACCAAATTTACGAATGGGCAGCAAAATCGCGACTTTTATTTCCGTCTTGAAGAAAGATGTATGTAGAAACATTCCATAGTTTTTTCAAAAATTAGAATAGACGCCAGACGGCAACTAGGAACACCGGAGCCTTGAGAGCCGATGTGGACGAAGCGAGACGAGGAGTGTAGAAAGCAGCGCCGAAATGCACGGGCGGCGGAAACGGCAGATCCCCGATGTACTGAAACACCCCGTGTGAGATCGTTGTTTAAGCGAATACGCGTATCTAGGTGAATTAACGTTGCCAGAAAAAAAAAACCAGCGTTTCTATTAAGTGTACTCACTGGGGAAAAAATTCGTGAAAATGGTCCAATATGGCAGTTTTCAAGCTAGCCCACGTAGTTTCCTTACGCGGCAAGAGAAAAGTACGGTCATACGGACGCAGTTTAATCNGGCAGTTTTCAAGCTAGCCCACGTAGTTTCCTTACGCGGCAAGAGAAAAGTACGGTCATACGGACGCAGTTTAATCCGTGGGCTTTCATAGCGTGCAATCAAGTAGCACGCCGCGCGCGTCGGGGCGATGAGACGCTAAGGGTGCACGTTAGTGTCGCTCCCTCGCTTCTTGACCTTGAACACGCAGGTACACGCTCATCTTAACCCCACCGACCAGCGGCATCGTCCTGCAAGGATTCCCACGTGCGAAATTCCAGGATTGACCCCACTGGGAATCGAACCAGTTTCGCCCTGGTAGGAAGCGAGCACTCTAACCAATGCAGTAGCCCACGGCCCAGCTCTGAAGAATTGGCGAACTTAGGTCACGAACCATCTAGATTGCAGAGCGGCGGGAGGGGAAGCACGTAAGGGCGGCGCGGCACTCGCCGCCTGCGGGAACATCGACCTTGCGGGGCTCGCCGCCGACGCGGACCACAAATAACTGCAGGTGAGCGGCGGCGAGGCAGTCCGCATGGCGGCCTGCAATGCGGGCGGGCGGCCCGCCCCGTATCGACTGCCCGTGGCTGCCTTCGAGAGGCGGGTGGAGAGAACGTACGCCGCTGGTCGATATATCTCGACGCGGCCCAGGTCGATAACCACCTGCCGGCGCCCGAGCTCGTGCAGTACGCCCGCAGTTCTGTGGAGCCGAGATTACACGGTGGAAGTCTCCTTGGTTTCCGATGGACTGTACAATATACAACTCTCTGGAAAAGTAGTGCACACACAACGAAGATTGTCGGAAAGGCACGATCTATGAATGACGAATGCCTATATTTTGTAACACTGTAAAATATTTTATTAGAATGTATTTAAATGTTTTTAAAACAAACGATTAGACAATTTGTTTTTAACAAAACATTTAAGAGTATTTCCATATAAAATGCTTCAGAAAGCAAATTTTTGCATAGAGCCTAAAAGTTATTCATTTTTACCATTTTTGATATTAATTTTTATGCATACCCATTTCTGCAACAAAACTTATCATTCCTGTAACTTTAATAAACANTGAGACAATTTGTTTTTAACAAAACATTTAAGAGTATTTCCATATAAAATGCTTCAGAAAAAATTTTTTGCATAGAGCCTAAAAGTTATTCATTTGTACCATTTTTGATATTAATTTTTATGCATACCCATTTCTGCAACAAAACTTATCATTCCTGTAACTTTAATAAACACTTCTGACATTAGTGTCATTATCTTTTTACACAACCGTTGTAATTATTATGACTGCCCGAACTCCGCGAAAGTTGTATTGCAAAATGCGCTTTCTGAAGCATTCTGATTTGTAATAACGCTTCAATTCTGATTTAAAATAGACTCATTGATTTTTTTGCACATTTAAATAAGTAAATTGTAGCGATATAGTTAATAGTGTTGTAAAATATTTGCACTCTTATTTCATACACCCCATAATTGTGGTGTTCTGACAATGTCGGTAGTGTACTACTATTCAATGAGTTGATGTCGCAACGTGGTCGGGTGAAGTACTGCCAACACTAGCTGGTTATTGCCAGTCTGCAAGAAGGCATTTTCAAGATACACGGAAATTTAATTTCTTTGGAAATGTTAAGGAAAATAACTCAGTCTAAATTATGTCAGACTTTAGCACTCCAATAAGCACTTAATACAATAAATATATCGTAGTAAATAAAAAAACTGAAAAATAAATAAGGTAAATTAACTAAGGTGAATTTAAATTTACAATGTTATGTAATCTATAGAGGAGAATCAAAATAACAAATGTCTGGTTTATCAAATAAATAAAAACCATATAAATAAATACTGACGTAAATAAATAAACATCTGGAATGTACTCATTACACCACCTTGTTTTCTGTCTAAGATTTCTCAAATCTCCCTTGTACCTGTCATACTAACCCAGTTTGCAAATATTTTATAGAATTATATAAATTTCTAACTCCCGAGCTTTATCAGACAGTCTGATCAGTCGCTAGTGTTTATATTCCTTGCTATAATAGCCAATTACGAAACAAGACGTTACTGAAATAATTAACTTACTTTGTACTGCATTAGTATTTTCAACTATTTCTGCTAGAGCTCGTTTAACGGCTTAGGTAGCACGGTTTTGTGATTTAAAACCAGAAAATCAAAACGAATTTTCTTGAAAATTGTTAAATATTAACACATATTTTCAAAATTATTGCCCATTAAATCATTTACTGCCCCATTACTGTTAACATTATTAAAAACTGATTTTCCACAATTTGCGTCGCGGAATAATCGCCACTAAACACTTTAGCGTACTACGAACTCTATATGCTTGGGTTAAAACGGTTTTCCACGAAAAATTGCCGACAACTTTGTTAATCAACACGCATAAGCATAATTTTCAGGTAAACTGACAATACGCATGTGAAATAAATTATTAAATACTAAAATTAATTATCTAATTACGTTTTGCCAGATCCTACGATCGATTTAATTTCAACATATGGTTTTAAAGTTATGAAATATCATGTTAACAATTTCGTTTAGGTCACCATTTTGAAAACAAATGCTCTGCTATTAAACTCTTAACATAAATATGCTAGTCACTATTGTCAAATTACGTCTGACCCTTATTTTATTCAAATACAATTTTACACAGATTACATTGCATCATAAACCAACACAAAAATTGTGTAATTTAAATATGTAGACCATTGAGTAGTGTATCAAACCACCCGGCAACAACTTGAAATTCAAATGTGCCACCTTTACAAAAATTCGCCACCCTAAAATTGGACTTATACCAAAATTGCATACTAAATGATTATTTAAATTTTCTTAATTTAAACGCATGTCCTGCCGACATCACACCGCCACACTAGAGGTCTTACTATAGAGAGGAGTTACATAGCAAATAACTACTATGTACAGCTAGTGTCATAATAATTGCGGACAGCATATGAGCCACGAATGTGAACGAAGGTGACAAGTTGTGTTTGGTTGCAGACATAGCCTACATGTGTTTCTGAAAACTTTGGAAAAGTCACACGCAGACACTTTCGTCCACCCCAAATCGGCTAGAAATGCTATTTGTCATATCTGAATTTTTTCAGTTATATTTTAAGGGTGCCAGCCACGATAAAAATGTATTTTATTTTTGTACCACACACTGTCCCACTTGTAGACATCAGTGCATAGTTACTCTTTCCGAGCATAGTTTTTGCATATATACATGCCAAAACCACAAATTATACTGCTTTAGAAATGTAAAATAATGAAAACTAACTTACGTACAGAAATAAAATAATTCTCATTGAAAGAAGATGCCAAGAGCCACTTCAAGACGCCCGTAAAATCGTATGTTTTTGCAATTTGAAAAATTTGTTGCAAATAAGTAAATTCTTGCATATTCTTAATTTGAGGCTGCCCCTGAATTTTTGTAAAACTAACTTTTGCTAATCATAAATTAAGATGACCCTTCAGTTGCCCTGTCTGTCAATAGTTGGGTTTATTTTATTGTTGTCAATAGTTGGGTTTATTACGTAAACAGTAAACTTTTGACTTTGAAGTGACATTTTGCAAAAACAAATAAAAAAAATTTATCCCAGGAAAAAGGAGTTACAGAAAATGTCTACTAGTTGAACAGTATGTGGTACAAATATAAAATAACACATTTTTTTCGTGTCCTCCTAATGTGAAACATGCTATAAGCATGGAAAATCATTCAGGACACTGCAACAGCCTCAAGGCTCAGGTTCACCTCTTTTGCAGAAATTATTCGTTTTCTTGTAATAATATCCCATTCAGAGTAATTACTGGCAATGTACGATTATAGAAAAGTTACATTTTACGAGTTTTTTTATTATTTGTGTGGTTAATTTTCATTGTGTTACCTGCTAGTTGTAAAAAGTCGGGAACATATTTATATCCTATCAATAAGTTTCTGCATCTTCGCAAGCAGGAAAAACAAACAGTGAAAGCCAGATACAAAACTATTAAACTAGTAAATTTTCTATAATCAAACATTTACAATGATACCTACCTCTGAAACTGAAATCACGACACAAAAGCGAAGAATTTCTGAAAAATCAGTAAAGTCAAGCCTTAAGGTGGCCGCCTGGTTGAAGGAATTTCGCACGTCTGAGGCCTGAAAGCGTAGGGGCGCTAGGGGCGACCGAGACATGCGCACCAACTCTCTCGTCGCCTCTACGCACAAAGCACTGAACTGGCGTGCAGTCTCGCCGTCGATAACGCGCCTCAATGAGACTTTCAGCGGAGACCCTACCATTTTATGACGTAATAATAAAAATAAAGGTTTGATGCACGTCCCTATTCCTTTTTTAATGTTATGTACCGGAATATTCGTACCTAAAAATGACGATGAANTATGTACCGGAATATTCGTACCTAAAAATGACGATGAAAACACTTGTGTGAGCCATTTTCACCATCACAAAACATGATTTAGAGAGACACGGAGGAACTGGAAAACTTATACAGACGCGTAACGTTTCTTAAATGTTATCCGCAAGCAGGCCTCGCTCAGACACGTTGCACGGTTCCTTAATGAAACGTGTTCTGCTGGAGCTCTGTACACCGCTCGGCGGCCAGCCCCCTAGAGCCCGCCTCACCCGCCATATTGAATACTTCATTTATTTTCTTCTAATTAAAATTTGAGGGGGGGGGGATTTATTGTAAAATGTGACAATAGAAGCTTAGCTAAATTGCCCTGCCCATCATTACGGATATCTTACCCGGCCACGCGTTGCTGTGGCATAAAAGATCTTGGTTCTATTCATTTATGTAAAATTAATTGAAAGAAGTACATGTATATATGTAAAAAAAACATTGAAAACAACAAACTGAAGTGTTCAAACAGACAGCTGTCAACAAAGGCGCTTCCTGGCGCGAAAGCATGGTAAAAATGAGCTTTTTGCAGATTTNCAGACAGCTGTCAACAAAGGCGCTTCCTGGCGCGAAAGCATGGTAAAAATGAGCTTTTTGCAGATTTTAGTACTTTTACAGGTAATACAGATAAAAAAGAAAGGTGTACAAACACTCGTGGGAACGAAAGGAAGGTTTATAAAAAAAACAATGNATACGATGTCGCTACGCCATCTATTCTCTACTCGAGTGAACCACATGGGCACACATCCTACTACATTTACACCGTGTGACGTGAAAACTTTCGCGAGTTACATTAACTGTAGGCTATAGTCCATTCGCGGTATCTTCGCATCTTTCGAATCAAACCTTTGAAAAATCAACCTATGTATTGTCTGTTCACGGTTTCTTCACACATTCCGAATCAAACCCTTGAAAAAAAAAAAAAAAAAAAAAACACCCCATGTATGACGTGTTTGGTTCTTTCCTAAATGTGTCGTATTTATACTTGTGTGAACATGAAAATATCTTATTTTAGAATAAATATAACTTTTACTCATTTATATATATAAATTTGAACTTTTCATTTATTACTAATATCAATAAAGACAGGGACAAATATGTGTGTTGGTAATGCCTAGTAAGAAAGGGTTCTTATGCAAAATATTATTACACTTTGTGCGCACGAATGCGGCGCGTTGACCCTCTGGTGTAACTTTCAAAGTTTTGCCTACATGGGGCGGAGGAACATCCCGGAAGTAGAACTTCAGCAGGGCTTCAGAAAAGTTGGGAGTAACCATCAATGGACTATAGACCTCTTAGTCTTCACGTACGATCATGACGATGTCGACTGCTTATTGGACGCTTACCGACACAGTGGGAGGCGAATACTGGTACCGCATTTTGTTTTCATCTTTCTTATTGACTAACGTTCTCCAGCAGATGTCCAATAACTCTTCAACCAATTGCAAAAGTAATTTTAAAAAAAAGAAAAGAAAAACCTACAGAGTTTTGGATTTTAGCTTGTCCCGAAATGAAACGTTAAACTTTGNAATTTTAAAAAAAAGAAAAGAAAAACCTACAGAGTTTTGGATTTTAGCTTGTCCCGAAATGAAACGTTAAACTTTGCAGGCATCTAGTTATGAGCAGTGACCTTTATCGATTTATTCTTCAACCCTTTTATAGCCAACTTAAAGATTTAGTGGTCCGGGCATATTTTCTGTATACTCGTTTTTTGCGTGTATCTATGGAAATAAATATCCTGGCAATACGATTTTTAGGTCAGGAATTGCAAAAAAAACCAATCATCTAAACCCGTAACGTTAATTTATCACTGCATATTCTAAGAAAAAAATTGTGAAATGGTTNAATTTTTAAAAAAAGAAAAGAAAAACCTACAGAGTTTTGGATTTTAGCTTGTCCCGAAATGAAACGTTAAACTTTGAAGGCATCTAGTTATGAGCAGTGACCTTTATCGATTTATTCTTCAACCCTTTCATAGCCAACTTAAAGATTTAGTGGTCCGGGCATATTTTCTGTATACTCGTTTTTTGCGTGTATCTATGGAAATAAATATCCTGGCAATACGATTTTTAGGTCAGGAATTGCAAAAAAAAAAACCAATCATCTAAACCCGTAACGTTAATTTATCACTGCATATTCTAAGAAAAAAATTGTGAAATGGTTATTTTAAAAAAAAATACACATATTTAGAGCATGCGTGCGCAGTTTCCTAAGAGAGAAAAGTAAAAGTCGTAAATACACTTGCGGGCTTTCACCTCGTGTAATAAAGTCCTGCCGTTAACGATCACATTTGCACAGGAAAGCGTAACGACGGGAGCAATGTACGCCGGTTCAGAGCCTGGCGCGCGTATTGTCGCCCTTATCGCCGCGCCTCGAACGCACAGAAGAAAAGAAATCTCGGGGGGGCCATTTACTATCGAGGTCATTTCGGGAGCTTGCGACATGCAAGTCGAGCCTTAACGATGGCAGTGTACTCTTACACACGCCGCTATCGTTCTTTGCGCGGTAGACAGTCACCTTTATCTTCGATTGGCAGGAGTGTCAAAGCTGGCAGATAACAGACGGCCCGTCAAGAGATATGGAACAGGGGTGTCCGGGGTAGTGGGTTGAGAATCATATTTACAAAATAGCGTCTCTCTTTCGCGGACGTATTTCAATCTAATTCTAACATAAAACTGTGATAGCTATTACAAAAAAAAAATACATTTCGTACAACATTAGCGAAACAAAAAATAACCTTACAAATTCCTAAGAACAAAAATGCGGGATATAAACGCAGGATGCCATCGAGCATAGTAAGNAAATACATTTCGTACAACATTAGCGAAACAAAAAATAACCTTACAAATTCCTAAGAACAAAAATGCGGGATATAAACGCAGGATGCCATCGAGCATAGTAAGTTTGGGGCTGTGTAAATAAACTGTAACAAGAGTTACAAAGTTTAACAGAGTATACGAAATGCGTTTCTGTTCATAAAGTAATCAATATATAATACAATACATCACTGGCGTGGTAGCAGAGAAAATGTACATCAATCTCATTTTCACATTCACGTATAAAATACGATATCTACAATTACATTTACTAAACACTTGTAAGCACACAAGANCAATCTCATTTTCACATTCACGTATAAAATACGATATCTACAATTACATTTACTAAACACTTGTAAGCACACAAGAAAATTGTCAACACACACAGAACTAATCACTTGTTTTTCTCAATTACAAACTGGATATTAATGTAATAATAAATAATGAAAAGCATGCATAGGACACGAGTTAATTAAGATAGTTGTAATTACACGAATTAAAAGGATATTTAAAAAAAATCTACGTGTAATATTAAATTGAAAAATTGTTTACTCATAGCTCTGACCATTTACATGATTCGTTAAATTCAAATATATGTTTTTTTTNTATTAAATTGAAAAATTGTTTACTCATAGCTCTGACCATTTACATGATTCGTTAAATTCAAATATATGTTTTTTTTTTCGTACTTATGTGATTTAATTTCATGACAATGAAGAATTATTTCTATTAAGAATTTTTATTACAAACATNTTTTTTTTCGTACTTATGTGATTTAATTTCATGACAATGAAGAATTATTTCTATTAAGAATTTTTATTACAAACATTATTCAATGCGGCCAGTCTGGTATGCTGGATCACCAGCTGTTTTCGTTACATTTGTTAATAAACCACATTAATGTACGTATTCGGCAGGAAATGACTGCACATAAGTAATGACTTTTATTAATAAGTTGGCAGACGTGCAAGCCTATGCCTTACTTTTTCTTCACTGTTTTGGCTTCCTTGGCAGAGTGCGCCTCAAGGATGCGGCTCTAGTTTACATTTCCATTCCGAATGTTATTTTCCACAGTTGTCGCGCAAGTTCTACGCCAAGCCCTTTACGACTGATAGTCCACAGATTAACTGAACTTAACATGAGTATTTTACACTGCGAAAGTAATTATCGAGTACCTACTTAGCAGTGATTTATCCGTTTACAGTCCGGGGTATCCTAGCCTTAGGGTATCATTCTTTACTGTACACAGTTGGGCGTAACAGAAATAACAACATTTACTACTACTAATTATAAATGATCCACACTAATCGAGCGATGCCATAAAAATTATTATTTTTGTCNATAACAACATTTACTACTACTAATTATAAATGATCCACACTAATCGAGCGATGCCATAAAAATTATTATTTTTGTCCGACTACCACAAACATCGTGTGGATACAAAAATATTTCGTAAATTTACGCCATAAAATCTGTTATTAATCTTTATTAAAGAAGTAGAGAAATTAAGTGGCATTTTTGATTGATGTTAAGAGGGGTCTTCTTACGTCAGCAATGAAAGATACTCATTCATAAAATAAGAGAACGGAGGACATTCGAAAATTATATCTGGGCAAATTCGCGTGCGCATGCGTGTATTTTGTCCGACAGTGTGTATATGTAAAAAAAAATGTCGGACCAAAAATACTTGTGAAGATAAAAAGACAGGCCGATTAACATATCTTATTAACTGTACTTCGCTCCTATCATTCCAGAGAAAGTTTATTTTGTGGGAATTCTTTGAATGAAAATATTATTTACATTCTCTGTGAGAACTCTTCTCGCATCGAGGGAATAAGCCATATTTCCTGCGAGTTCGTGTAAACAGTGACTGAGAGCGCATGTCATATGGCTAGCACATTATATTTCCGTTATGTAACGACCGTACGAAACTTGCTCTTGTAAGCGAGTAGTACACACACTGAATACAGTTTTGATATTCCAGTCCATGTTGTTCAATAGTATTACGAAATCCATCTGCAATTACGTTACTCCATTCCCGTCACGGGTCATGCATGATTCTTGTAACACAAATGGGCTGGTGGGTCTTCTTCCGACTTGTAGCGAGCACATGAACAGCAGAATCCAT
>NQII01001123.1:155797-234954 GCA_002778355.1 Clitarchus hookeri | reverse complement strand
AAAAAAAAAAAAAAAAAATACCTTAGGCCGGGTGTATGAAACACAGTCGAAGACACGCAAAACTATGAACGCACATAATTCAAAGATACTGTTTAGAAACTACGCTAGAACGAAACGTAGAAACTGACCAACACTCAACTTCTTGCGTTTTACACTTGTATACTAAGACTACGATTTTCATTCTTGCCTTTACTTTTGAGTTATTTTACTTACTTGCACAATGATTTGTGTCGAATTTAATGTATTTAGTAAATATATTTTGAAATATTCTTGTATAATTTTCTAACTAGGTATATTAAATAGCGTTCCCAGAGATTCACTATTCGAACATTTAAAAACTATATGTCCCTTTCTGAAGTTAAAAACTTAAGGCGGTCGTCTACCTGGCACTTGAAATGCGCTGCAGCGTGTTTCAAAAATAGGTTTTTGACGAAACTATTAAACGTTCCCCCCGATAGGTTTACCTACGAAAAGAAAGCACATTCAAGACGATGAAGTAACGGTACTTCCGAGACCTGGCGCACAGGGGAAACGCTATTTTCACGCCCTGCAACAAAGTTAGGGAAGAGTGCTATATCGCAACATATAGGAACCGGATACACGTGAAGCTGAGTTAGAGGCGTGCATTGGACATTGCTACAGAGTCGCGTACAATAAAACTACGGCGTCACGTTGAGACGAGTCACCTACGGCAAGACTGACTGTATAGCTCGCTCCAAAGGAGAAGATAACGAGCAGAAGACCATAACGTGTCGGCCTAGACGGGGGAGTCCGTAGCCGTTGTGAGTGAGGCAAGGCCGTGCGTGAATATTACCTGTCGAAAAAACGTCAGTCGCGCAGCGCGGTATACGCCATCCATGGTAAAGTGAGACGTTAACTTCCGAGTGCAGTGGAATATACACACTGTGTTTATCACTTACATGGCGATATTTATTTTCACAGGTGGGTGGTTAAAGTATTGAAAATGGCTGAAAGGAAAAAGTAACTAGGGCCTCAAAAGTGCTCACTTTACCGTGAACAGCCTACACTAGAGAGCAATGTTATCAGTTTGGTGTGTACAGCACCAGCAGTGTCGCGTGGTTTCCCTCCCTCAAAGCTGTACGACAGTTCAGTGGCTCGCGCGTAGAGGCGATGCCGCTTTACATACGCCAATCGGCGTCTTCCGTAGCGCTTCGTAGATGTCTGCCTCACAATCACGCCCCCTCGCAAGAAGGCTGCCTTAAAAAATACCCGTCACAAACAAATATAATTGAAAATAGGCAAAGATTATTCATTAAAAGGCATCAGGGAAGAGATTTTTGTAGCACTTTCGTATGTACATCCTGCATTGTTGGTATAGTCCATTCACGGTTAAGCCTACTTTTCTGAAGCCCTACTGAAGTCCTACTTCCAGGTTATTCCTCCGCCCCCTGCAAACTAAGTTTAACCTAGTCGAGAAAATTCCACCAAAGGAACAGCGCACCGTATTCGTGCGCACTCCGTTTAATATTTTTGCAAAATAATTAGGCTACTTCTTAATAGGCATTACCAACACACACGTGTTCTCCCTGATTTAATTCAAATTAATTATAAACGAAATATGATTTATACATAAAATTTAAATAAAAAAATACTATTTACCAAAAAATAAGGTCCTCTGTATTTTTTTTTGTGCTAACACAAATATAAAACGCTTGAGATAAATAAAATAGTTAGGAAACAACTAAACGCTTCATTCATGGAGTGATTTTTCAAAGGTTTGAACCAAAAAGTATGAAGAAACTGAGAATATACTATAATGCTTTTGTGTCGTGCGACGTTTACAAACGACGGTGATTTTTCTTGCTTTATTAACGTGTTGCGTCGTTTATACACCCGGCCTTATAGCTTATGAACTCCTAGCTTCCCTTCTGTGTCAGACGTTATGGTCCATACCGTATAAGGCCACTTTCTGACAGTCAGTGAGTGGCAATTGACGTATACGAAACAAACAAAGCGCCATTTACAAAATCCTGTATCAGCTGATGCACGAACGAACAAAAGTTAAAATTACGGTGGCTATTCTGAGTGCACTGCCGATGCACATCAGAAAAGCAGAAAATACGTGGATAAGAAAGAGTTCGTAGATTTATTAATACATTTTATTTTACGAGGTAACAAAACAATGGTTGTTAGTGTTAAAAACTAAAGTTCGTGATAATGTAGTTACGTATAGGTGTTCAAAATGAAATGTACAATAGAACGATACGACATGGAAAAGTTCCTGTGAATTTGTGCTAACTTCAGAAAGCTTTTTCACGTCGTATTGTCCCTCTCCAACCTCGCTTTCAACACGTCCTTGATATTAATTCCAAAAGCATACAGAAATATTGCATAATATTGTTGAATTATTTTTTCTAATAATTTGACGAAACGACACGAATTTGAAATATATTTCCAGCCCTTAACATAAGAATTTTCAACTTTAAAAAATACGCTATCTGTTGGCCATAAAAAGAGTTACTCAAAATTTCGCAGTGACGTGCTGCGCGCTATCTATCGGATATTCTGCGAGCTATTACCAGCCAGAAATGAATCTCTTTCCTGCGCGATATATAACGAATTTACAAACATATGCCAATAATTATATTTTTCCACGAGCTCTGCGTAATTTTTAAAGTAACATATATTTCATGTACAACGATTTGGAGTACAAGTCATTTATATTCGGCCGGTAATCGTTCGTCTACGTAAATTATACGCCATATTGTTCTCTCGAAACCCATCTCGTTGATTCCGTAGACACGCGTGAGTAGTTTTCAAGCAATTCTAACGTTATTCCACGTCACATATTTCCAACTCGTATATATTAGCTATAACGTCCAAAGTGTAATAATAGATACAACAGACCGTCTCGCAAATTTAAACCCAAATTCACTATCTCGGACAAATTAAAAAAGAGTTATCAAATATCTAACACTTTATATTTTTACTTTTATAACCTACTTATATTTTTAGACAGATGTCAGTCTTAAAATATCTTAAAATTTGTTTAGCATTACAATACAATGAGAAGTGGATTAGCTGACAGCGTGTTGATAAAAAATACAGCCCCGACGTAACGGACCAGCTGATGGCGGAAGGATACGTAGTCAGATGTAAACAGTGGCGCTACTTTCGCCTAGCTGTCAAAAAGTGGCCTTCTTATATGGTACAGAATATACAATTGTGCATTAGGGTTCGATGGGGTAAAGATTGGACACACTTCAGGTGGGAAAAAAAACGCGAGTAAGTGAAGAGGTTTGGGCAGTTCTTAAAATCAAGATCTTGAGAGCTGGTGAGGTTGAAGTNAGATGTAAACAGTGGCGCTACTTTCGCCTAGCTGTCAAAAAGTGGCCTTCTTATATGGTACAGAATATACAATTGTACATTAGGGTTCGATGGGGTAAAGATTGGACACACTTCAGGTGGGAAAAAAAAACGCGAGTAAGTGAAGAGGTTTGGGCAGTTCTTAAAATCAAGATCTTGAGAGCTGGTGAGGTTGAAGTGNAAAAAAAACGCGAGTAAGTGAAGAGGTTTGGGCAGTTCTTAAAATCAAGATCTTGAGAGCTGGTGAGGTTGAAGTGAAGTGACTTTGGAGGAGCGCTGGAATGAAAGGGCGGGGGAAATGGGAGATCACTGAGAAAACCAGCCGACCAGAGGCATCTTCCGGCACGATCCCCACATGTGAAAATCTAGGAGCGATCCCTCCGGGGGATTTAACCCGGTTCGCCTAGGTGGGAGACAAAAAAAAATTATAGTTAAAAACAAAAAATTGAAATTTAAAAAATAATAAAATGGCTCAGTCATAAATTTTTTTATTAGGTGACACAGAACATTATTATTTTTTCTAGACTTAAAAATGTTTGTAACCACTTGAACTTTTAGCTTAAAAAACCTGTATATTTTGATTTAATACCTTCCATTGCCTTTCTTTAAAAATTAACCATAATAGTTTTTTCTGGGCTGAATCGGATACATCCAAAAAAAGTACGCCTTCACAAATATAAAGCTATTTCAAAGGTGGGAGTATTTTTTTTCTGTTAAAAAAAGGGGGGGTGGTGTTCAGAGCATAAGTAGATCAAGTCTTTTTTTGTAATTGCTGAAAAAATTCCCGANGTTAAAAAAAGGGGGGGTGGTGTTCAGAGCATAAGTAGATCAAGTCTTTTTTTGTAATTGCTGAAAAAATTCCCGATGGTAATAAGATAGAAATTGAAATACAGTCAATACTTAATTTCCGATTCAAAATATTAATACAGCTGTAAACAAAACGTTTCCACAAAGTTTTTATTTTTTTTGCTTGAAGCTCGTGTTTCTCATTTACGTGCCTACATGGACTTGATCTACATAGTTGTGCNTTCTCATTTACGTGCCTACATGGACTTGATCTACATAGTTGTGCACTGAACCCACCAAATATAGCAATTTAATTAAAACAGAAGTTTCGCACCTGTCCCGTTCTCACCCCACGTCGTGAGAATACAGAAAGCCACCGAGTAACCGCTACACATTAGCACAAGTGTAATCTATTCACGGTTTATTCACACTTTTTGAATAGAACCTATGTAAAACCAGCCCATGTATGACATATTTGGTTGAACATAAAATTATACCTTATAAAAGATTCAAATGAGCTTTTACTTAAATTTTTCTAGTAATTATAATATGAATGAAACAGAGGGAAAATAGACGTGTTGGTAATGCCTAGTAAGAAATAGTTATTATGCAAAATATTATTACACTGAGTGCGCGCGAATTTGGCGCCAATTTTCTAGACTCGGTTAAGCTTTGTTTGCATGAGGCGGAGGAATATAGTGGAAGTAGAAATCAGAGCTTCGGGAAGTGAAGTTAGAAGTGACGGTGAATGGACTAGAGCAGATGTGTGCAGCCCAGCTAGACAACTAACGCAGAGTTAAGTGCGGTCGATAAACCTCACGTTCTTCAACAGACGCTATTCGTACAACCAACAAGCCTCATAAAGGGGACGGTCACCCCTCCTCTTCACAGCAAGCAGGGACGTCATCCCTCTGGGTTGATAGACAGGGGTTCGTTAACTACATATAGGCTGTTCACGGTAAGGTGAGCACTTCTGAGGCCCTAGTTACTTTTTTGCTTTCAGCCCATTTTTTTAAAAATCCTTTTACAACTTTTTCAAATTAAGATTTATGTAAGTAATAAACACAGTGTGTGTATTCCTCTTACTAGGAAGTTAACGTCTAATGTTAAAATATTGACTATTATTACAAATGAGAGAGCTTTTAATGGTGTTCTTACCGTAGTCTATACTTCTATACCTACCCTAAATTACTAGCCTCATTCTTTTTTTAGATAAATTTCATTTTTACTTACAGGAATTTTACATGTTTTATATTATATTTTAGGTACAGGAATTTCAGTAACGAAAGCAAAAAATATTCAGTATAGTTTATCTAAATTGTAAAAGTAAGNGGGGGGGGGGGGAGAAAGCCATAAGGATTAAAGTTGAACGAACAACCTTAAGTGTGGTTGCAGAAAGAACGACACTTCTGGAAACAAGGACGTAATGCGGCTATGAACTACCGCGCGCAGATTTGACCGCGAGTCAATTCAGTTTCACATCAAGCCAGCTACGGACGAACTAAATATCCATCTCGCAAACGGCAGGATACCACGAGGGTGAGCTGACACGACACGGGCAATTCGCTCGCTGTTCGCATGGAGGAGCCAGCATCCATTGCTGTTCTGTGGACCGACGAGGTCGTGTTCACCCGAGGTCGGTCTCCGACAGCCACGTAGAGAGTGCAGACCTACCTCCCATGTTTATCGACATAGGACGTCGAGTGATGTAGAGGGTCTTACAGCGTGATTGCCAATCATCCATCGCCACCAGCACACACCATCAGGACCTACTCCAAACACCCTGACTGTTCGGCGGAACATAATTGTTTTTTAAAATCGGTCTCTTGTTTCGTCTGCGCATTGTCGTCTCGTGGAGCAGCCAAGTTTTCTTTTTGCGCTTGAAATCTAGACGCTGGTCTAATATCGTCCCTCAGACGCCTTAATAGTAGTATGTAGCTGCGCATTCTAGGTCGATACAGGCGACACTAACACGCATCCATAGGGCCTCATCACTCGCTCCTTCGCGCAAAGCGTGCAGTGTTTCCATCGTGATGCTGCACCGTGCAAGTTAGAAGCGATGGCAGCCCGCAGATTAAACTGCGAACGTATGATCGTAATGTTGTCTTACCGGTTAAGGAAACTGCATAGGTAAGCTTTGAAATTTCCTACACTTGACCATTTTAACGATNCGTAATGTTGTCTTACCGGTTAAGGAAACTGCATAGGTAAGCTTTGAAATTTCCTACACTTGACCATTTTAACGATTTTTTTTCCCGTGAATACACTTAATATGATAAAAGTAAAAAGATAGGGACATATATAATTGTTTTCTTTCTTCTGTTCTTTTTTTTTCTAGCGTATTCGCGCAAACAACGATTTCACAGAGAATGTTTCCGCGTAGTCCTCTTTAACGCGAGGNCGTAATGTTCTCTTACCGGTTAAGGAAACTGCATAGGTAAGCTTTGAAATTTCCTACACTTGACCATTTTAACGATATTTTTTTCTCCGTGAATACACTTAATATGATAAAAGTAAAAAGATAGGGACATATATAATTGTTTTCTTTCTTCTGTTCTTTTTTTTTTTTCTAGCGTATTCGCGCAAACAACGATTTCACAGAGAATGTTTCCGCGTAGTCCTCTTTAACGCGAGGCGGTGGAACGCGCTATCGACAGTCTAGTCCCTGGGAACGAACTCTCGATGTACAATGCGCCCTGCCATCGATCGACCTCCCCTCGCACGTGTTTCTCTCTAGGGAACAACGTGCCCGTGCTTTCGCATCCATCCTACACTCGCCATACTTGGCTCTTGATACTTGGACCTCTTCCCGAAGGTCCAGCCTCCCAGGTCCCCGTCTTGACAACGCTGCGGAGGTCCGACGCGAAATACACAAGGCGCTCGACGCACTTCCAGGAGACATTCGAGAAGTGGCAGGAAACCTGCGAGCGCCATATTACTGTGAACAGAGTTAGTCGCGAAACTTTCTGATAAAGTCCATCCATGGTTACTTCCAACTTTTCTAAAGCCCTGCTTAAGTTCTTCTGTCAGACTATTCCTCAGTTACATGCAAACAAAGCTTCGCACCGCGAATATACCACACCACCTATAACACAGTTTTCTACACTACTCTGTCGTAATGTCGGCACGTAAATACATACAAGTTTACACGTTAAGCAAACACAGTTTCCGCTGTAAAACCATAATTTCGAAGGAAAAAACAGCAAACTGCAAAAAGGGCCAAATATGCATCACATGCCGTCATTCCGTGAAGAATAACAGACCGNAAAGGAAAAAACAGCAAACTGCAAAAAGGGCCAAATATGCATCACGTGCCGTCATTCCGTGAAGAATAACAGACCGAGAACAGTGCACGCCAAGGTTACCAAACGTAGCCTTCGCACATCTAGTCTTTAGTAGCAGTGCAAACAGTGTTAACAGTCGCCCTTCACTGGAAGCTATAACAGTTCTCTGTTGATACTGATAATTACCACCCTGATGCTGTCACGGGTAGAGAAGGAGAAGAACCCACGGCTACACCCGTCCTTATGGAAACTCTTTCGTGCCGAGATGGAAGAAAGCCAAAACTTTTATGATCTGGGATGTTATGACGTATGTGCAATATTTTCTTACAAACCAGCAGTGAAAGCAAGTGTCTTATCTTCTAACAGCGCACAATTTTACACTGTCTTCCACGGTAGTGTCAGGTTCATCTGGTTCACCATTGACTGGACTTGAAACAGTCCGTAGAGATAACTGCACAATACTGCTCCACAAACGTATTGTTATATTCTTGCTCCTCTGCATCGCTTCCTTGGTCCTGTCCGCTCTAGCGAGCGAATCAGTGTCATGAGCAATCGGTAACCCGAGGAGCACGCAAAGACTTAACAAAGGCGAACAGCCGCGCGCGCCAAGTAAGCCTTGTGCGCTCCCGGCCTTGGGAGGATTGGATTGCAGGGGTTATCTGCGCAAGGATGTTCTGGTCATTGCCCTAGCCTCTCAGCGAGATTCAGGGTGCTAGGATCGGGCCTGCGAGACAACCTAAGACGCGACGGGCCTGCGAGTTGCAACCTATAGCGCCAGGTGTGTGAAGACAGCTAAGCGACGAACCAGCAACGGTACAGTGGAGAGAGAGAGAGAGACAGANGCGAGTTGCAACCTATAGCGCCAGGTGTGTGAAGACAGCTAAGCGACGAACCAGCAACGGTACAGTGGAGAGAGAGACAGAAAGAGACTGACAGGNGAGAGAGAGAGACAGACGGGACTATTGAACTGAATGCGTGAGTGTAAGGCATTTGGAATGATGGCAACAGACTGATTGAAAATATGTAAATAAGGAGTGTGGATTAAGTGACTAACGAATATAGCGAAATTGAAAATGACATTATTTAAAATTGAGATAGACATTGAATATTGCGTTCAATGAGAATAAAAAGAGTAAAAGGGTAGATAGACTGTTTNAGAATAAAAAGAGTAAAAGGGTAGATAGACAGTTTCCTGTTGTAAATCATAGCCGCGTGAATATTTATTGCGGTGTAAAAATTAAAATTCTAATGTACTTCTTTTATTGAGAAAATGACTTCCATTACGAACATGGATACGTCCTTCTGGCATCGTGTAACACAATCTAAAGCCCTAACGACTGAGTACTGTATTCGCCTTCAGTGAGACACACATTCCTACCACCGGCAAATCAAGAACAGTTAATTGTAACATATTTTCTCTTATTTAACGCCGTTTCCTCGATTCCGCTGGTACAGTTCGTTCACGGCTACTTCCAACTTTTCTGCAGTCCTGCTAAAGTTATATTTTCAGGCTATTCCTCCCTCTCATGCAAACAAAGCTTANTCCTGTTGTAAATCATAGCCGCGTGAATATTTATTGCGGTGTAAAAATTAAAATTCTAATGTACTTCTTTTATTGACAAAATGACTTCCATTACGAACATTGATACGTCCTTCTGGCATCGTGTAACACAATCTAAAGCCCTTAACGACTGAGTACTGCATTCGCCTTCAGTGAGACACACATTCCTACCACCGGCAATTCAAGAACAGTTAATTGTAACATATTTTCTCTTATTTAACGCCGTTTCCTCGATTCCGCTGGTATAGTTCATTCACGGTTACTTCCAACTTTTCTGCAGTCCTGCTAAAGTTATATTTTCAGGCTATTCCTCCCTCTCATGCAAACAAAGCTTANTTACTTCCAACTTTTCTGCAGTCCTGCTAAAGTTATATTTTCAGGCTATTCCTCCCTCTCATGCAAACAAAGCTTAAAGTACAACAAATTGCACGAAAGGTACAACGCACAGTATTTGTGCGCATTCACTTTAATAATGTTACGCCTCGACCCTCCCCTCCTGCAGGCAGACCCGCTCCCTGTTCTGTCGCTAGACGGTCGGGAATTATTGACAGCCAACCTGGCTGACATCACAGCCCCCCCCGCCTCCTCGCCCTGTCGGAGGAGCCGAGACTTGGGACGAGCAAGAATATTCTAGTAACTATGTCCCTAGGCACAGCGCGGCATTTTGAGAAATTTCTCGGCTATGACCGACGGCACTATAAACACCACCGCAGCTGGAGGGTCGGCAGTTCTTTGTAGAAGTCATCTGGCTGAAATTCAGTTAACTGTCGAAGTCTGGTGAAGTGATGACATAGGGGAGAGGACGGACGGACGACGGAGGACGAGTATTTCTGCAGTGTAGACGGATGAGAGGACGTGGTACCCGACTAGATGAAGGCTTCTGTGCACGAAGGCGCTCGGAGCATTTCGGACAGGTGGAATCTGGACTGAATTAAGGTGGTACTGTATGAATATGTGATACGGACTTTACTGTAAATATTGAAAAGGTTTTGATACACTGTTTATTGGGACTGATAGTAGTTATTTAATGCCGTTAAGTTCTTTGAGGCAATTGTTAAATGTTTTCATTGAGTTTATTAACTATAAGCAAGTGATAGCAATGTATTGTGAGATATTGAGTCGAGAGTATTTTCTTTGTAGTTATCGTTAAATATATTAGGAAATTATATTTAACTCTTTCATTTAATTACGACCTCCATCTATTAAAAAACCAGGCTATGCCTACTGACTTTGAGAAACTAACAGTATTTTGTTTNCATTTAATTACGACCTCCATCTATTAAAAAACCAGGCTATGCCTACTGACTTTGAGAAACTAACAGTATTTTGTTTTATGAGAACTATTTAATACTAGCCATTACCAACACACTTCTTTTCTCTCAGTTTTCCGTATTAATTAAAAATTATATATCTTATTTATAAATTTTTGTATACATAAAGTCTAATCTAACCAAAATCAAATCGTTTCATGTTGACAGAAGTATGAAATATGTGAGATACACGACAAATTTAGAAAACAATCAAGCATGTTATACATAGCGTGATTTTTCCAAGGTTTGATTCAAAAAGTGTGAAAAAAACTACGAATAGAATATATGTCTATTGTCATGCGTGGTTTCGCTGTTCCTATTGACAACTGGTAGCTTGAANCATTTAATTACGACCTCCATCTATTAAAAAACCAGGCTATGCCTACTGACTTTGAGAAACTAACAGTATTTTGTTTGTATGATAACTATTTAATACTAGCCATTACCAACACACTTCTTTTATCTCAGTTTTCCATATTGATTAAAAATTATACATCTTATTCATAAATTTTTGTATACATAAAGTCTAATCTAACCAATATCAAATCGTTTCATGTTAACAGAAGTATGAAATATGTGAGATACACGACAAATTTAGAAAACAATCAAGCATGTTATACATAGCGTGATTTTTCCAAGGTTTGATTCAAAAAGTGTGAAAAAACTACGAATAGAATATATGTCTATTGTCATGCGTGGTTTCGCTGTTCCTATTGACAACTGGTAGCTTGAAAAGGTCTTCATTTTGCATGTGACCCGCCGGTACATGTTTCGTCTGAACTGTCTGCATGACCTTGAAGTTGCTGCGGTGATAGGAAAGAATGAGGCGCGGGGAGGGGGAAGAGATGTTTCATATATTCCTCGGCGTTTCCCTTGAGTTTGTTACGCATGTTTTTAATCTACATGTTGACTGAACTGCTCGTTTACTCTAGTGGTCAATGATAGAGAATTTCTCTTCAAATTTTAATAAATACAACTCTTACTGTCGTAATATTGCGAAATATATTTTCTGTTCAACAAACGTAAAAAAAAAATACAAATTTCAGTCATTTTAACATCGATTACTTGCAGTCGATAGAAGCGATAGAAGCGCAACACAGAAAGTAGTTCTGATGTACTCAGACAAACAGGTCTACTCTGAACAAGAAGTGATAGTGATCGCAACAAGTTTTGATCCAATGTAGCAGAGCTGAGCTCTGTTCCCCACCCGGAGGTGGTTAGCGCGCTTGAGGCCGAAAANTGTTCCCCACCCGGAGGTGGTTAGCGCGCTTGAGGCCGAAAAGCAAAGGAGCTGTAAGGGCTATACCGCTACGCGTATCAAGTGCACCATCGCCGCTACGCGTAATGCTCTGAGCTGGCTTGCTGTGTTCTCGTGGTGCTGCGTCTGCCTATGGGACTCTAAGCTGTGACATTATCATTTATTTTATCGGTAGAAAGTCTGAGCCAAGGTTCAGTGCATGCCCCTCAAGTACTCCTGTACACAGGATCGTCACCCTAGAGTGGACACCCCCAAATTTCCGCAACGGTTGCAGAGCACGAAATGCGGTTTTCACTAAATGAAATTACGTACAGGGACAAGTAATTTGCCGCAAAGTGACTATTCGAAACACGTGTATGGACAAAAACAATTAAACCACATACAATTTTTCCCCTNACAAACAGGTCTACTCTGAACAAGAAGTGATAGTGATCGCAACAAGTTTTGATCCAATGTAGCAGAGCTGAGCTCTATTCCCCACGCGGAGGTGGTTAGCGCGCTTGAGGCCGAAAAGCAAAGCAGCTGTAAGGGCTATACCGCTACGCGTATCAAGTGCACCATCGCCGCTACGCGTAATGCTCTGAGCTGGCTTGCGGTGTTCTCGTGGTGCTGCGTCTGCCTATGGGACTCTAAGCTGTGACATTATCATTTATTTTATCGGTAGAAAGTCTGAGCCAAGGTTTAGTGCATGCCCCTCAAGTACTCCTGTACACAGGATCGTCACCCTAGAGTGGACACCCCCAAATTTCCGCAACGGTTGCAGAGCACGAAATGCGGTTTTCACTAAATGAAATTACGTACAGGGACACGTAATTTGCCGCAAAGTGACTATTCGAAACACGTGTATGGACAAAAACAATTAAACCACATACAATTTTTCCCCTGGAAGCAGACTGTCCNGGGGGGTAGGCACCTCGACCCACCCTCCCCCAGACAGACACGCTCTCTGCCTCGTCGCCGCCTCCTCCCCACCCCAACCAAACCGGGCCATGATTGACTGCGATGACCTGGGTCACGTTACAGCCCCCCTCCTCCTCCACCCTTGCAGGAGAAGTCGAATTTAGAGGATGCACAAGAATACCCTGGGAACTAAGACCCGCGGCATTTAGGGAAATTTCTGGGCGGTGGCCTACGACCCTATAAATACAAGCCACAGCTGGACTGTAGGCAGTCTTTGGGCGGAGGCCATCTGGCTGAGTACGGTAGAAAAGTGAAATGCGGTGAGGTTGCGGGACGACGGCGGAGGTAGTGGTCGCGGTGTGAATGGACGAGAGGGCGTGAAACCCGACGAGTGAAGGCTACTGTGCGTGAGGGCGCTCGGAGAACTCTAGAACATTGCGGACTGGTGGGACTGAATAACCGGCGATACGGACTTTATTGTTAATATTGGAACTGTCAAACATGGACATATCATTTGTAAAATACTTGGATATGTTTTGATACACTGTCTATTGGGACCGATTTTTAGTTATTTGATTACGTTAATTTCTTGATACACTGTCTATTGGGACCGATTTTTAGTTATTTGATTACGTTAATTTCTTTGAGATAATTGTAAATTGTATTGATTTGAAGTCATTAATTGTAAACAGCAAGTGATATCAATTAATTTTGAGGTGTTGAGTCGAGAGAATTTTGTTTTTAGTTATTATAAATAAAATAAAATAATTATAATTAACTCTTTTTATTTAATCAAGACCATCCAGTAACGAACCTGGTTCAGCCCCACTGACACGAAGAGATAATTATAACACTGGTGTAAGAAGTGGGATGGAGAAATTATTTAAAATAAATAAAACAATTTAAATTAACAACAATGTTATTAATAGGACAAGGAATTATCTAAAAAAAATCTATGCTAACTAGAAAAATGTCGGCAGACGTGGAAGCGCTACAATTTTTAATTAAAGCACTAAGCGGCCAAATTAGTAATGTTAGGGAATGTGTAAATAGTGCAAACGAAAATGTAAATAGTAAGATCAATAGTATAAATGATAATGTAAATAAAAGATCAATAGTATAAATGATAATGTAAATAATCAGGATGGAAAGGAGAGGCCACTGAAAAAAAACCTTCAATAAGGTACTACACAAGCATGATAAATTACTGTGCGACAAGCAGGGAGTTTGATCATGGTGAAGGCAATGGCACACTTCAACCCCAACCTTTATGGTACATACTTCATAAGGACTGACCATGATTCATTGCTCTAGCTACGAAATTTCAAGAACCCCAAAATGCATATACCCCAGTGCATACAGCACCGGCAAAATATGATTTTGGAATACACCACAGGTCTGGGCGCCTTCACATCATTGCAGATGCACTTTCCGTGAGACCATGCGAGCCATTCTGTCATCGGGAACGCCAAGAAGACAAGCGTGGTGTATCGCGGACGAATGATGCAGACTAAATTGTAAATACTGGAACTGCCAAATCAAATACATAATTTTAATAGCAATTCAACAGACATTGATGAAAATTTTTATAGAGGCTGATTCAAGTATTTGATTGTGTTAATTCTCGAGGTGGGCAATTATTTACATATTAGTTCTAAAACAGCATGCGAAAAACTATTATCATCGACAAATAAAGCAGTGACAATTTTTTGCTTGTTTATGAATAAATTATTATTAGCTCATTTATTTAATTAATAATTCCATCCCTTAAAACACCTGGTTATGCCTGGAGACTGAATAAGTTCTAACAATGTGAGATCATTACCTACTTTGGACTTTCTATTTGAACTTTTAGCATGGCTGTCCGCGCATTCAGCGATTGTAGGACCATTACTTTGGAGCAATGACGACAACATGGCGGATCAGCAAGTCGTGTTATGGGGCACGCTGCCTGTTTCCTTTTGACACTCGATAAAATAGCCCTCAGGCGCGATAGTTCTGGCATTCGTGCAGTCTTCCGGTTCGTGACGATTGTATCGAACTTTAACACATAATATTCACTTATATTGTGCACCATGAAGAATGCAATTTTAGTTTTTTGTTTCGTGTAAGGCAGCATGTGCAAGGGTGATATCTTAGTTTGTGTGGCGACAGTTAAACATCACCGTTACTATGCCTGACTTAGGCTGCTTTAGCATGCCTCACTTTGGCCGAGAAGTATGTGAAATGTGTCTTTTTCTCCCCCCCCCCTCCCAGGCAGTAAGTTCCGACCCAGAGGAAAAAAACATACTTTTGGTTAATATTCGTCAGCTTCATAGCATAATGCAAACTTTCGAAAATGACTACATTACAGTCTAAGTGGACTTCGATGCTGAAAAACATTTGGTACATATAATCCCAAACTGGATTGGTTTCGTTTCGACGGAGATTTCAAAAGTTTGGGTGAGTTACAGTAATATTTATACAACACTTGCAACAGGTAATCCTTGTCTTTTGTTACTTGAGAAATTTATTTAAAAATCTGTTTTTAGTGGTGAACCACTTAGTCTGATTAAGAAGGGTTGCTGCAGGTACTCACCAAAAAAAAAAAAATTCCCTGACTTTTCACCTTTTTTTCCAGAACTTCAAAACAAATTTCCCTGACTTTCCTACCTAATAGGCATGCTAACACTGGCACTAAAAAATGAAATCCCACACGTTGCACTATTGAAAAATGGATAAATACATCAAACCAAACTTTTGTGTGGCACAAATACTTCCCAGGTAACACAAGTATTCACAATATTAACTCATTTCAAGAAATATATATCTAGGCCTACATATGAAAATATTCCAGCATCAATATTAAATAAGCCTTGATTGAAAAATAATTTAGTGAATTTTCACGTTACTTCTCACTGGCTACATTTCGCAGAGGAGAACACAATAAAAACTAATCTCAAATTTTTCAGGCACGAAACTATAAAAAATAATCCTGAAAACCACTTGAGTATGATAATAAATCTTCAGCAGATTGGAGGATACAACAATGAGAACTGCGTTGCAAGTAGCCGTCGGCAACACAGATACTAGAAAATCTCTTCATCGATTGCATCAGTCTCCCCCAGCTTTTACAGTTGAATTTATTTGCTAATAGAGCTAAGTATAAAAACACGATTAATGTAACACCATTAACTATTAAAAAAAAACCAACCATGCAAGATGTATGAAAATATTCAGTTATGTAACTTTATGCTGTATGCTACGTCCATACTGCGTTTTGGCGAACACGTTGCTGTGACTAACAACAGGACCTACCATACTTTATTCGCAAGACAGAGTAGTGTAAAGTAATATTACAAGGCCCGCGGGAATCGTCCCCAATTTTCTGCTATAAGTCGCAGCACCGTGCAACTAAAGTCCGATGTTTGACGGCTTATAACAAGAAAATGGGGACGAGTCCCCCGGGACCCCTTAATATTAATTTACACTACTTTGTCTTGCGAATAGTTTGATATAGGCGGATAACGGTAGTGACCACTTTGGAGGCCCTAGTGATCTTTTCCTTTCAGACATTTATCATTCAACAACGTTTATAAATAAATACTGCCATGTAAGTAATAAACACAGTGTATATTCCACCGTACTCGGAAGTTTACATCAAAGGCTAAAATAAAATATATTTTACTATTATTCCAAATGAGAGGGCGTTCAAAAGTGCTCACTTTACCGTGAATAGCCTATCGGTCATATTAACCTCCCCAGCTTAGTTTTTATTTTATAAGCCTCTGAACATGCGACTTTGGCAAGACGTGAAGCAAACAATGAGGAAATTACAATTTTCCAGAATTCTTTTCTTTTTTCCCGAGAATCCCTGGCCATTTTTTAATTCCCTGACTTTTCCCGGTTTTCTATACCTGTAGCAGCCCTATTAAGGTTCTTCCAACTTCGACATTGCAGAGGATCTGCTAGTGACTAGATACGGTATGACAGGGATAGCTTATTGTAGTGCTGTATGCAGATTGTTTATTGGAAGCACCATCTGTATCTGTCAACTCGCCAGCATCCTGACGACAATTATCAGTAATCTCTGAAAATATAGTTGCATTGTAAGCTCTTGAGGTGGCTGTAAATATCTGGAATCATTTTTTGTGACACTGTTGTCTGCTATGGATAGTCATAAAATTTGTGGAGCGGCCTTGCCACTGTTATAATGCAATAAAACTTCCTCAGTCCCTGGTGTCTGCAGCCCAAGGCGAAGGTTGTTTCGCTGCTAGGAACCTAAAGGTTTTGCCACGTACATTCCACAAATATTCTGGTTGACTCACGCAAGTGTATTCTTTTTAAAACCTATGTGCATTGTACAAATGTCCAAAATTTGTTTCAGTGAGTAGGAAAATGATTTATGGTTTGGTGAAGGGAAACAAGTTGTGTTTGAACTGTCTAAAATCGTCGCATAATTTGAAGGATTGTCCATCCTCCATATGTTGCCATCATTTCCAGTTAAGGCGTCACTCACTTCTGCACTTCACAACCGATACAGTTGAAGATGATCAGGTCCAGGCGCGTGCAGAGTCACTATTCTTTTCAGCGAGTATATTCACCGGTAGCAGATGATGCGTAGTCCACGATTTCAGACGCACCATCCACTGCAATGGTAGATATTCAAGATGGATCTGGCACCTTTCAAACTCTTAGTCCTCTTTCATTCTGGTAGTCAAGACTAATATCAGTACAGACCACTGTTTATCAAGACTGTGACTTTCGCACCTGCGAATCTCTTTGCAGATCCATGGCCTTTTGCAAGTGACACTTAGCCAAGAGATGGCACTTTGTGTCATACAACCTCGTAGACAAGAGTGTCCAAAAGTTTTGACATTTATGTTTTTGCTCTGCCACACATTGCAGGATGCATTCCCAGCTTTCTTATCTAAGGGACATGGTCCCACACGACACATTTGCAGATTGCATGCCCGGAATACTCAGTTTCAAGACCTGTTGACATGCTCATTGGAGCTTGACTCTTCCCATGTACTCAAGTCGTACGCTCGATGGCCAGCAAGCAACACCAGTTGCAGTGGACACAGATCTTGGCTGGCTGAATGGGACGCGTTCAGCAGAACTCTCGCGCTCCTTGTTAAACTCCATATGTCACTTTGTGTGAAATCCTCAACATTGGAGAATGTGGTATGCGGTGCAACAGCTTTGGGAGTTGGAAGAACTGCCAACTGCCCACCATCACATTGTGCCAGAAGTTGAGGCTCATTAAAGGATATTTGTGGACAGGGGTGTAAGAAACAGGGAGGGGGTTGTGACCTGGGCAAACGCCCACCTTTGGAATCCCATGGGAATGAAGTTATATATTTTGCTCTACAACGAAATCATACCAAAGAGATTGAAACGGAAAGAGAGTCAAAAATCTTCAGAAGAGTTTAGTCTACTTTGATGTCCTCTGTACATAATTTTATCCTCAGTGGTGGTATATTATTTATTATTATAAGTACACCAAAAGTTCTCGGCCTCTTCACAGCACAACACATGGTAGAGAGTTATTGTCTTTCTCAAGTAGCGTCAAATGTTGTTTACTTTTCGTTTATGTATCCTTTCGCCATCAGCTGGTGCGTCAAGTGGAGGCTGTATTTTTTTATAAACAAGCTGTCAGCTAATCCACTTGCCAATGTACTGTAATGCTAAACAAACTTTAAGGTATTTATTGACTGACATCTGTCTAAAAAATTTGTAGGTTATAAAAGTAAAAATATACAACCTTGCAAAAAATTAAACATTTGGCAACTCTTTTTTTAATTTATCCGGGACACCGAATTTTGGTTAACATTTGCGATACGGTAATTGATGTTCTTAGCACACTTGGGACGTTACAGCTAATATGTTAAGAATTGAAATAAAAATTATTTTGGGGACTTGCTTGACAACGCACTTTCATTCGCCAACACATCAACGACTTTGCAAAGCGGGCGGCAGAACATGGCGTGTAATGGACGTAGACGTAACGATTACCGGCCCAAAGGAAACAACCAGTAAACAAAATAGCTGTACACGGAAATACATGTTACTTTAAAAATTATACAGAGCTCGCGGGGAAATAAAACCATTGGTATATATATGTTCATAAATTTGTTATTTTACACAAGAAAGCTATATTTTTCTGGCTGGTTAGTGCTTAGGGAGAGAGACAGATGGCGCACATGGCACTACGCATTTGTGAGCCGAATGCGTTTCTCAAAAGGTGGCAGCACTTAGCCTGCCACCTGATCCTGTCTTTTTAAAATATGACTTTTCTCCTATTACTGGCTTAAAACGACAAGAGTTTGAAATATATTTCGTCAAATTATTTGAAAAAATAATTCAAAAATACTTAGCGATATTTCTGTAGGCTTTTGGAATTAATGTCAAGCGTGTATGGAAAGCATGGATGGAGAGTGGGAATACGACGTGAAAAGAACTCCCAAGGTTTGAAGTTGTTTCATTTTAATACAGATCGTTTTAATGTGCATTTCATTTTGAACATCTATACATTACTACTTTAGCACTAAGTTTAGTTTGTAACACTAAAAACTGCTGTTTTATGACCACTTAAAATAAAATGTATTAACTAATTTAAGAACTCTTTCTTATACACGTATTTTCTGCTTGTCTGATTTGCGTCGGCAGTGCACTCAGAATAGCCAACGTAATATTAATTGTTGTTAGTTAATGCATCAGCTGATGCAAGGTTTTGTAAATGGCACGTTGTTTGTTTCATATACATTAAGTTGCCACTCACTGGCTGTCAAAATCTCGCTAACTTATATGAGACAGACCATAGGAGGGTGTATAAGCAGGAACTGCGCCAGCATTCGAGTACACTGTGGGATGAACCTTTGGGATAAAACCACCTCCAGTGCCGCTGGCTGGGATCGAACCAATTACCTACCGAATGTGAGTCTGACATGTACCACACAATTAAACATGTTCGGTGTTATACATACTCTCTAAACCTGAATCCGTGAGATTTAAACTGTTTTGGTTAGTAACAGGCGTCTGACAGAAAAGTCATAGATCTTCCATTGAAGAATCAGTAAAGCCATGCCTATATACTTCCACATAATTACATCAGGAAAAAATTCACTGATCATTTAATTACTTAAGTAAATGTTTCGTCATTGACCACTGTTGTAAAAATAAATAAATAGTTTTAGAAATTGGAATCCATAAACAAATAAGTGTAACCAATGTACTGAAAGAAAAGTCATAGATCTTCCATTGAAGAATCAGAAAAGCCACGCCTATATACTTCCTCATAATTACATCAGGAAAAAAATTCACTGATTTTTTAATTACTTCAGTCAATGTTTTGTCATTGACCACTATTTTCCTAAGTGTCAGTTATATAAGGTTTTGTAAAAATAAATAAATAAATAGTTTTAGAAATTGGAATTCCATAAACAAAATAAGTGTAACCAATGTACTGATAAATAATTTCATATTTCTGTGGGTGTTTTTTTACAGAAAGTGTAATAATATTTTATCAAACAGTGCAATATATACTGTTGAGAAGTTGCCTGGAAAATGTGTCCTAGTACGCCATGCAAAGATAGCATGAATACATTTGACTGTGCAAAGCCGTGGTCCTGTCGTGGAATCGAAGCAAGTCGCACTATGCATGAAGTTACCACAGAATAGCAGGAATATAAGTGGTCTAAGAATGTAAAAGGCTTTAGTTCAAGTCCAGCTGCATTAAAAAAAAAAAGTTTCGTTTGTATTGTTATATGACCAGGTAATTTAAAAATAAAATGTATTATTACCATCCTTATACCCTTAATATAATTTTATTTGGTAATTATTAAGTTTAGGGGCTTTTCTGTAAAAAAAAAAAAAAAACCCAACAAATGGTATATTTCCACTCTACTAATCACGTAAAACACGAATATACTAGGGGTGTAGCTTTAAAATAAGTACAACATATTTTAAAAAATTTAACAAAATTGCAAAATGACTGTTCAGACAGTTTGTTTACGTTTCTGAATGAAACGTCCTAGACCAACAAAAGTTGCATTAATGGGTTCTGCACAGCTTACCTTGTTCATATTCAAGAGGGCGTAATGTTAAAATAAGTAGAACATATTTAAATAAATTGCGAAATTTGTTAGTTTACATCTATTATGGTCTACAGCCATTAATAATGGCTGCGCATTGCAAATTCCACACGCTACCTAGCGGCAACGGATGTCATCACGGGCATTTTAACGGACAATTTTTAACCTGGTCAGTTGCTTGCACGCCTTTACCGGCATGTTTCATATTGTGCATATGTGGCGCTTTGTGCAAGATTGTGATTTCATCGAGTGAGGTGAGGTTGAATTGGCCGTTGACAGAGGTATTGTACCACCCACCTACATTGGTGAGTAAACTGATATTATTTTGGTGTGTTTTACGGCTCCTTTTAATCCCTAAAATCCTAAATTCGTAGTTTAGTGTAAAACCCAAAAATCCTAGGTTAGTGTAAAACCCTACAATTCTAGGTTAGTTAAAAAATTTACAATAGTACAATTCTAAACTAACGTAGGATTGTAGAATTATAAACTAACTTAGGATTGTAGAATTGTAACTTACAGGTAGTGTAACGTGTAAATGTAGTTATATTACGTAAAGGTTTTTCCGGACGTTTTTACCCCACAATTTCACATTCTTTCTAAACTAACCTAGGTTTATTGGTAGGTAATGCAGAGCACGACTATAGTAACGTCATTAACGTATGACTAATTGTATAATATGTGCCCACCTAACCTAACAAAACCTAACCCCGTACAGTGGAAATATACCACTTTTGGGGGGGGGGAGGGGGGTTTTACAGAAAAGCCCCCAAACTTAATAATTACCTTTTATTTTCCTACTGAATGGCTGTTATTTCCATTTAGAGTCAGTGAGGTTATTGTCTTGAAAAAAAAAACACTGCTTGTCCACTGATTATCGGCGGAGCTATTTACACCAATTTCCATGTTCATAATTGGCTGTTATCAGTGATTTTTCAATGATTCAGGTGTCGAGTGAATAGTAAGCTCCATTGCATTTCTTAAATGTCTGTCAAAATGGTAGTCACTTTAGTGATCTTCATTTCTTTCACGCAATGTCATGAAAGTTGCGAGGAACACGTATTAGTTACTATCTTTCAGACCACAGCTTCACCTGCGTTCTACTCACCTGTGTTCTACTATTTATTATTGTAGGATCTCATGTCATGTAACCTGTATATATTTAGAATCTCATAAGAAAAAGTGTGTGATGTATTTCACAGGAAGCTGTTTAATTTGCTCAACCATTGTAACTTTTTCTTCTATGACAATAGTTTTAACTATTAAATAGAGTACATTTTGTCTATTCACTCCAAAACTATAGACTTAAGATTGAATAAACTGGCTTCCATTACAAATTTCGATGAGACTAGATGGGGCTGGAGAGACAGCAGAATGAAAATAGGGGAGGAAATGGAGGTGCCGTGAACAAAACCCCCACACAACAGCAGTGTCTGAAACACTCCCCACACACGAAAATCCCCAGCTATTAAATTCCCACCTCCGCTGGGCTGGGGATCAAACTGAGAACCCCAGTAGCAAAATTTTATTTAATTTTTGTGTATTAGCACGAGTTCATTGTAGATAACCTTGTTCACTGCGAATAGTTAATTTTGTGATATTCAACCGTGAATAATTTGAATTAGGCTACAGGTTATCAACAGCACCAGCTAAACAGGGCTTACGCCAACCCTGATATGTTAAAGAGAATTGCACCTCAGAAGTGGCAGACCAGTAATTGACCAAGCCAACTGAGGGTCCTTATTGCATAATGCATTAAAATATTACGCATATCAGGAATAAATGAAATGTATAAATCTGGATTGCAATAAAAGGGGCATGTGGAAGAATGTATTCTCTACTTTGCCCCACCATGAAATTTTTCTTCCAACACACACCTGTTTGTGGGGGGGGGAGAGAGAGAGAGAGAGAGAGAGAGAGAGAGAGAGAGAGAGAAAGAGAGAGAGAAAGAGAGAGAGAAAGTGTGTGTGTGCGTGCCATTTCAAGTTGCCTAGTTCTGACAGGGAGACTCCACACCCTACAGCAGTTGGCAGAGGACGAGAGAACTAATGTCCTTGTTGCTGCAAATGCCTTACTTACTAATACATATGTAGAGGCTGTGATTAGTGGGGAAAATAACTTATCAGCATTGCGTCTTGGACAGGAACTTAAACATTTGCTCCTTAAGGGTTGTTTCCAACTGCATAAATGTGCGAGAAATTGCCCTGCCCTGTTAGAAGACTCCACAAGAGACCTGCAACAACCACATGACTCACTTGTTTTTGATGGTGATTCATGAATGAAGGTTTTGGGATTGCAATGTAATCCCTGTTAGACACCATGTGTAACTTGCATACTAGACCTCCAATATTTACAAAAGACGCTTTCTTGCTGGCCACGCCGAAGGTTGTCATCCTCTTGGTTGGTTACCACTTACCTTTCTTGCAAAACATCTGATTCAGCATCTGTAACTGACCAAGATGGACTGCGATAGTCCTGCTCCAGCTGACATTGTAGCTAAACGGCAGACCACTACAGATAAATTGCTTCGCTGCACCCAGATTTCAATAGTTCTTACATCAATACAGACAGGCTGCATTGTTTGTATCAACTGTATGGGATTTCAGATAGTTCTGAAAAGGGTTGTGCTGTGATTATATATTTGCGTAGGGTTTCAAATTCCAGTGAAACTGTTACCAACCTACATTTAACAAAGTCCAAGGTGGCCTGCTTAAAGAAAGTCTCTCTTCTTCAGCAGAAACTTTGCGCTGCCTTACTGCTAGCACAATATTTGCATACATTTCTGGACATTTACTCATCCATGCTTCCTATCACAAGTGTGCGAGCCTGGTCAGACATTGTCACCCTGGCATAGATTAAGGGTTCACCGCAGAAATGGAAGACTCTAGTAGTAGTAAAAAGGGTAGCCAAGATACAAGAAACAGCTTCCCTTGTTGATGGCATCATGTACCATGTGAACACAACCCAGTTTATTCTGCATCTCATGAGCACACACCAGTTCAGTTAGTGGAGCACCATGTGTGGTGGGATGGACCATCTTGGTTTCTGGCAATAGAGGAATCATGGTCTCAGCTGGGAGCAGTAGTGAACATGCCATAGGAAGAATGTAAGTTACTTGATCATTGGAGAACAAGACTAGCATAAAGGCCATTCGATAAACATGTAAATGGGGAGGGGAAGGTGGCCCCTGAAATGGAGGCATCACTTACCAAGTGATTCTGGTCCCCTCTCTTACCACCTGCCTCGTGGAATAGTGTGTCGTGATTAGCTATTGAGTACTCATTTGGAGGGGTATTGTCCTGAAGGGAAGTGCAAACCCTTTCAATTACTGTACCACCTGAGTGACACTGGGAAAAATGTGAAATCATTGAGGATTTATTTGTTACCGAGGGGTGATGGAGGTAGGTGAGTAGTATGCTGTAGACTTGGATAGTGTTTGGTTTGAATGTAGGTAGTTGAGAGTAATTAGGTGCAACTAGAACTCAGGGTTCGAATCTCGGCAAGAGCAAAGATAATTACATTTGATTGTAATGAGAATGAGGTTAAATAACTACCTTGATTGATAAAAAGTAGCAAGGCATCCCTCAGTCATGTACTGTTCAGCCTGGAGAGTTTTCATCAAAGGCTCTATCAATTCTCATTAATGCTCCCGTCTACCTGGAGTTGTTTTCTACGTTTGAGGACGAGAGGCTCAAGAGCAATAAGGGTGAGACTGCTATGCACATCAAGTGCACCATCATCACTAAACGCAAGGTCCTGGACTGACGTGCAGTGTTCTCGTCCCACTGCGAGCACCTATGAGACTTTCAGCTGTGACCCTATTATTTCATTGGTGGAAAGTCTGTAGGAAGAATCAATGCAGGGCCCTTAAGTTGTTTTGTATGGATCTGATGCATATATTTTGTGAAAAAGCCATTTTTAGCCATTTTGAAGTACTCGAAAATAGTGTTTCTAATGTGAGTGACATCTTGAAAGTACTTAAACGCCCTCGTCTGAAGTGTGTATTCTTTTCATAGATCATCACATTGGACGTACGTTTAATAGTTTAGTAAAAAAAACGTGAATTTCTAACACTCTGCAGTGCAGTTTAAGCGCCAGATAGGCAGGAGCCTTAAATGCACTCGGCAATTAGGATTTTCTGCAGAACTCCAGTGTCTAGCCCTGTAGCGAAACAGTGCCCCCTTCTCTCTCAGTACTGTCGAAATATGGGGATTTCAAGGTGGGAGGGGTGTTGGTGCATGTGAATAAAGTATATATTGTGATTGAAAAACTGTGGTGTAATATACTGTAGGCCTACATAAATATTTGAGAGACTGTAGCCTACTTTGTTCATTCTATTTGAAATTCCTGCATAACAGTCTATTGATTACCTCTTTACATAAAAATTAGCATGTACACACACTACCATGGATGTTACTATACACTGCTACCAACATACTGTCAACCATTCCCTACTACCAACTTCACATATACATTTAATGTGATCTCGGGGTGGGAGGAACCAGGTATTTAGGAGCAGTAGGTTGTGGTACTGTGATACTTGATACACTGGTCCGGGGGTTGTGATGAAAAAGGGAAAATGAAAGTTTTTGAGCTTTTAATGTGCCCTTGGGGTGGTAATGAACTGGGCAAGTTAACGATGTGCAGTAAGGTTGAGGTGAAGCGAGGCTTAATGCACAGGTTCAGAGCTGTGATGGAAAAGGATAAATGTAAGTTTGGAGATGTTTAGGTCTTTAAGCACCACACCAAATATCCACCTCTGACGAGTACAAGCACTTGTAATGTAAATAATTTAAAAAATAAAATAAAAATTCTTTTTGTTGCAAAAGTATGCTTGGTATTTCTGTTGCTAAACTTGGTGAGAGTTGTACAAGTCTTATTTTGTTGATTTAAGGTTTGCATTTGCAACTGTTAGGAATTTGTACTGACTACTAACTAGCTGCAGAAGATTGATTCCATGCAAATCCACACCACCTTGCTTCCCAGAGCATGAGCACATCAAGTGCAGAGGGCTGCACACATCCACCTGCTTAATATGCACATGGTTATCACATATCAAGCAGGTGAACTGGTTTTACGATAAAATCACGCTCGTGCTGTAAATACCTGTGTTTTCGTGTTTGTGTGTGCCAGTGTAGGTATGTGTAATGTTTGCATGCAGTGTCTTCTCAATTTGACCATATGAATATTTGTGGATTACGAATGGAAGGATACAAGACATGGTGGTTAGCAGTATCCTCACAACAAATTGATATTTTCGGTCATACTCCCTGACCAAGATGTCAAATATTAAATATATTTTAATATTATTTCTTCGAATACTATAATTGTGAAATTGCCCCAAACACTTTTAAATCTTCCTACAAATGTGGAAACAACCAAACATTTCCACAGTACAATTCATGACATGGCAGGCAGCAAATGTGCTATAATACATTAATTAGTTTCTTAATAGCACAATAACAATTTGATCCAAGTTCCCAGACCACATATAAATTTCCCTGACTTTTCCAGGTTTTCGCAGATGTTAGTCAACCTGTAATAGCACTTCAAGCACTATGGAGTGGTATCACCGCACTATCCTCGCCACTTATTTCTGAACTTTTGTTAGATCACTGTGTCATTTTGTGTTAGGCAGAGAGTTCCTCATGTATAATTGTCTGGGAGGCCAGACATTTTTTTTGGTGGAGTTCGTGTTTCACTGCCAGTTCCCCAAAGAACACAAGCATCTGCACCATTTTCTGTACACTGCTAATGAATTATATCCAAAACAATAACAACATTTGTCTATTTTGTATGTAGTCATTCATTCACCTTTGAGTGAAATACTATGAATCCATCGACATTATGTGGGTTTCCTGGTTTTGTAACATTTTTCATGAATTAGTACAAAGTCCCTTTTGCTAAATATTACATATGTTTATTTATGTAGCTTCAGAAAAGTGATTACACACAAATTTCTACAACTATATTTCCTACAGCATGAGTGAAGCAAGAGCAGAGGGCCAACCCATTTAACTGCTTCTTATGAAGCAGGTAAAGTCATATGAAGAAGGTACATGGATGTTGCTATTATCACCCTTAGTACTAGCCAGTTAGTGTACGGGCGGTCCATTGCTCGAATGCCAAGTTTACAAAGTTCAACTTGCCAATAGTACGATATTAGCCGAGATATTGTTATCAAAGCTGCTACACTTTAAGCGACTAATTATAAGTGCATGTAAGTCATGTTATGAATGTCCCGCTATTCATATTTTTAAATAGGCTTAACTTATAAATTACCTAATTTTTTTGTATTTTGTACAGAACTGGCTTCAAAGGGTTTTCAGTATTTGACTAGTTAGTGCATAACTTTGATAACCATGGGTGGAGATGATTGTCTATCAAGGGAAAAGTTGACCGTTTGCTATGATTCAACGTACTGTACACGTCTGACAAGTTTTCTTTCCTTATTGGCTGTCATACATGTATGAAGCTACTGTCCCATTTCACTGGGCCAATGAGGATTCTGATACTATAAGGCAGAACGATCGTGATTGGTCTGCAAACAACTTAGATAAGTCAAAACTTTGTTCATCCAATCATGAAAGAATATGACTACTTTAGAGTGTTATAGAATACCTGAGGATTGTTTCTTCTTACATCGCCTAAATAAAAAGTGGGTAGTTTATATCTTAATGGTAGGCAACAATAAACTAAAAAAATTTATATATTGTTAAGACATTCTCTTGCCAATACAGTAATTATTAAGAATCGCTCCACCTTTGAAGGAAACGTCCGAAAGCTATGAAAACTGTACATCGGGCTTTTGCATGCCCTAACTTGTTGGAATTCAGGTGGGCGTTGTAATATGTTTCGTAGAAAACGTACTGTACTGTATTGTACAAGGCGTTCGTTTACATGTACCGCCATTATACCCTTCTGCATTCGACACAGCTAGGCGTCGACAGTACACCAGCTCTGCAATTTACACATTAACATGCAATACAACACAGTAAAATCCACTGTAAATGTAAAGAATAGCAGCTTTTTTGAAGGAGACATAGTTGACCCACAAACGTTATATAAATGGCTTTTGCACACCTTACCTCTTTCATATTTACGATGTCGTAATAATAAAGTAAGCAGAACGTCAAAAATAAAATAGATAATATACGAGGAGTTCGGGCGCTTTGTTTATGTCGGACGCCATGATGTATAGTCCTGTAATGCTATAGTAACATAAACAAATGTGAATCGGCCATCCCCTTATTGGCTGTGGAAGTGTAGACGTTACTGTATGTTAGTTGCAGTTTAGATGCGAGACAGTGCGGTTCGTGGCAAGGCGTAGGCTTGTGATTTAAGAATGGAGAGTGCAAGTACGAGTGCTTCTGTGTGGTGGGTGTTACTTGGACGTTTTAGTAGATCATGGCGTTTTGTCGAGTGAGGTAAGGTGCAAGTCATGCACGACGGTAGTTGAATTGGCCAAGGACAGTGAAAATTGTACCCGCCACCTGCCTACCTAGATGAGTTAATTAATACACTTCTGGTATGTTTTACTTTTACTTTAAAACCTTAAAATCCTAAATTAGAATAAAATCTTATGTTAGATTAAAACTCTACAATCCTAGGTTAGACTAAAAATGTAAAACAGTAATTCACTCATGGTGGGATTAGGATAAGTTAGGTTAGGTGGGCACATATTACGAAATTGGGTGGACAAATGTTAAATTGAGGGGATTTAAATTTTTTGTAGGTGTATTTTTTAGTGATTTTACCCACATTTCCCTGATCTTCACAGCCCTCCCCACTATTGTTTTTGTGGTTTGAAAGCATGATATGTTAATGCAGCTAGTAAATTTGTGTTCTGTGTAATTAGTAGTGTCTAAATATACTACTTTTCTGGATTTTTATTTTCGGAAAAGCCACCATTCTTTACATTTACCAAATCCACTACACTGAATACATTTCCACGCTAACACACGACTGTACAGATCACTAAACTGACTAAAAGAACATCGCTGAGGTTACACATGTAGGCAGAGGATACACCTCCTTGGCGATACATCGCTGATAACACACGCATATAGGACATGTTTGTCCATTGTAACAATTCTAAACTCCACTCAAAATTCAGTAATTATTAAGAATCACTGCTTTTACGAAAAACTGAAATATAATACCAAGAAATGGTGTATGTGGATATTACCAATCAAACTTACTATAAATTTTGTGGGGACATCATGTCATTTGTAATATATATCATGTTATGTGATAGTGAACCAGGCTATGAAGATATATGAATTTTTGTGGTAAAACACGTACTATTTACGTAAAATATATTTCAATCTTGTTGCTGAACTGTGTTAAATGCAGGAACACCTTTGGAAATCAAAACGTAATTCACAATACGTGACTCACAGGGTATGTGTGGACGTACAGGAATAAACCACAGTAATTAAGCAGTGTCTGAATAAAACTGTTGAATTTTGCAAGGCTTGCCTTGATATTCACAGGAGGATTGTTATATGGAAGTGGTACAAAAATATATATACACACACAGTATATCATACAAAAAGCCATTACGAGGTTTAGTTTACGTGTATCACCATGATATATTTGTGCAACAACAGAGGAAACAAAAGCACATCCGTTTTGAATTTTACCATAGCGTAGCATTTTACTTGATAGTTGTATGCTGGTGCGTGCGGAAGTTCGGTGTTCCATGTGAAGGCTTGTGATTTACGAATAGAGAATTCTATCTGCTTCTTTGCAATTATTTCCATGTGAAGTGTTGAATACAATTATTGTGCAGGAATATGAATAGAAGGCAAAAGTCTTATACAAGCATTAAGAGCAATATGTTACCAAGAAGCTATATTTGCCACTTAAATGGGAGAGTAATGTAATTTATAATCAAGTTTTAGCAAGTAAGGTGTATTGAGTGCCAATAATCATATTGTATAGTAGGCATTACACGTTAGTGTGGGAAATGAAGGGTTTACGCATTGCTGCCGCCTAGCTGTGTCAAATGCAGAAGCCCTAACCTAACTATACCCAACTTCACGATAGGTTGCAATTTTTACTTGGTGTTAACTACTGTGATCCAGTGTAAATTATATTCAAGCGTAGCCCCCCTTTGCACTGGAAGACACTGTTCCGAGCATAACCCAACATTACACACCGAGCCGAGCCAAAGCCCCAGGAACAGCAGGGGAGTAAATCCCCAAAACGGTGATTGAAGGCATACCGGCAGTTTTTTGTAGGTAGCAAGCGCTAAGCTTTCAAACATACGCGAAGCTTGGAATTTGCTGGAATACGAATAACGGTGTGTGTTGTGCCGAGCGCATCGGCACACACACCTCTTGTGATTTAACAATTGTGAAGAGTTCCATGATGTTGTTAGAACTTCCTGTGTTTGGCATAGTAAAGCCACCTATCTATATATATATACACACACACACATATATATATATATATATATCAATATTGTGTCCGTTTGTTCGGACGCGTATAACTCCCGAAAAAATCAACCAATTTTCATTCTGCCTTTTTATAAACCTTCCTTTCGTTCCCACGAGTGTTTGTACACCTTTCTTTTTTATTCGTATTACCTGCAAAGGTACTAAAATCTGCAAAAAGCTAATTTTTACCATGCTTTTGCATCAGGAAGCTCCTTTGTTGACAGCTGTCTGTTTGAACATTTCAGTTTGTTGTTCTCAATGTTTTTTTGATTGTTTTCAGAATGCCACGTGCAAGACCAAACATCGGGATCACATATTTCCAAACATCGCAATGAACTATATTGATCACAATTGGATAAGCGAGCAAGCAATACTTGCAGCAAAAAATTAACATGTTTACGAAATAAACGACAGCATCCTTGAGAAAATCCCAACGAACATGTCACATACAAATCTGTGGATGTAACAGTACGTGAAAATTAAGTGGTAAATTATCTACCAGAATTTCTAAATTTGCTAAATGTTCCAAGATTGCCTCCACATATATTAAAATTGAAAATAGGAGTGCCAGTCATTTTACCTCGTAACATCAATCCACCAAAACTTTGCAACGGCACGCGCCTTGCAATAAAAAAAATGATGAGCAATACTATAGAAGCTACAATCTTGAAAGGTGCTCTCTAAGGAGAAGATGTGCTTTTCCCCAGAATTCCATTTATTCCACCAGAAATTCCCTTTCACTTTAAAAGAACACAGTTTCCAGTCAGATTGGCATTTGCAATGACAATAAATAAAGCTCAAGGGCAGTCATTGCAAATGTGTGGAATAGATATAGAAACAGAATGTTTTTCGCACAGCCAATTGTATGTGTCGTGTTCTAGAGTAGGAAAAACATCCAACTTATTCATACGCACGGAAGATGGTAAAACAAAAAACATTGTATACAAACAAGTACTTCAATAATAAAGATTTCGAAAATACATATACTTCTTTCAATTAAATTCACAGAAATGAATAGAACCGAAATCTGTTTTGCCACAGCAACGCGTGGCCGGGTACGCTATCTGATATAAATTTGACATTATTTTTATGTGTTTTATCCCACAATTACCCCAATCTTCATAGCCCCCACTACAGTGTTTGGTAGTATTGTAATGACGCAATATTCTTAATTTTTCGGGACTCGGGTGTAAAATTCTTTCGTGTGTATGAAGCTTTGACCAGCTTCATAATATTTTTATCGGGTCTGAAGTTTAAAGCCGTGGTGGCTCGTTTCCCGTGGTAGTTTGTTCGTCGAGCACACGTGTGCTATAGTTTATTTATCGGGCAGACGTTTGCCGTTTTACGGTTATCGGACGGACGTCTGCTGTGTACGTTTTATCAGTAGTCCGGTTACAGTTTCGTTTCTAACGTTGGATTTTGGGGAAGCGTCAGCATTATTTAGCTTTTTAAGGCGACATCGACAAGTTCGTTTATGTTGACGGCGCAGGAGTAGTTTGTGCAGTCAGTTACGATAACGTTGTGGAGAGCGTGCGTGGCCAGGCCGTTATCTCAGGAGAGGGGGGGTGATAGGCAGCACAAAAGAGGCGTCTGTCTGTCGCCCATCGAGCAGTCGCCCGTGAGGGCAGGTCAGAACAGTAGTCGTCGTAGTACAATGATAGTCTAGGTCGCGTCGTGTGTGCGAATAACCCCCACATTGGCCACTAGACTTTATTATTTTATTTCTCTGCCGGTGTGGGAGGTAGCCACATATGATATTTATTTTTATGCAAGTTTTGAGACAATAACCGGTAAACTACTGTGGCGCTGTGTCTGTACTTTTATATTTATCTCAAGAGAGGTTCGTACTCTGCATACTGAAACTCCGTCTGTGAACTGTGTTGCTGAATGTTAAACAAATATATAGAGCAAACTAATCTGGAACTTCTTTCTTAAGTAACTAGCGTTCAATTAACTGAGTCTCGTGTTTCTACCTCTGAGCAAGCCGTGGCATTATTATACATAACGAGTGTAACAAGTGCCGAACGTTACAAGGTGGCGCCCACTTGTGAGGCTGCGTTATTCTAAATATATCGTAACGAGAAGTGCGGAACATTACAGTACGTACTGCANGTGAACTGTGTTGCTGAATGTTAAACAAATATATAGAGCAAACTAATCTGGAACTTCTTTCTTAAGTAACTAGCGTTAAATTAACTGAGTCTCGTGTTTCTACCTCTGAGCAAGCCGTGGCATTATTATACATAACGAGTGTAACAAGTGCCGAACGTTACAAGGTGGCGCCCACTTGTGAGGCTGCGTTATTCTAAATATATCGTAACGAGAAGTGCGGAACATTACAGTACGTACTGCGAATATCGTGATGCCCTTATTAAATTAGTGTTCAGTGTGATTAGTTATGTAGATTTATACAATTTTCCAAGATTTTNTCGTGATGCCCTTATTAAATTAGTGTTCAGTGTGATTAGTTATGTAGATTTATACAATTTTCCAAGATTTTTTTTTGGAAAAGCTACAATTCTCAAAAATTACCTATGCATTTTCTTGATCTGATATGTTCATAACGCATTCNTTTTTTTTTTGGAAAAGCTACAATTCTCAAAAATTACCTATGCATTTTCTTGATCTGATATGTTCATAACGCATTCAAATACCTCCGACACCAATATCACAGTATGCTATGTGCGCATACCATAAGATTTCCACAGTTTGTTGATCATTTATAAATTTTGGCATAAATTAAAATCCACCAGAATCGCAAGTATAGAATGTCAAACACACACACATTATATTATATTAATACAAAAAAATAGTTAGGCAATTTCAGAAGTGATAAAGTGCACAATTACCATGGATGGTGGCAGCTTACCCACTGCAACCAACAATTACAGTTGCCGAATCCCTACCCCATAGTTGCATTTTTGCATTAAGCCTACTACCTACAAAACTCCCATGCAGAGAGACTATTATGGTCAAGTAAGTTGTGGGGTGAAAATGTAAAAAATTTAATCATTATGGCATTTATAAAATATAAATGTGCTGTAATCCACGCAACAGAATCCCTTAGAATGACCTAGGAACTTTTGAAATGAAAATTTAGCAACTGAACATCCAGACATTACCATGTCACACACACTCTATAATCTAAACCGTACGAAAACTACTACTGTTTAATAACACACAAGGATCCCAATAATCCACAAATAATATAAAAGCATAGACCGTGATACACTCATACTAAAATAATTTCAGATTGCTATACTAACATAATTGTAACACAAGACTACACATTCTTCATAAAACTAAAGGGAAAAAATTTGAAAAAGTTATTTTTGGGGTTTGCATAACTTACTGAATTATTGAATCAGGCATAGTACATGTTGATACAACTTGTTAGTTTTTAATTGAAACAATCTTAAAAACTGTTCTCTGAAATGTTTATTGATGCTTCTACAATGGATTATTTGTCAGAGAACTAAACTTTGAAAGCAAACGAGTTATTTCAATTGTAGAAAATAATACTTTAGTATAACCGAGTAATTTGGCAAACATGCATTACTTAGGTTTGTTCGCCGCATGATATATGTCCTTTCGGTAATTCTAAAGAATAGCTGCTTTTTTTTAAGGAGACATAGTAGACCCACAAAAGTTATATAAATGNTGTCCTTTCGGTAATTCTAAAGAATAGCTGCTTTTTTTTAAGGAGACATAGTAGACCCACAAAAGTTATATAAATGACTTTGGCACACCTTACCTGTTTCATATTTAGGGCGGTGTAATAATAAAATAAGCAGAACGTCGAAAATAAAATAGATAATATACGAGGAGTTCGGCCGCTTTGTTTACGTCAGACGCCATGTTGTATAGTCCTGTTTGCTGTGGATGTGTAGACGTTACCGTACGTTAGTTGCAGTTTAGATGCAATACAGTGCAGTTCATGGCAAGTGGAGCGCTGCTGCGGACGTGCGTTGTGACGTCTGAATACAACCGTGCGTAGGCTTGTGGTTTAAGAATGGAGNAGACATAGTAGACCCACAAAAGTTATATAAATGGCTTTTGCACACCTTACCTGTTTCATGTTTAGGAGGGCGTAATAATAAAATAAGCAGAACGTCGAAAATAAAATAGATAATATACGTGGAGTTCGGCCTCTTTGTTTACGTCGGACGCCATGTTGTATAGTCCTGTTTGCTGTGGACGTGTAGACGTTACCGTATGTTAGTTGCAGTTTAGATGCAATACAGTGCAGTTCATGGCGAGTGGAGCGCTGCTGCGGACGTGCGTTGTGACGTCTGAATACAACCGTGCGTAGGCTTGTGGTTTAAGAATGGAGGGTGCAAGTACGAGTGCTTCTGCGCGTGACAGTCGTCTATGTGGCAGGTGTTACCTGGACGTCTTAGGTTAGATTAAAAAAGTTAAATCCTAGGTTAGATTAAAAATGTAAATTAGTGATTCACTCATCGTGGGGTTAGGTTAAGTTAGGTAAGAGGCACAAATTAATAAATTGGGTGGACAAATGTTAAATTGAGGTGTTTTTATATTTTCTGTGGGGGTATTTTTAGTGATTTTACCCCACAATTTTCCTGATCTTCATAGCCCTCCCCACTATCTTTTTGTGGTTTGTAATCAAAATATGTTAATGCCCCTAGTAAATTTGTGTTCTGTGTAATTAGTAGTGTCTAAATATACCACTTTTAGGGATTTCTGTTATTTTCGGAAAAGCTGCTATTCTTTACAAATGGCGCAAAGACGAGAGGTTAGGGCAACAAAATTTCCTTCCACACTCCTTACAAGACAAACAAATATTTCCGCACACTACAACGTTTTATGAAAGGTCTAATCAATAATTCTTTATATAAAAAAAATTATCTTGAATTCTCTAAGCACCAACCATGCAAATATTTGACAGTTTTTTTTGTGGCCAGAGAAGGAATAATTTTACTCTTTCTGCTCCACCTCGGCGAGTAAGATTAGAAAAAACTACTCTTATGGACCAGAAAGAGCGGTGCACCTGCCACGAAAACAACAAACCAAGGAAGTGCTTCCAGTAGCACGAACTGCAAAGAGAAAGAGCACTGAAAGAGCACACCACACTAACACACCTCTTATTTCTAATCTCCAACAAAATGAGGGAATATCTTGACTTGTTCAGNAAAAATTATCTTGAATTCTCTAAGCACCAACCATGCAAATATTTGACAGTTTTTTTTTGTGGCCAGAGAAGGAATAATTTTACTCTTTCTGCTCCACCTCGGCGAGCAAGATTAGAAAAAACTACTCTTATGGACCAGAAAGAGCGGTGCACCTGCCACGAAAACAACAAACCAAGGAAGTGCTTCCAGTAGCACGAACTGCAAAGAGAAAGAGCATAGAAAGAGCACACCACACTAACACACCTCTTATTTCTAATCTCCAACAAAATGAGGGAATATCTTGACTTGTTCAGNAGAAAGAGCACACCACACTAACACACCTCTTATTTCTAATCTCCAACAAAATGAGGGAATATCTTGACTTGTTCAGTGAAGGAAGAAGTTAAACCCTGCTCAATAGGTACATGTAGTTATGAGTTCGATCTTTTTAACCATGAAGATTGTTGCAAGTTAAATTACACATAAATACGCATGTACAGTTACAAGTAGTGTTTTAATCATGCAGGTAGTTACCATGTGTGTTAAAACTATAAATTAGTGCCAACTAGAAAATCAGCAACTTGTGCAATGTCCCACTTTATGTTATTTTCTTTTAATAACTCCATAGACCCATACTAACATGTCTATTGACAGTGGGGATATGGAACCGGTTGCAAATACAAAAATTACGAGCAGCATCGACTATAACAATGTGATCAGTTTGTTGTCAAATGTTTTCAACATGCTAACCTAGCATAATGTGGAAAGTGGAAATATCACTCCGAGGCTTGATAACGTACCTACGCTGACTATTTTCATTGTTCCGACTATGGTCAGCTAGTTTCTTCCCCACTTCTTGGAAATATGCCACTGTGAAACCACTTGCTAAGCGCACCAGTGCCACTGTGTTACCGACGATTTCCGGCCCATTAGTATTTTACCAGCTTTGTCAAAAGCATTATAATTCCTAGTACACTAACAAGTGTATAAATATGTGAACGACAACAAATTATATGACAGTTACCAATCCGGCTTCCGTGCAGGACATCGTACCTGCACTGCTCTTATAGATATCGCAGATTCTATCAGAATGGCCATAGATAGAAGTTGGGTGACTATACCGGTTTTATTAGATATCAGTAAAGCTTTTAATATGGTAAATCATGACATAATAATGCAAAAATCTAAACTATATTTTCATTTCTCAGATAATGTAGTACAGTGGACGACTTCGTGTCTTCAGGGTCGTAATCAATGTGTAGTCATTGATGATAAAAGGTCCACCTGGCAACCTATGAACTATGAACTTAGGCGTTCCTTAGGGTAGTGTACTTGGGCCGCTTCTTTTTTCCTTATTCAGTAATGACATGTCATCACTGCTAAGAAAATGTCGTCATCATTTATACGTGAATGATCTCCAGTTTGTATTAATCTGCTTCTCAGATACTAATCACCTATTTAATTAAGGACACAAATAATGACCTTGAATTGGTACACCTTTGATGCTGCTGAAATAAGTTAAAATTGAATCCTACGAAGACAGTGTTTATTAATCGGTTCTCGTAGAAATTTAAACGAATGTTATAGATTGCCTTTCCCTGATATTGTCTTAGCCGGTGGGATTATTACTCTGTTGAAAGAGGTTAAAACACTAGGCGTTTTCAACGAGATACTCTCGTGGTCGGGTCACATAAATACTGTTTGTCGGAGGTCATACGCTGAACTACATACCCTTTATAGACTTAAGAATTTCCTACCACTTAAAGCCAAATTAACATTGGTACAGTTGCTGATATTTCCTATTTTTGATTATTGCGACATGGTTTATGGAGACATCATGCAAAATTTGGCAGCTAAACTTCAACGCATACAAAATTCTTATGTTCAACCTAAAATCACGTGATTACTTGTCTCCTACTTTGATAAACTTAATTGGTTATGTCTGGACGAACGACGTCAGCTCCAGTCTCACACTAGCATGCAAAATACTATCCTCGTATATTACAACGCCAGAATACTTACATACTCTGCTGAAAACCTCGGGGGATTACCACACTATTAACACGCATGCTAAAAATACACCTCGCTTAAATATTCCAGCTCACAAAACCCAGATACATGCAAATTCTTTCACCATCTCTGTCGCACGAGCGTGGATTAATTTACTCATAGAGGTAAGGAACTCGACAACACTAACTGCTTTTAAGAGCAGTACTGCAAAGTACATTAAGAATATGCGCCAATGATTCCACACACACACACACACACACACACACGCGCGTCATTATTCTGTAGCATTTTAATTTGTTTAGCTTTTTTTCCAGTTAATTATTTGTACGACCTAGCAACATCTGTTTATGTATAAATTCACTTTAATCAATGTGTAATTTGTTGCTGTTGATTCGTCAATTTATATTCAGGAANCTTTTAAGAGCAGTACTGCAAAGTACATTAAGAATATGCGCCAATGATTCCACACACACACACACACACACACACACACACACACACACGCATGCACGTGCGTCATTATTCTGTAGCATTTTAATTTGTTTAGCTTTTTTTCCAGTTAATTATTTGTACGACCTAGCAACATCTGTTTATGTATAAATTCACTTTAATCAATGTGTAATTTGTTGCTGTTGATTCGTCAATTTATATTCAGGAATTGCTGCATTCAATTTTCATTAATCTGTAAGTGGTTAATATAGATCTGTTATTAATTTTATTGCATTGAGATTGAACTTCTTGTTTTCCTCTCAGCTATTTTGTAGGTTCTGCACATTTATATTTTTGATTGGTAATGCAGATTATGATACTCATTATTGTACTTTTGTAGATCCATATTATTGTTCTGTTTATTTTTTTTAAACATTCCCTTGTCCCTAGTCCTGTTCAAGATGAGTACATCGTTGGAAACCACAGATCATTTTTAGAGTTTAATCTATTTGAGCTATCATATTTCTGTTTCACCTGTTGTTAATTTAAATATATTTCTATCTTGCTCATTATGTTTACGCATGTGTACATTATGTTAAGTGTAAGAGAAGTCATTGAAGCCTTAACTACACCAGTATAAATAAAGCCTAAATAAATAAATGGTGCAAAAAAACTACAAACACATTCATTATCAGAACTATGTAGTTACTATATGTACTGGTGAATGAAGTCATTACTGGTTCATGAGGAAAAGAGAGGGTTCCCAGGGGAGGAATAAATTTGCACAAGAAAGTAAAAAGTATGGGGGGAGGGGCACAAACCCTGTAATGAGATATAACTGCCAGCGGCCCGCACAACTCGCGTAGATGCCAACAATAAAACTTATAAAATGGTACGACAAAACTGGTGTAGGACCTTCAATCCTTCCTCGGCCTACCTTTAGGGGTACGTCACTTGAGGACAAGCATAAGCATACATATGAGAGTTCACTACACATAGCTTATTGGTGCGTACAATATAAAATATCAAAACTTTTATATGATGATCACGGTAATAACGTGTCAATAAAACACCGCGAGAAAGAAAAAAATTTTGATCAAGTTGATACCCAAGGCAAGAACGGTTCAATTCCTACAACATGCTGCCAAGGTTACTCAGAATTAAAATTTGCAGACTAACTAACCTTTTAGAAGTGGAAGAGGCTGTAACTCCAAGTCTGCTGCATTCCTGTACCGCGACGATCCCTGAGATTTTTTCGTCTTTTTCTTCAACGAACGTTTCGCAAATGGATCTATCCTGTCGACAAACGTGCCCGCTGACATGGTGAAGTTAACTCTTTTTTTATGGACCACGCGCACCTTTCATCAATTCCGTCACTGCAGTTCGGTGTAGGTCCGCATTCCAGATCGTTATTCCAACACTGTCACCATTTTATTTACAAATCCGGATCAAACGTGTTTGTAACTAGGGTTACGTATATATTCACCATTAAAAAAAAAAACTTTATACACTCTGCTGCTTTAAACGAAAACTTACACTTAACGAAGCACTTGAACCTTTTAGGTCACGGTCGCTTAATTAGATTTAATTTACAAATTCAGTTAATTCACTACCCGCATGCTAACTTACATCGGTGGTCATACGTACGCACTATAATAAACACACAACACGCCCCGCTCCGGAGAAACTGCTAAGGCTTTTCGCCTGCCGGTTTCAAGACAGCACAAAATGTTCAAAAACCTTCAGTAGCATTCTTTTGACTCGTTCCGCATATTATTTCCAACATGCGGTTCAATCGACAGCACTGCACTTGTTACGATTAATAATCCAGTCGTTTTACAAGATATTTCTGCACTCAGATGACTGCCAAGATCGAGAAATGAAAGATGTACGAACTACTCTCCACCGCCATCTGCTCAATTTCCACTCCCTTCTTCATTTTTACGTTCACGAACTACACGCATGAAACAATTCAACCACGATCCACACTTGGTAAAACAATACTACAATTACACTAGAATAATCACTTAATGTGTTGAAAACAGTAAAAAATATTAATTGTACGTCATGTTCAAATATCTACAAATAAATGTTGATGACCATTGACCAACAGAGATCCCCTGCGCTGAAAATAGTAATCGCAGATATTGAGTAATTCGCAAGTAGAAAAGATATGAACAAACAGTTTAGTCCTTGCCCAAAAGAGAGCGCAAAAAATGCTCAAATTGTCTTTATAAAATCTTAGAAAAACCAGAAAGCATGAAATTTGTATTGGTCGTTTGTTTGTTTTATTGCGTCCGCAAGATCTTCTTTCCATACATATATGTACAAAGTTATTGGACAAGTCAAATAAATCACATTACACAATGTAACGTTTTTATGCTGGACAATTCTCGACAAGGCATCTGAATGTGTAATTCACAACATACTTAAAAAATAGTAATTTTTATGGAGTCTCATGTACACCCAATAAACTAATAAGCTCGTTGACCATTCTTGCGTGATATGGCACGGCCATTGTCATCACGTCATCGGCCCACAGTCGCTGCATCAGTGCGGCATGCGGAACACGCAAGTCGTACATCCCGATGCATGTCCGCATCGTTCACTTGGAAACGGGTCATGACCCGATACCGAATGTCTATGATGTCCTTAGAGAGATCTGTGTTTTTATGATCGAAATCAAGTGTTAGAATGTGTATTAAATAGCACTAGAATTTATCGCCCATGGGCATATGTTCGTGAAATTCACCCTTAGNTCAAGTGTTAGAATGTGTATTAAATAGCACTAGAATTTATCGCCCATGGGCATATGTTCGTGAAATTCACCCTTAGAGTATTGCGAAGTAATAGCAGAATAAATTCACGCAACGTGCATATTTAATGAAGTGTAGAGTAGCAAGACTAGGGTATATGAAGTGTTCTATATAATTTTCCGAGTGCAACTGTGTGCTAATCAAGCCTATTAGTTACATGAGAAATAATTTGACTTTCTTTCAACATAACAGTTTAGGTCGTAGAGTGCCCTAAAACTTAACAGACGTAAATTTCCCATGTGCTTTGCAAGGCACCACATAATCATGTTTTGTATTTAAATTAGTGCTTAATTAAAAACTCTTAACTTTCTAAATTATTAAGAAAATTCACTCAGAAATGTTAGTGTTTTATGTGTATACGTTTCAAGATTTATGTTAATGAGGTCAATTAATTAAATAATCTCGCCGAGTGGAGCGAGCTCTCGNTATGTGTATACGTTTCAAGATTTATGTTAATGAGGTCAATTAATTAAATAATCTCGCCGAGTGGAGCGAGCTCTCGGCAAGGACGCCGCTCACCCACACCATCTCCGGCAGTCCGATTCCACAGGTCTTAGGTGCTGCACGTACGTCGCGTCGCAGGGGACTTTCATACTTTGTTCTGAACACTTAACTGCAATAGGCTAACGTAATTATTGCAACTTTTATTTAGTTTGCCAACAGTCTTCCCAGTGTTCGCAGCACCCCTCCGTCAGCTCAATTTAACAACCCCTCCCCCCTCCCTTCGGTTTAATTTCTGTTGTAAGTTTTCGCGCTATTCTTGGCCTTTTAGTACAGTAACGGCCGCTGGCAGGCCTTGTGAGTCAGGTTCGCTTTAATTTGCATTGCATACATGTAACTGTGTACACTATTCGGCAATATAATATACTTGACTTAACCGAAACTTGTGAGTTCTCATTTAGTGTTGTTTTGGGTCCTGGCCCTATCCAGGAAGTCATCGATGTCTCAAGAAGGCATCCTTCATTTAAAAGGTAAAAGGTAATACTAAGGTGTTCTGGGGAGCCTGAATACCCCAGCTATATAATAAGTTTTTCTGCAAATTTTTACCATGTGTGTCAAGGGGTTACAGCCACCTGGTCGTTAAGCCCATGATCCTAAGAACTGTGACTTCGTGCTCACCCAGTCAGCTGGCTCCCAATCTATTCGAAATAGTAATATTGTGTAATATTCTGACTTTTCTTAACATAGTCGCCGGACGATGTCCACATTACTATCCCCGACCGCTCAGGTAACGGTAGGTGATGGAGTGGTGGGCAGAGAAACCGAACTGCTGGTTGGGGAGGATATTGGCAGCAGAACAGCAATGAGATGGTGATGGATGACTTTCTCAGCTACTTTGGTGTGAACGAGGAAGGGAGAGATGGGCCTGTAGGATGAGGGGAGTGCTGCGGTTTCTTCTGGTTTAGTGATGGCAACGACTATGGTGGTTTTCCAGGAGGAAGGAAAGTGGTATTGGAGTAGAATGGCATTTATAAGGTGGGTGAGAAATACTGTGGCTTTCAGGGGAAGGGTGTGGAGGAGTGGAGTTGGTATGTCGCCGGCTCCGGGAGATGCAGAGAGGCAGAAGGTGGTAGAATGTAGAATATTTCATTGGGGTGGCTAGGTGGAAAGAAGGGCGAAAACGAAGAAGATGGAGGGTCATATGGTTGTGGGAGCATGTGGGGGGTTGTCCTCATTCTCGGATGAGATGGGAGAGGAGAGGGATGAGAAGGGGAATGAGGTGAAGGTGGTTTGGAGGTATTCCGAAATGGTCTCCGATTTCATGGTGGCCGATTCGGTGGTGTTGGTATCTTTTGTTAGGGGAGGGATGTGGGTGGAGGTTACTTTAAGTTGGTGGATGTGGGTCGAAATGACCCATTGGAAGAGGAAAGTGTTTGGAATCGCAGTGTATATTGGTCAACCTTTTGCCTCCCGACAAATCCTGGCACCAGTACTGCAGGATATGGGCTGTGAAGAAGAGTGGGAGCAGAGTGGAATATGGGAGTTGACAGCTGTTGTGATGACATTGGTGAGGATTGTGGTATTATTGTCAATGTCCTCGGGGAATTTGAGGAGGCTCTTAGGTCAAGGGATTCACGAATGGAGGATAGGTAGCTTAGCCATTTGGCAGAGCAGAAGTTAAAGCGATGGAATTGGGGGAAATAATGGAGGAAGCATATTACAGATATGTGGTTGGAGGAGCCTGCGGTAATGGTGTGGACATTGTATATGATGAGGCAGTGGGTGGAGATGGGGAAGTAGAGAGTGGATGGGCGGCGGTTGTGGTGGGTGCTGTGGTAAGTGTAGATGGGTGGAGCCGAGAGTTGGAGAGGAGAGCTGCAGAGTAGTTGGTGTAGGGATGTGACACAAATGTTGGTGGATGGGCATCCCCAGGATGGGTGGGCTGCATTCAAGTCCCCAGCCACGACAACATGAGTATCCACACAGCCGAGGGCTGCAATGGCATCGGAAGGGAAGGGGTAGTTTGGGGGAAGGTAGAGGGAGATGAGTGTGATGGGGTAAGGGTGGCCATGGAGATGCACAGTGACTTCCTCAGTCGCGGGCGATGTGCGAATGGAGTGGTGGTGATGAGAAATAGTGGATTTTAGGAGGAGGGCAACCCACTGTCATAACCAGCCCGGTAAGAGTGGTCGATAGTGTTCCCAGGGAGGGTGAGTGAGATGGGTGTAGTAAGCCAGATTTCTTTCAGGAAAACGACATCAGGTTTGTAACAGTTCAGAAAGGATTGCAGATAAGGCGGTTTCGATAGGAGGGAGCACATATTCCAGATTAGGAAAATAAGGGGTTTGGGGGACCACCGAAAAACTGGAGAATACATTCAGGAGAATGTCCAATTTATCGGTGGCGGAGCAGGCTTGGGAGAGAGCAATAATATTGTTGAAGATAAGGAGGTGGTATGTGTGGATAAAATCGAATATATCTTTGAGGAAGTCTGAGAGGGATGTGTTATGGGTGGGTTGGGCTGTTTGGTTGGAGGGATCGGGGTGGTTTGTGATTTGGAGGAGGGGGTATTGGTTGGTGGTACATTGATGGTGAGGGAAGTAATTGGGTGGTTGTGGTGTTGAATGTGTTGGGCTGGGATGACCAGGGACATGATTTTGGAAGCAGAGGGGAAATTGTGAGCTGTTTAGAGGTTGTGGGCGGTGGTGTTAATTGGGTGGTGGAGGTGGCGTTGTTCGTAATGGATATGATGGGCCAGTGACCTTGTGGGGTCCATCGCAGAGGCAGCATCGGGGGTCTTCTCGGAATGTGCAGTCTCGGGACCAATGTTCTCCGGCGCAGTGGAATCTCTGGAGGTGGAGGGGGCAGTGGAATGATGAGTGTCACAGGCCTTGTCATCTGTAGCAGTGGAGGGTTCGGGATGATCCATAGTATGACTCGACTGAGACTATTCAGCATCTGACAGACAGCAGAGGGTAGAATAGTGAGGCCTCTCCTACCTTGCAGGTGGTGATGAGGCATGGTGCTGTGGCGGCAGTCTCAGATGATCTGAGGTGGGATGCAGATGAAACTGGGAGGTTGGGGGCAGTGAGTTCTTCAATGATTTCTTAAGGTATGATTGTGAGAGGGAGGCGTTTGATGACATTGTGGTCCTATTTTTCATCGGGGTGGCGAGAGGTGAAGTGTGGGAAGTTGAATGAGTGGACTTTTTTGAAAGGTTATTCGTAATCGTGGGCATTGGTAGTGTAAAATGAAGTATGGCCTCTGATGGAGGTGATGTGGAGGGGGTTGGTGAGTTCTGTTTGTAAGGCTTTCGCATTTAGGAAAGGCTTGTTGGCGATGGAGATAAGACAGGCGATAGGGGGCATGCATTGTTAGGAGGTTTGGTGGTGTTATTTTGGGTTCATGTGTTGGAGTCGGTGGTGGCGCATGGAGTGGAAATTTTGTGGCAGCGTTCTTCAGAGAAAGCAAGGTAGGGTGATTAGGTGGAGTGATTGTCTTCGTTGATGTTATTGATGGTGTTAAGTGAATCGAATATTTTGTGGAGTGGTGCTTTGTCGGAAAACAGGGTGCTTTCTGATGCTTGACGTGTTTTTTTCAGGATGATGAAGCAATCTCTGTCCATGGGGGTGATTGAATCTTGATGTGGGACTGATTGGATGGATGATTGTTGTTGGTGGGGGTATTGGTGTTGATGATGTTGACTTGGTCGTAGAGGAGGAGGGGGCATTCATGAGAGGTGATTAATGGCACATTTTAGAGGGAAGCTGATAGGCGGGAGGTGACAGTGAGTCCTCTTCTCTCTTTGTAATCAGCTCTTGCTTCTTCTGTTATTCTTTCTTATGTGTGATGGTGCTAGAGGGGTTTCCTGATGGTGGTGGTGTGTGAATTATATATTTGGATTGATCGCTGATTTTGAAGTGTACAGTAATCATGTAATCATAAGCGACAGTTGTTGTGGTGGTGGCAGAAGTTGACGATCATCCTTGGGTGGCTACAGATGTGTGGGCGGTTGTAGTGGTTACTGCAGAGACTGTGGTTTGCAGTTGCTGTGACGAAGGCTGGGTGAGTTGCTGCGAATAGGTAGATGCTGCGGTGGAAGTTCTGAGGGTGGCATTTTTGGTGGCTGTGGAGTTCTGGTGGGTTTGTCATCTGGATTGCGGAAGTGGTGGTTTCAGTTGGGCGACTTTAGAGGTTGCAGTGCCTTAGTGGACGCAGCTTTCACCTCACTTTCTGTAAACTAGGAGGACTACCCTCTCAACATTTTGCCTGATAGTGTTATTTTGAGTGTCGGCCGAAGGCCTCTGCCCATGCACCAGGTACATCTCACCGAAATCTGAAGCTAGAAAGTAAAAATCATTAAGAGTGCGCGGTATGCAGTATCGCTTCCCAGACTACATCTGCATGCTACACTTTAATCGCAGCCAATAGGCCGAGGCTTTTTTTTTTTTCAGTGTATAATGTGTTGTAACCAATGTTTCAGTGTTTCATGTTCAGTGTTGCCCTTCCAACCAGGAGGTTCTTACGGGCTAATCAGATTAAATGTGGGCGATGAGGTGTGGACTGTTGGGTGAAAGGGTTTCAGNAGGAGGTTCTTACGGGCTAATCAGATTAAATGTGGGCGATGAGGTGTGGACTGTTGGGTGAAAGGGTTTCAGTGTAGTGAAAGGGGTCTGGGGGAGGGGGGTGCAGGTTTGGTGTTCCAGCATGCATGAGGCGGTAAGAAGTAAGTGGACGAAGTGTAGAAGTGATGCATGAAAGGGAGTTACTTTAGAGGGCGAAGTCAAAAAGTGGATGATTTAAGGGGTAATGGACTTCGAGAAGTGGATGGACAATTGCTACGTCAGCCTTGGCTGGGGCCGTCGTCATCCAGGCTCGTCTTCCCCCGGGTCCTCGATGGCGTCTCTCTTCAGGTGGTCGGTGAAGAGTAGTGGCTGGTGAGGATAAGTGGCGGGTGGAGTGGGGTGGGTAAGTTGACGAATGAGGGGGTTGTCGATGTGGCATGAATATGAGTGAGTGAATTTGTCGGTGAGGTTAGCGAGGACGACGTAAAAATGAAGGATGTGGGCGAGGGTGAGAACTTGGTGACGTGCTACAGGAAGGGGGAGACGGAGGATGAGACGAAGTGAATGGAATAATATGTGAGTGGGTGGTCTGAGAGTATGAGTGGTGACGTGGGTCCAGGCGGGGCATGTGCATGTGATGATTGGGAGTATAAATGTGCGGAATATCTGAATACGAATTTCAGGAGGGGTTCCCGAGGATGGATGGAGAATGGTGGTGAGGTGGATCATGGCTGTGCGGGCTTTTGTGGTGACTGAATCACGATGGGAGGTGAAGTTGAAGTGTGAGTCGAAAATGACCCGCAGGTACCAGATAGTGGGTGAACAGGGGATGGAGGTAGTTACGATTCTGGGTGGGTGAACCAGGGATGGGGGTAGTTACGATTCTGGGTGGGTGAGTGCCGGGTGGGTGATGATGTGAGAAGAGAATGGAGGTGAATTTGGTGTGATTCAGCCCGATGCCAAGGGCGCGAAGTTGGTTGTTGAGGAAGTGAGACCACGGCTGAGGCGGTCACTGAGGAGGTTTTCGTGGGTGGAGGAGGAGAGAAGACATGTGTCATCAGCATACTGAATGACATGGGTGGCAGGAGGGACTTTCAAAACGGCAATGTGGAGTGCAAAGAGGAGAGTGCTTTGGACATAGCCTTGTGGAATTCCGGCGGGAATGTGGCAGGGGTGCGAGAGTGTGCAATCCACCCACACCTGGTAGGAATGGCCCTCCAGGAACAAGTAGATGAAGTGGATGAGGTGGGGTGGAATGTTCATCATTTGTATCATCATTTATGCTGTAACCACTTCACTGCANTGAAGTGGATGAGGTGGGGTGGAATGTTCATCATTTGTATCATCATTTATGCTGTAACCACTTCACTGCAATATTAACATTAACTAACTTGAACCTATGTTATCTTCATTAACTGTACCTAGGGGAGAGCCACCCCCTCTCACCAGAGAGCTTAACGCAATCGTGTATNTTGAACCTATGTTATCTTCATTAACTGTACCTAGGGGAGAGCCACCCCCTCTCACCAATATATTACCCCATTTATTTCACGCTAAGGTCACCGGCAGGCCGTAAGTGCTGGGTCAATTTTCATGTATTATTCACAAGTAGTCAGAACAGTGAATAAACTGCTTTACCAAGTTAACTGTGTCAATTCAGTGTAGGGCACTACAGTCTTTGTAGCATCACCCACAATTTCATAGTATATTTCAGGTGTACAAGACTGCCTACAGTACTTTACTACATCATCAACAAACTGACGGAGATATCCAGGTGACCCCTGGGCCATCGACCGAACGATCCTCATCAATAACTCTCCACTGGGTTATGGCACTGGGAAATTTACCACTCAACCAGCCCTGGGTAACCTCGACTACATCAGTCTCTGGAGACTCAGTAAATAATCTTATGCGATAAACAGACACAACATTTACATAGCTGAATGCATATTTTACTGCAATCAAATTAAATCCAAATCTAGATAAAACATATCTTATTAATTTCATCACAAAGAACAGAAAAATCACTAATTCATATGTTAGCAGTAACATTGAAAAAATTAATGAATTAGCAGAGACTATGCTTCTTGGCTTACAAGTAGACAATTTGTTATACTGGAAATCTCACATTGCGTATATTTTACCTAAACTAAGTTAAGCCTGTTTGGGGTATTTCCACTGACAGTAAAAAAGTGTTCCACATGCAAAAGAGAGCTGTAAGAATAATCAATGGCAAATAAAAGTCAGAAATATATAGATCTTCTTTCAAGAGCTCAGAGATTTTAACATTCTCATGTGATTACATGTTTTCAGTACCCATGTTCGTGTCAAAAAACAGTAATTTATTTCAGAAAAATGAGTCTTTCCTAAGCTTGACACTAGAATAAAAAACACTTACACAGCTTCAGTTAACTTAAAAGTACTACAGAAAGGGCCCTCCTATCTTGCTGGCCAACTTTTCATTAAATTATTATTACACCTTCAATAAATTTGCTTCTCTAACCAAAAACTCTTTACAAAACATCTGAAATAATTTTTCGAATGTGCATTTGATAGTATATATGATTATGTAAATTACAAAAAATAATAAATTACTGTATAAACTTTTATTGCACCCGTTTTCTGCTGCTTCAGTAAAACGATGACGCGCTGTAGCATGTTGAAAGAAGATTAAGTCATATTATGCAGAAAATATATATGTTATGTGTATTCTGACGAGGGTGTGTGTGCGTTCGTTAGGAGGGTGTGTCAGTCAAGTGTATAAATGTTGTATACAGTAATTTGACTTATTTGACTTGTTCAATATTTTTGTACATCTATGTATTGAAAAAAGATCTTTCGGTAGCAGTAAAACAAATAAATATACACATGACGACATTTTAAGTCAAGGCANCTATGTATTGAAAAAAGATCTTTCGGTAGCAGTAAAACAAATAAATATACACATGACGACATTTTAAGTCAAGGCAAGAACACACACGACCTGAAAACGGCAGTCATAACGCAATTACCTTGATCACATTAGTTCTGTTTCTAAGTACAAGGCTCTCTGATTCTAAGTCAATTGTAAATCTTCCCTTGCCATTAAATACACACTTTTTTGTTATTGTTTATTATGATGATTTTAATTAACTTGCGTGAAATAATTTCCCGCTTATCATGAATGTACGCCAATGCACTTCGCATATCTGTGGAGCCCAGAGAATTATGTATGGCTTTATAAGTGGTGTGGGTGTTGCTAGGGGACAGAAATGAGAATAATAAACATGTGATTTTATAGTGATTGGTACTAGTCGAAATAAAAGCCTGTTGAATTACTTTGTGGTATGGAGAAACCACAGATGATATGTCACCTAGAAAAGAGCTTAAATTTCTCCGTATATGATACACGATGGGTTCCGTGCTCTGCCAAATACGTGGTTCTTGGCGGGATGCCGAAAGGAACAGGCGTAATTCAGTTATACGAGTTGAATGAAAGTGGAGCCACTTTGATTAAGGAAGTATGTTCCATTATTAATAGTATTAAAATATAGTAACTTCTTGGTCCTGAATGCAAAAGAAAATTGTAGTGTTTATTTCAAGTACTACTTGTGTACCTACTTATATTTAATCATTTACTCTCGTATTTATGTATATATGTTACTGAAAGGCAAATATGATTGTTCATTCATTTGATGGGAATTTATAGTATTATGCTGCCACTGTTATCGTGTAGGCCTATCTTAGAACTCAGAATGTAGTATAGAATGCTTTGACATGGGTTTCTTCTCAAGCTTCATACCTACAGCTTTAGCATTGTTTTATTTGAATTATTTTCTGAAAGCATTAGATCTACAGAAGTTGCTTTATCATTAAGTAAAAGAGTAGTTGTCAGTTCAGCCTAGAGAACTAAAGACCACGTTACAACTTATTTAGCACACGCACACATACACAACACGTATATGAAAGCTACGATCAAAATAGCACACACACAAAAATGACGGAAGTTTACACTAAACAGCCTTAAAAATGAAAGGAAACTATGCTAGGTAAATTGTGCATATGTGTGTTGATAACAGTGGAATGAAAAAAATGCTGATACAGCTCAGTTTACAGTGCTGCTCATGTCATGTTTTTCATAAATATAATATTCTATACAGTTCATCTTAACACGCACTGCTTAGGCAATAACAATCTCAGGCAAAAAAAAAAGGCACAGTTTTTGTGGTGTGCAGAAATCTCCAAGCGCTAGTATAATTCACTACTTTTTCAGCCATTTTCATCACATGTACCCGGTGGCAGCTACATTCTGATTGGCCACGCATGCAGTGAATTGCGATACTGGGTGCCCTCCCCAGTGGCGTAGAAATCATAAAAAAAATTATATCGCTTCAGATATCTAAGGGCTCGAAAAATGTTAAATAACTCCATAAAAGTAAATTAACACAAATCCATGCTCGCTTAGCTTATGCACTACAACTTGACAGATTGGACTCACTAGTGTGGATTCGACAATAACGTAGGCTACAAGTAACACCACATGCAACCAAATACTTAAAAAGACAAGGCAAAACTTTGGTTACAACTCGGTAATTGCACACGTCTAGAGAATTCACTCAAACCTGACGATCCTCAATTCCCGAAACATCCATATATAAGTAGACTATATCCAAAATAACTAACCGAAAATCAGAAGGAAAAACAACTACACCTTCACGGAGGAAAGAAAACAAAGACAGTCACAACTCATGAAGGAATATTGGGCAGCAAGAAAACTCAACCAAAATGGTTCCAAGCGCTCTTAAATAGGGCAAATTCAAATTAAAAAAAAAAATAAGACTATTCATGGTAACTTGCAACTTTTTTTGAAGCCCTGGTAAAGTTCTATTTACAGGATATTCCTTCGGGTTCTGCAAACTAAGTTTAACCGAGTTTAGAAAAATACACCTAAGGGACAGTGCACTACGTTCGTGTGCATTCCAGTGTAATAACATTGTGCATTGAGAACTGTTTCTTACCAAGTATCAGGTGTACAACCTTGCTTCTGCTGTTTTTTTCCCGACATTTGAGGCTTTATTGTTAAAACGTGATTACATATTTATGATTAAAAGTACTGTCCGTCGCTAGCCACTACTTTGTCCCATCTTTCTGGCAATTTTCGGATACCATCTCGAAAAAAACCATGCGTCTTTTGAGGCAACCCATGAATTGATCCATTTTTTGACTTCTTCGTATGAGCGGAAATGTTGATCAGCCAGGCCGTGTGCCATCGATCAAAACAAATTGTAGTCGGAAGGAGCAACGTCTGGAGAGTACGGTGGGTGGGGTAAGACCTCCCATTTCAGCGTTGCCACGTATGTCTTGACCGTTCTTGCGACATGTGGCCGAGCATTGTCATGCTGGAGGATAACTTTGTCGTGTCTCTCTTTGTACTGTGGCCGTTTCTCCTTCAAAGCTCGGCTCAAACGCATCAATTGCTTTCGATACCGATTCCCTGTGATGGTTTCACTCGGTTTCAACAGCTCATAAGATACCACACCGAGGTGACCTTGGCGCCGTGTATGTTCTGTCTGGCAGTCGACGTTGAGGCATGTCCGGGCATTCCCCATGGTTTTCTGTGCTTCGGATTATCGTAGTGGACCCATTGTTCGTCGCCGGTCACAATGCGATGTTGAAACCCATTCAGATTCTGTCTTTGAAGCAGTTGTTCACAAGCAAAGAAACGCAGTTCAACATCTCTCGTTTTCAACTCGTACGGAACCCAATTTCCTTGCTTCTGAATCATTCCCATGGCTTTGAGGCGTTTTGAAATGGCTTGTTGCGTCACTCCCAATGATTCTGCCACTTCTTGCGTTTGGCACGAGTCTTCATCAAGTAATGCCTCCATTTCGGAATCTTCGAAACATTTCTCTCTTCCACCGCCATGCCGGTCCTAGACGTCAAAATCACCATTCTTAAAGCGTTGAAACCACTCACGACACGTTCATTCACTAAGAGCAGCCTCACGGTACGTTTTCTTGAAATGGAAGCAGAAAATGAACAATTCCCGCACATACCGTGCGTTTGGCTCGAAAACTGACATCTTCGTTCTAGAATAAATTTGTGATGAAAACACAAATTCACTAATGTGGTGATGTCGTTATGTTGACAGATGTCCAAGCTTACTGTGTGACATTATTGATCTACATATTCCCACCAGCACTTACCGCTGCAGCCATTGATCGACAAACGGCAGAAGCAAAGTTGTGCACCTGATAATATACAGTCTGAGGCACCCAAGCCAGGCCAACTGAATAACACCGCCAATTTCAGTGGTACAAGAAAATGTTTCAGACAAATGTTGCTTGGGTTCAAGGTGCTAATAACTTGCTAGTGATAGTTTCCCAGTACGTGGAAGGGTAAAGAAGATACAAAGTTCAACTTCGTTACTTTAAAAGGAATGATAATGTTTATAAACACCCCTCGACAGTGCGTATGAGGATGTAATAAACACGATGATATTTGCCAATCATTCAAGATCTCTGAAGGTTGATGACGAAGCAAACTGCGCCGCCGCAAGGAACAATAAGCCGACGTAGCGCCGTCCTGTAGCTGGCGATTGTTAAAACAAACGCCAGCCTCAGACTACGTTTTCTTTGTTATTTTATTATGATAACAGGTGTTCAAATTGGTGACCTTGTGCATTGATACATATTGTAAAGCGCCTGAGCGACAATACCGCACGCCAAATTTCATCTGAACTTATTGCAGAGCATGCTTGTGTTATATGGCCTTTCATGTTTTCGAGAGTCGTCTGTGAGTCTTTGTAGACCTGATGCTTTAATGTTCCCCGCAGATAAAAGTCAATAGTGTAGGTCTGGGGAACGTGCAGGCCATTTCGTGTTTCAAGACAGGCCGATTCAACGACCACCGAAAGTTCTGTAAAGGACAGTTGTAATTCTCTGTGCAGAATGAGNGTGTTTCAAGACAGGCCGATTCAACGACCACCGAAAGTTCTGTAAAGGACAGTTGTAATTCTCTGTGCAGAATGAGTGGGACATCCATCGTGTTGGTACCACATGGATTGTCTTATGTCCAGTGGGATGTCTTCCGATAATTGTGGCAAATGTCATTGTATTTATTACATCTTCATACGCACTGTCTAGGGGTGTTAAAGAAATTATGGTAATTATTAAGTTTAGGGGCTTTTCTGAAAAACACAACAAAATTTNGTGTTTCAAGACAGGCCGATTCAACGACCACCGAAAGTTCTGTAAAGGACAGTTGTAATTCTCTGTGCAGAATGAGCGGGACATCCATCGTGTTGGTACCACATGGATTGTCTTATGTCCAGTGGGATGTCTTCCGATAATTGTGGCAAATGTCATTGTATTTATTACATCTTCATACANCATCCATCGTGTTGGTACCACATGGATTGTCTTATGTCCAGTGGGATGTCTTCCGATAATTGTGGCAAATGTCATTGTATTTATTACATCTTCATACACACTGTCTAGGGGTGTTAAAGAAATTATGGTAATTATTAAGTTTAGGGGCTTTTCTGAAAAACACAACAAAATTTCAAAATTATGATATATTTCTACTCTAGTAATCACGTAGAGCACGAATATACGAGGGGCATTAACGTCCGACTAATTTCTTAATCTCTGCCCAACTAACCTAACAGAACCTAACCCCACGATGGGTGAATCACTATTTTACATTTTTAAACTAACCTAGGATTGTAGGGTTTTAAACTAACCTGGGATTGTTGGGTTTTACACTAACCTAGAATGTTTGGGTTTTACACTAACCTAGGATGTTTGGGTTTTACACTAAACTACGAATGTAGGATTGTAGGGATTTAAAGGAACCGTAAAACACACCAAAATAAGGTAAATTGACTCACCTAGGTAGGGGGCTGGTATAATTCCTCTGACGTTAATAGACGTAAACAAACATATTTCCCAAGTTTTTTACATATGTTCTACTTATTTTAACATTACGCCCTCTTGAATATGAACAAGGTAAGCTGTGCAGAACCCATTAATGCAACTTTTGTTGGTCTAGGACGTTTCTTTCAGAAACGTAAACAAACTGGCTATACTGCTCATTTCGCAATTTTGTTCAATTTTTTAAAATGTGTTGTACTTATTTTAAAGCTACGCCCCTAGTATATTCGTGTTCTACGTGATAAGTAGAGTAGAAATATATCATAATTTTGAATTTTTTTTGAGTTTATCAGAAAAGCCCCTAAACTTAATAATTACCGAAATTATCATTCCATTTAAAGTAACAAAGTTGACCTTTGTATGTTATTTGCCCTTCCATGTATGGGGAAATATCATTATAGACTGTTCTCGGTAAAGGGTCATTCCATATATTAACATCCAATTTTAATTAAACAGGTTGCGTGACATTTTTTTAAAATTCTGTATAGAAATTAATAACAAATAAGTTTATAAAATTTTTGTTTCTATTTCTTTTAAGATGACAGTCTTTTTTTGAACATGGCGGAAGCAATATTTTTAGAATGTCAACATTTACGAAAAACTAAGTATCTCATTATATAAGAGCTGGTAGAGACTTGAAACAAAACCCAATTTACAGCTTAAATAATCAGCTTTCTTGTACATTAATCAATATTAACCTATTTCTAATCACAGCATCCAAGCATATGTGTCTAAAATTGAGCATATTTTGGTTCACAATCCAATTTTCAAACCAAATTTGCTATGAGAAGGAAGTAAGTCTAGGACCTCAAATGTTCTCCACAAGTACACCTCCACCCACACTGTATGTAAATACACAATGATCGTCTAGAGATGCACCATTCGCATTTGACATGGGGTTTTGACATTTTTTCAAAAAGCCTCAAATTTGGTACCTAATAACTCTGGTGTGGGAGATGCCTAAAATATGAAACATACAAGAACTAAAGGTCTGTATGATACCTACCCACTGTAAAAATTTTAAGTTCTAGACTTTACTGGTTTAATATTTATTAGATTTCAAAATGTGGAAGAAATATGTCAAATTTAAAGGGCATTGATGTAATAAGGTGCACGACTGTTAATAAAATCTTAATTTTAATTGTTAGGCAGTAATAAATGTATAATTACCTAGTTAGTTCGTACAAGAAGCTCATCTGGGGATGGGCTGTACTTTGATCTTCTCGCTTAGCAAGCGAGATGCAGGAGGGTGGGCGTAGTGGAGTGAGCCGTTTGTAATCCCTTATTTCCTTTTGCTCACTCATTATCTTTGTCTGTCATAACAAGCAGGGGAATAAAGCCACCTCAGGCATTCCTACATCAGCAGTCACTTAAGGATAAGGAGTTGTTTACTCTGCATTCTTCAGCTGACCGCAGGGTGTGAGTAACTGAACAGTAGCCACAGAGGCGTGATGGAACATCAGGACAGAGCGTTGCTTACAAGTGCAGCCCGACAAGCGTCCTGGTTGCCTGCTTCCTCAGTCTGTCCGTAGTTGTGGTGATCGGTAGATGTATTCACTGACATACGTTGCTAAGTGTTTTGTGCATTAATGTGGCACTGCCGTTATTAGAAATATGGATTGCTGTGTTGGATTATTTGTTCAAGAGAACTGCCACAAGGAAAGTTATGGAAAAGTTGGTAAAAAAGTCTTTATAATAAACCAGCTCAGTTTAGACGAGCAGAAGTTATTAATGCTGAGATTGAGTAAAAATGATATAAGAACTGTACGTAAATATCGTGAAATAAAGTACGTAACTAATTACTATCATCTTTCTGGAAAAGTTTGTTGTGATCCCCTGGACTCTCGTATGCTTAAGAAAAAAGGTAATAAAGGGTGTTTTGAAATAAAAATTACCACACTTGGAAAAGAATATCATTTTGAAGTGTCTCTTATTCCAGGAAAGTCATTGTGCCCAACGTGCTATAAAANACCACACTTGGAAAAGAATATCATTTTGAAGTGTCTCTTATTCCAGGAAAGTCATTGTGCCCAACGTGCTATAAAATAATATTTTCTGTTTAAAACAAAGACCGCAATGAAGCTGACAGAAATTATGATTTGTTTGCCCCACCAGCAGGAAGATTATACGAGTTAGATGCTGTCTGCTCCATTAGTCACTTTAGAAAATAAATTGGCAGCATTACCGAGCAAAACCAGGAGAATGTCCGCTGCTGTGGAAAGAAAGCTAGGCATTAATTTCCTGGAAGTTTACTGAATGATGAAGCAACTACAAGTGTAAATTCAAGCTCATCGCCCAGCAAGGAATATTCAGAGGTAATTAAAAAATTGAAGGTAAGACGCAAACAATCTGCAAGTAATGCAGAGAAGGTAAGGATTATCGACCTGATAGATCAAAGATAGCAACTGAGTTCAACGCGTCTGGGTACATGGTAAGAGTTACAATAGAACTTGTGAAACAGCAAGATATTCGTCCAACCCTGGGTAAGGGAAATGTGCGAAACAATCTGAAAAAGAAGTGATTATATATTGAATAATTTTACCAGCAAGATGAAATCAGTAGGATTCTGCCACGCAAAAGGGACTGTATTTTATTGAAAATAAATGGCGTTAAAGAAAAAAAACCAAAAGCGTCTAATTTTGTGTAACTTACAAGAGCTTTATGTTCATTTTAAAAATGCTTATCCAAACTCGAAGTTTGGACTTTCCAAATTTTGTTCACTAAGGCCTAAATGGTGCGTATTAGCTGGTTCTCCAGGAACACACAGTTTGTGTGTGCACATATCATCAAAATGTCAAGTTGATGTTACAAGGAAGTGGTATGAATATTGATTGCAAAGACTTGCTTGAATGTATGACATGTGACATGGATAGTTACAAGTGTATGATAGGTCAGTGTTCAGACTGTAGCGATGTGGTAACCTTCTCAGAAATGCTGACTGAAGATGAGATTAAATACAAACAGTGGGTTAGTGCAGACGTACCGAACCTAATAGAGGTGGTACAGTCGACTGAGGATTTTATTGAGACACTTATTGAGAAAGTTGTGCTTAAAAAGCATCATTATGTATCTAAAATCCAATCTGCTTTTTTGAGAGAGAAGAAAAAGAACTTGAACAACAGTGAATGCATATTATTGTCTGGTTTTGATGAGAACTATTCATTTGTGGTCCAGAATGAAGTTCAGGGATTCCATTGGAGTACATTACAAGCAACAATTCATCCTTTTGGCCTCTATTAGAAAGAAAACGATTTATTTAAATCACGGTATCTGTGTGATTAGTGATTATTTACACCATAGTACTGTCGCAGTTCATACTTTTCAAAAGCACATGGTAAAAAATATCAAAGAATACAATCCCGAGGTGAAAACATTAATTTACTTCAATGATGGGCTTCAAGTCAGAATAGGAACAGGAAGAATGTTGCTAGCTTTTTAAATCACAAGTCTGATTTCAGCCTGGATTGTGAATGGAACCACTTTGCCACTGCCCATGGAAAGAATTCTTGTGATGGTACAGGAGGTACAACAAGAGGAGAAGTTGCGGAAGCTAGTTTGCAGAGGGCATGCAAAGACCAGATTGTAAGTCCTAAAGAACTGTACGACTTCTGTTTAGAAAACATTGAAGGTATCACATACTTGTACGCATCTACTGACAAAATCGAAAGGAATGAGCTACATCTGAAAAAAAGATTTCAAATGTATAAAGCTATTCCTCAAACAAGGGAAAGACTTGTGTCTTTTGGCTTTGACACACTGACGTGCTGTAAAATCTCCAGCTCTTCTGAATATGAAAAAAAAAAAAAAAATTTCTCTTGGAAAATATCTCCAGTGGCTCCCTTGATGTGCAAGTTAATGATACAATTGTTTGCATATACAATGAAAAGTGGTATCCGGCTCAGGTCACTGAAGTGAGCGAAGAAAATGAAGATGTTAATGTTACTTTCTTCCAGCCACCAGGTTCGTGGACATCTTTAAGTAAATCAGCAGAAGAGTGTTGGGTCCCGCCGTCAATAGTAATTAGAATACTAATGCCCCTCGAACTTGCGCTTCAAACTGGAAGGAACTGCTATCAAATTTCTGAGAAACTGTGTAATGTAATTTCAGCTTTGTACAACCACATCAGCACAACTCCCTAAAAAAGTGTGAGTAATTTTATTTTAAAAGTTCTTAACTTTAGAATCACCTCATGTACCGAAATCAGTTGTTATTCAATTTATATAATTTTTAACTGTTTACTGCCTAACAATTATATTTAAAATTCTATTAACAGTCGTGCACCTTATTACATCAATGCCCTTTAAATTTGGCATATTTCTTCCACATTTTGAAATCTGTAAATATTAAACCAGTAAAGTCTAGAACTTAAAATTTTTACAGTGGGTAGGTATCATACAGACCTTTAGTTCTTGTAAGTTTCATATTTTAGGCATCTCCCACACCAGAGTTATTAGGTACCAAATTTGGGACTTTTTGAAAAAATGTCAAAACCCCATGTCAAATGTGAATGGTGCATCTCTAGAGGATCATTGTGTATTTACATACAGTGTAGGTGGAGGTGTACTTGTGGAGAACATTTGAGGTCCTAGACTTACTTCCTTCTCATAGCAAATTTGGTTTGAAAATTGGATATGCTTGGATGCTGTGATTAGAAATAGGGTAAATTTGATTAATGTACAAGAAAGATGATTATTTAAGCTGTAAATTGGTTTTTGTTTCAAGTCTATACTAGCTGTTATATAATGAGATACTTAGTTTTTCGTAAATGTTGACATTCTGAAAATATTACTTCTGCCATGTTCAAAAAAAGGCTGTCATTAAAAGAAAAATCCAGAAAAACAATTTTGTAAATTTTTTTTATTAATTTTTCTAAAAAAACATTACATTTTTTTTTTTTAGAATTAAAAAAAAATGCCATGTAACCACGTCTGGATGATTCCATGTGGAGTAACCCTAAAGTGAGCACTTCTGAGGCTCCAGTTACTGTTTCCTTTCAGCCATTTTTTATCCTTCAACAACCTTTTGAAATAAATATTGCCATATAAGTAATAAACACATTGTGTATATTCCACTGCACTCAGAAGTTAATGTCTAAAGCTAAAATAAAATATATTTATTGACTATTATTTGAAATGAGAGGGGTTTCAAAAATGCTCACTTTACCGTGAATAGCCTATATCAAGTTATTAGTTCCGTGGATCCAAGCAACTTTTGTCTTCTACCATTGAAAGTAACAGTGTTATTCAGGTGGCCTGCATTAGGTGCCTCATCCTGTATCACAGACACACCTATTTTGTCACTTTGTTTAAAATATTAATTATAAATGAAACATTATTATTTATACACCAAATATAAGTAAAAGTTCAATTTAACCAAAAATAAGACTATTTTTTATATTAAACAGGAGTGCTGGCCAATGGCAATGCCCGCCACGTTTCCCACATGCGAAAATCCAGGTGGCCCTGCCGGGAATCGAACCCGGTTCACCTTGGTGGGAGGTGAGACTTATACACCATTGCACCTCCCTCGAGTAGGTGTTGCATTGACGCAGGCAGAGTGATGTGTGGTCCCTGAAGGGGTGACCAACCGCAGTCTGTTTGGTGCACGTGCAGGCAGAGAAGAGCAAGGCCTTCAAGTGCGGCTGCTTCGGGGCGTCCTCCCTGAGGGACAGGCAGTTGGCCACGGGAGACTTCGACGGCAATCTCAACATCTGGTACGTGTGAGTTCCGTTAGTTTATGTACGGTTGTTTGGGGTAACTTTTCGCCAGTTAGGCGCAACTTTGCTCGACTTATTTGAAATGAAGTCTTTGCAGCCTCGCTTCGATGAGTTCGTAAAGGTTGACAGTTGTATTTATGAAGAACTCTATGTGTAGAGGATGTGCGATCCTTCTCTTGAAATTATATTAGACAGGTTTCACAAAGTTACCCCAAATGACTATTGTTTTACTCTCCTCATGGATCACTGCCAACGTTGTTTAAATGGTAGTGATGATAATTGTACAGTATTATGACTTATGAGTTTCCCAGCCGACAATACCTTTTTCCCATAGGACAGTGTATTTTATGTAGACAAAAGGCCCGACGGTATGACGTTACATATGCCTTACAGGGTGGATCTGAAGTCTTAACATCAAACCTTCGGCAGGTGATTTGTTATCGAAAAAAAGGTAAAAAATGTATGTACGACCTATAGCCGAAGTCTACTTATTCTGTAAGGGTGTATAACCATTCTTGAAAGCGTATCTAAAGCAGACGTTTATTGCCGGGAACACGTCCAGAATGAGAGATAAATCTCTGGTTTCCGAATATAATAATAATGTCGTGTGGGGAGAGCACCCAGGGCAAGGCAACAAACACCCTCCGAGTGACGGTCTTTCCAGCTGGGACCCGTAGGTGACCGTCATCCCCGAGCATGACAGAAATGAGACCCTAGAATGGAGCGGCGCTGGAGTGCAAGGGCGGGGGAAACGGGAGTACCCCGAGAAAACACGCTGGCAAGCGGCATCGTCCAGCACGATTCCCACATGCGAAAATCCGGGAGTGAACCCGCCGGGGGTCGAGCCCAGATTGCCGTGGTGGGAGGCGAGCGCCCTGGACACTGCGCCACCGCTGCCCCAACTCCCTACCATAAAAACAGTAGGTTGGAATCCCATTTGTGCATTTGAAATTGCAACTGTCCTATATTTTTTTTTTCTTCCTGCATCTTAATAATCTACTGTGAAAAAGACATGTTGTGTTTTTACGCTAAACGTCACAGTTTTCAAGAAATTAGTGCATTATGATTGAACACTACAAACATTGCACTTCATTATGAATTACTTTCTTGAAAATGATGGCATGTAGGGTAAAAACTCAGGGCAAACTTTTTTTTTAACAGTACATATTATTAAACTTTGGGGAACTGCCCGAAAATGCCATATTAATATTTATTATTTCAAACAGTATGTATATGTATGTCGATGAAGGATAACTATACTGTTTTTTCGTAATATTATGTTTATAACATTTTTATTCAGTTGTATAGTGAAAATTCTATTAATATAAAAACCAGTATTGTTAGCTGTGATAGCATGTTAAAGAACTGTTTAAGGAATATGAAACAATCTGTTTTGAAAACTTCAAGAATTATTGCAGAAACCTATATNGATGAAAATCAGATGTGGTGAACTGCAGGAGTTGAAAATGCATGTTAAAGAACTGTTTAAGGAATATGAAACAATCTGTTTTGAAAACTTCAAGAATTATTGCAGAAACCTATATTAAATAGTCCACGAAGTTACCACTAAAGCAAAAAAAAAGTTGTTTGAAAACAGGTCATACCAACCAAGTAATTACGCTCAAATTTAATGACCGGATTATGAGCGACCCAAAAGATGTAATGATGCTTGTGAAGGATATAACAACTTACCTGTAGAGGTATAATAATGAACTGTTTGGGGATGTCTCGTAACTTTTTGATCTCTCCAGCTGTTTTGGTGCATCGTATGGGGTGGATGGGTTGAGTTCTCAGGCAGTTGGGGTCTACCACAGGTAAATACTGTACTTTTCTTTACTACACAATACCAGATACCAGACGTTGTTTATTTAGCATAGCAGAGCTTGGAAACTAGTTTTGTTTGCACGTTATTGGGCGAACTATGTAATATCATACCTACATGGAGTTCTTATTTCTTACTGTTCTTTATTGTATATTATCTTGTTCCTTTTTTTATTATGTAGGCTAATATTAATTTTAGGTAAATATCTTTGTGTTTTTATGATTAAAGGAAATACTCAAAACTTACAGTTTCACACACGTGCTACAAGGTTTGTTAATAAAAAGTGGTTTGTGGTGTTTCTATTGAGTCGCTTGCTACTCCAGGCCACAGAAGGGCATAGTGAACTAGTCAGGTGTGCCAACCAACCCCATCCCCCCTCTTCTTTGTTTATTGCTACTTTTTTTAGTTACCAGTCGCTGCAAAGTTTTTCTCAAGGGCGCATCAGACACAAGTGTGGAGTTCCTTTCGTTACAAACAAAGTTCATCATAACAAGCTGAAGGAGTGCCCTGCGAGAAAACTCACCAGCCAATAGTAATGCCCACCATGTTTCCTACATGCAAACATCTGGGTGACCCTGCCGGGAATCAGGGTCGCAGTGGCGTAGCGGCTAGAGTGCTCGCCTCCCACCAAGGCAAACTAGGTTTTAATTCCTGGCTGGGTCAGTCCTGGATTTTCACACTTGGGAATTCTTCTGTTTGGTAGGTTTTCTCAGGGATATTCCGTTTCCCCCATCCCTGCATTCCAGTGCTGTTCCATTTCCACCTCATTCCACCCTCATCGGCTCTCAAGACCTTGTTGTCGAGAGCTGCCCAAATCACTCCACTCCACTCCACTCCCGCCAGGAATCACACCCGGTTTTCCTTGGTGGGAGGTGAGTAGTCGTGACTGTTACCCATCACAGCTGCAGCTGGCTGGAGCCTCTCAGTGGCCTGGACCTGGCTGCTGTGGCACATCGAAGAGCTACAGCTAACAAGGCTCTGGGTGTGCACAAGAAATACAATTAGAAACTTGTGCTGCAGCCTAGGGAGGCATGGGTCTGAGAAAACAACCGGGAGGTTGATACAGGACAGACGGAGCTCGTGTACGCAGGTTCTTTTGATTCTTCTCAAGAAGACTGCAACCCAACAAGAGACAAGGCCACGTTCCCTAGCTGTGGTAGACCGTCCTGCCCATCGACCACATCGACGTGTAGTTTGTGCACGTGCCAGTGACATTGCAGACGGTGACTCACCATGCAAAGAGCAACGACTGCCGACAAACAAGGCTCGCAGTGCTGACTTGTAGAGCTTTGCCGTACCTACGTTTAGGTGACGTGGCAAAGGGGAGAGTATGGTAGCGTTGAGCCGCGTCGGAGAATTGTACATTTCTCTATTGCTTCCACTTATTAGAGCGTACGACACTGCTCCCTCCGTCGCTTATCCAAGCTGTTGCAGGGTAGCCAACCTGTGGTAACCAACATGTTGCTGCTCGCCTGTGAGCACGCCACCATCTCGGGTGGGGACGTCGACCACCAAGACAATTGTAGTTGGTCAGGACACAATTCCCCAAACTCTTTAAGAAGGACCTTTTGTTGAAATCACCAACTCCTGTGGTCAGACCAACAAAAGCCCATAAGAATAATAACCCAAAATAAAAGTAGACACTCGTGTCAACCGTTATACAAAGCGTTTAAAAATACTCGCCCTTCCTAGCCAGTACATTTACTTTACACTTGCATTCCTAGCAGATAACTTAGATACTTTCCAGTTAAGTTCAACATTGTACTCTTATGCAATGTGGGTAAAAGATTATTTACATTGGCCGGCAAATACATTGACCACGTACCAAAAAGGTATGTATTACTCGATCATCACAATCTTCAACATAAACCCTTCTGACCTTCAGCTTCTATGCAAAAGTGGAAAGAAACATTTTAAGAACAACCTAAAGGACTACCTCATTGCAAATGCTCATTATTCTTTTGATGAATGTTTTCATTCTGTACATGACATTTCTCTTTAAATTGAGTTTTTATGCACCTGTAAGCTTATTTATTGTTGTTTGTATGATTATTAGTATATCTGCCCTACTAAATTCAATCTCAGCTAGTTACAAGAATGTTCTTTTTAGAATTTTTGTCTAGTCCTAAGTTTTTGATTTTTTTATGTATTCATATTTTTACTAGTTAATTTGAAGTCAATGATGTATTCTTGTTTGTGTACTTCTATTATATTGTGTATTCTCAGATGTAAATGGTTCCATATATGTATTGAAATAGCATTGTATACGCATAGTATGTTTTTTAAACTGTAACACAATTAACGTCATTCACCTCAAACACTGGTCTCCGGGCAGAGTGGGGGGCCATCATGTAGTAGTTGGACGACTCACCTCCCACCAGTGCGAACTGGGTTTGATTCCCAGTAGGGGCACTCATGGATTTCCGCACGTGGGAGACATGGTGGATGCTGCAGCTGGCCAGCGGGTTTTCTCGGGGCACTCCCATTTCCCCCACTCCTTGCTTTTCGCTGCTGCGCCATCTTCGCCTCACTTCGCCCTGATCGGCTCTCAAGACCTCGCTGTGAATGCTGGGCAAAACTTTTCAACTCGACTCCACTCTCGAGGCAGGGTTGTCTGTGTTTTGCAGCAGCAGGTTGGAATTGTGTGTGCGTATAAAACAGCCACCTGGCTTCTGGAGGCTGTGCCGCAGGTACCACAGTGAGGTTGGCATGGCGCTGGTTGCAGAGGATCACCAGTAACGCTACCTGCTCACCCAGCATTGTAGACATCTCCTTTGGATGAAGGTCCCAGCTAGGTTCCCTCGTTGGCTGTGGTGAGCAGGGTATAAGTAGAAGCCAGCTGTGTGTCAGCACATTCCAAGTACAGAAATAATTTCAAAATTGCAGCAGAGGCCTAGATGTTTGAGCGACTCCTGCTTAGCATCATTTTTACATTTGCTGTTCTCTCCTTCCACATCTGAGATGAATCAACATATTATGTGTGTCATCTCCAGAAACAAACCCTTCTGATGTTGTGCTTTATTGTCATGAAAACTTTACTTTGCATCGTAGTTTGGGAAGTGGTGCCAGAACAGCCAGGGGGTATAGCAAAACAACTCTAGATGAAGTCATGAGTCAGGAAGTTGCATGCAAAATGGTTGGTTTTACTGTGTTAGTTCTGAGTGAGGTGAAGACTGTGTTACACTGGATACACATACAGTTTTCATTACGGATCCAACCATCCTAATTTTGATTTCCCATGGTTTTCTGGAATCATTCATTCCTTGTGAATGCCAGAATTGTTCCATAATACGGACCACTCTTATTTTTACCCTGCTCCTGCTTTGCAAAGCATTTGCTTCCATCTCTTAACGACCCCACTCTCGACAAGGTGTTAAACCGTGGATTTAAAAACTGATGGTTGCACATACGTTTCATTCCTGAATATATCTCTGGAAATAAAGTATTGCAGAGTGATAGCTCGTCAAGCTCAGGGTGGGTTTGCAGGAACGTTGAGAACCTGGCCACCCCGGTGTACTCGGCCAGCGCTCACAAGGAGATTATCAACAGCATCGACGGCGTGGGGGGCTGCAGCCCGGGCTGTGGAGCTCCGGAGATCGTCAGTGGCAGTCGCGATGGTGAGTTGTCTCAGGTAGGTAAGGTTTCACACCAGCGGCAAGTACACGACTGGAGGTGGAAACTTATTTTGTGAGAAGCCGAGATGAACTACACCATGTAACAGTGCATATACGTCAAATTTGAAAGGAGAATTTACATTTGACTGTGTACAGAACCAGTTTATTACATTTTTTAAACAATTTAGCGAGTTCGTAACATTGTTTATTTTATTTGTTTTTGTGGTTACAGTTTGTTGTTTAAAGAGTTAATAGTTTCAGTATTTTTTGTGTTATTTGTAAGTAACAGGTTTTTTGAGTTAACTACCTACAAAAAAATTGAACGTAATTTCTATAGAGAAAGAGGGAGAAATAAATATTTGACGGGGTCTACACAGCTTTTTTAAAACTGCCATGGATGTGAAAGTGGGTTGAGCTATGGTTGGACGTGGCAAGGGCGTGTGTTATGCTATACCTGGGAGGACTGGGAAAATGTGCAGGGTACAAGGTAGGAAGGTGCAGGGTACAAGACATAAAATGAGAAGTTTTTTTTTATAAATTATCTACATTACGTGCATTATAAGTTAAGTATGTTTAAATGTTTGTGTTTACTCAACTGCATTAAGTTGCTTTGGTGAGTTGTGAGTAAGAATTGACTTGATTTGCAAGCTGAATTGTTTTAAATAATTAAGTGGTGGCGAGTCCCGGAAGCATGCTGCTAAAAAACAGAATAACGAATTTGAAGTATTAAAATAATGTGCTGAAAAAGAGGTTATCCTTGCCCAGGGCGCCAGGGGGACTTTGCCACCAACGTACCACACAATGGATGTTTGTGGTGGCGTGATGCTGCTAGCCTATCAGCAAAGAGGTGCAGTAGTGAGCTCTGGTGACTTCAGGTGGAAGTGACCGCCACCATCTCTAAGAAAGTCAATCATCCAACTGTGCGAAGAGGGAGTCTTTTTGCTTTATACATTTTTGAACAGCGACTGTGATGCATGTTTTTTTATATAGTGCATTATTCACTCTGGATTCTGCAACACAATCTAATGTTTTGCCTCATGTTCTGCCTTGTTTCTCTGTTCTGTGGTACTTGGATTTAGAAATGCAACATGATTAATGAACATCATTAATAAATAGTAGTAAACTGTTTCTCTGTCTTTTCCAATTCATACAGCGCCCTTATATGTCAAGAGTTTCATGCACGTACTAAGTGAGTTTGGTGAGCCAACAGGCTAGTCGTGTCAACAGTACTGGTCGTGATGCAGGTAAATGCCTTGACCTAATTGCGCCAACTGGGCCTGACAAACCATTACACATTCTCAATCTGGTCCCAGGCTGTGCTGTGATAGGAAGTTTTGCACTGAAGTTGGCAGCTTATGGAAGAAGCTTTTTAGGTGCAAGAGTAACTGCCTTGGTTGGCAATGTTCTTTTGTGCAGTGTAGTAGCAATGTTAAAGAGGTTCTTGTCTTCTAGCACCAGAGTATCCTAGTTCTGGCTAGCCCAGTCAAATGTCACAACGTTGTAATGACGCAGTATTATTAATTTTTGGGACACGTGTTTCATTTTCTGTCGTTTTGCTAAGCTTCCTAATATTTTTATCTTTTTCAAAATTAAAGCAGTGGTGGTCCGTTTACCGTGATAGTTCGTTTATCGTGCATACGTTTGCCATTTCGTTTTGAATGTCGTAGTTTTCAGTAAGCGTCAGCATTATTTAGAAACTTTCAGACTGCGTCAACAGTTTTGCCCGAAAAGTTCCTATGACGTAGTTTCGATAACGTGTGGAGAGCGTGCATGGCAGCCCAAGACAGGCCCTTATCTGAGGAGAGGGGGAGGAGGTGATAGGCAGCACAAGTGCACGTGTGCCTGTCGCGTTCCGGCAGTTGATATCGGGCAGTTGAATCAAGTCACTCGTTTGAAGCAGTCAACTAGTGCTCGCCTAGGCCGCGTCTGGCTTAGCGCTAACCCCCACACGGCAAACTATAACTTACTAGATTATTTCTCTGCCGGTATTGGAGGTCACTGCATTTGTTATTTCTTCGGGCAAGTTTTTAAGAAATGAAATAATTCGTAAACGACTGTGGCGCTGTTCTGCACGTGTCTATTTATCTGAAACCTGTTCGTACTCAGAACTTCGTATGTGAACTGTGTCACTTAACTGGTAAATAAGAATATAGAACAAAACACCGGAACTTGACTTTATTTCATATTTAATTGGCGTCCATTTTACAGAGTCTCGTGTTACTCCGTCTTGAGCTAGTCGAGTGGTAGTCGGCAACTTAAAGCCGGCTATAACTGTGCACGTGCCACGTTACAACATCTTCTTACAGCTAGTACCGAAGAGAAAAAACTGACTTGTGTAGAGGATATTGAAGTCCGACCTGTGTGGAAGTATTGCCGTGAAAATAAGGTGTCCCTAACTATTACTTGCAAGATTCACTCTTAGATTTGGCATGCTTTTCATTGTGGAGGGCCCTCATAAGCAAAGGTTATTTTGGTGACGATAACAACACACGGTCAGGAAGAAGTTCTTGGGTTCAGTTCCAGGGTCTTGCAAGAGAAGTTTTTTGTTTTTCTACCTGTCAGCAGAGACCTGCTTTTCTTGTAAATTTATATTTAGGGGATCCTTAATGTCAATGATTACAAATGTATCATCATCGTGTTGGTATTCATGTGGTTCAGTATCCACTTTAATCAGGTGCTCCCATTATATATCTCCTTTTACATGGACGGTCACACAATGTGAAACACAAGTGCAGTAGAGTGCTCGGCTTGGCTGTGTAGACAACGTTCGTGACTGTGGCGAGCGGGTAGAGAAGCAACTTGCCTGTCTGCAGGTACCGTGAAGGTGTGGGATCCACGCCAGAAAGGTCGACCTGTTGCCACCATGGAGCCAGCTGAAGGCAGCGAGCGGAGAGACTGCTGGGTCGTCACGTTCGGTGAGTCCCGCGTCTCATCGCACGCCGCAGTGCGGTCTTTGTTTTCATGCTTCCTGCTTGTACAGTTTCTCCTGTTCAACTTTTTGGCAGAGTGTCTGCGGCACCTCGGCACTAACCAGTGCCGAGGTGTCTGGTCCAGAAAGTTACAATCAATTACGTGGTTAAAACTAATAAGTTAGTCTTGTAATTGTTTTATCATCTAACATTAAGAAAATATTTGTTCTGATTACTACCGATGTTGCATATTGCCNGTTAGTCTTGTAATTGTTTTATCATCTAACATTAAGAAAATATTTGTTCTGATTACTACCGATGTTGCATATTGCCATGAAATGGGGACTTTCAGAGGAGTGTTGATGAAAGCCTGAGTGATTACTTGGAGGTATGAGCTACAACTTTGTGCTGATAAAAGCTCATTTTCTCTCCTTTTGCATATTTTAGTTTGGCAGTGGGACCAGCAGCATTTTGTACTGGTCTTCCAACTGATTGGTTACAGCCAATCTCCATGTTATACTGTAGTTGGTTAATGCCAGTGTGTAACATGAAAAGTTGCAGGTCAGAATGCCAGGAAAGTGTTTGATATGTGCGTGAGTGTGCATGCGGGAACGTATTATTAATTTGGGGTTAGCCCAGCATCTAAGGAGCTCCGTGGCGAGCCAGAATGGCATAAAAGAGCATACCAAGGACCTTTAACTATGTAATCATTTGAAAATGTTGTAATGACGCAATATACTTAAATTTTTGGGACTTGGGTGTAGAATTCTTTTGTGTGTACGAAGCTCGGGAAAGTTTCATAATAATTTTAACCGGTTTTCAGTAAAGCCGTGTTGGCTCGTTTCCCGTGTTTGTTCGTGTTCGTTTATCAGGAGTCCGGTTGTGTTTCATCATTTCAAACATCGTGGTTTTTTGGAACGCGTCATCATTAGTTAGATTAGTTCCTCCGGCGCCGTTTTGATATACGAGAAGTTCGTTATCCGGAGGTGAGTGCGTCAACAAGTTTTTGTGGACCGCGAAGTTCGTTTTTGTTGACAGCACAGTTTTAGCTTACTGCGACGCAGTTACGATATCGGTAACGGGCGCAGCAGTATCGATGTCAGGCTGAGCGTGGGACAGCGCAGTTCTCACGCTGCTGCGAGATGATAGGCGCTTATCGCAGGAGAAGGGGGGCGATAGGCCAATATATACTGGTGGTGCCTATCGCCTGGGCAACAAAGTAATCAACTGCTGAAGAGGACGCGTAGGGCGTGTGACGACGCATGAGGCGTGAATAATTTAACCCACACCGGCAAGCACCCGCGACCGTTAATTCTTTTCAAATCATTTCTTTTCAACTTAAACTAAATTCTATCTACTTATTTCCGCCGGTGTGGGGGGTCGTTAGGGTGCCAGGAGGGAACGAGCATCCCTCCTGCCTTCTTAAATTAGTCTTGCGATGCAAGCTTTGAGACATTAACATAAACGGTAAACCACTGTGACACTGTTCTGTACTTGGATATTTATCTGAACGCTTCGTACTCTGCATACTGGACATTCGTATGTGAACTGTATCATTCAAAAAATGATAAATAAAGTATAGAACAAACTAACTTCGAACTTGAACTGTCTTTCATAATCAACGAACATCCAATGGTACTGAGTCTCGTGTTTCAACCCCGAGCAAGCCGAGGCAAGTAAACAGTCTGTAGTGTACGCGGCTGAACGTTACAAGATGGCGCCCGTCCAACTGTGCGGCATTATTATAAATATATTGTAACGAGCAGAGGCCCGCTTCATTACAATGTGTAGAAGGGTCAAGTTACTTGAGCCCGGCGGTAAGTAGCGACATCTCATGTTGCCTGTGCAGTGTCTATGCCATCGACGAGGACGTCTGTAGCGCCGGGGAAACATAGTTTTTTTGTCGTTGCAGGAAACTCGTACAGCTCCGAGGAGCGGGTGGTGTGTGCAGGCTACGACAACGGGGACATCAAGCTGTTTGACCTGAAGACCATGTCCTTACGCTGGGAGACCAACGTCAAGAACGGAGTTAGTTTCCACCGCTGACCTTTGTGCTTGCACTGCATGTTGTTCCAAGCATCCACCACAGGAGGATGCATTTCGCATCTACCTTTTCAACTTACGAGTAGTTCACTTTCACCTGATCCTTATGCGAAATATGAATAGACACTTTTCCATCACTGTACAAAGCCAATACTGCATCGATTTTATGTATCTCACATGTTTGTACTGTATTTTCGGCCACCACTGGAATCAACTAAATTCAGGGAAAATTAATTTCTCTAATGGTACTAAATTTGGTCTGTGAAACCCCTAATTATTGTAATTTTTTAGTGATGGGTGAGTTTGATTTTTTAAGCTTCAAGTAGTTGAGTCAAGTCGAGTTCAGTATAAAATGTTCGAGTTAATATTGAGTTTGCATCATAAATTTTAATGTGTACGTATGTACACTAGTATAATGCCTGCCTCTTATATAGTCTGTTTGCAGTTTCTTCACAATTTTAAACAAACCTTTGAAAAATCACCCCATCTATAACATTCTTGGTTATTTCCTAAATATGTCATATATGACAAGCATTTTATAGCTGTGTTAATGTTTAAAAAGATACCTTATTTTTGGTGAAACTGAACTTTAACTTGTATATTATCCGTAAGTTATAATATTTCATTTATAATTAATACGAATACAAACAGGGAAAAAATTGGTGTGTTGGTAATGCCTACTAAGAAATAGTTCTTATGCAAAATATTATTACACTGAGTGCACATGAATGTGGTGTGCGTTGTCTTCTTGGTGTAATTTCCTAGACACTACTAACGGGCTCCGTCCCATCATAATGACACGTGAATTACGCCCAGACAGCGCTTGTGTCTCGAATTCGTTGTTCGTGCAGCCAACTGTTGCCTCCGCCTTCACACGCTTAGTCCTCCAGTCATTTCATTGTGGCATTTAACTCTCGCGGATGTGCTTACTGTTTGAGTTGGACGTGTTTACATTTCCCGTTATGTATCAAATACGACGCCAAGTAATTATCAGTTTATAAAGAAAATAACCTAAAAAAAAAGCTAATTCACTAATACCCATTACTTTAAGACGTAACAGTAATGGAGCCATTAAAACCTCATTCGGTATTATGCTGTTTTAACCTAATTTATTATGTGCATTGCGTATGGTGAATTGGTGTCGCAAAAAGTGGTTTAACTTGTTGACGGTGGTTTTGCCTGACTGCTTCAATTATTTTGTACATCACCAGTTCAATGTAGACCTTATTTTCTTACGATTGTTATAATTATCTGTTTCCCAGTTCCAATCTCGGTGAATGAAAGAGCAATTCATTCACCTCCTTAGCGCATTGATCTGGAGTGATTAGCAGTTACAGATTTACATGAGGTTTTAATACCATGTAACAATTAAGATATTCATAAGGACGAAAGAGATGGAAATGGAGCAAAAACGGATAAGGTATATATGGAGTGAAGTAGAATTATCGTGTAAGTTACGTGAGAGTACAATTATTCGGTTGTAGTTTTTGGCTTAAAAAATGATAATGTTGGTGACTAAGTTTCCTTTTCTGTGTCCTCCGCCCCCCCGATACTTATTTTTTTGGAGATACGGGAAAAGTATGTAATAAAATTTAATTTAGCTCTAAATCTATAAATTGAAGAAGATAGCAGTAACATCTCGTATTTATTTGTCGGCATAATATTTATTATTGTGCACATTGAGTAAAAAGCAAACTATTTATTACTATCAAAAATATGTCAAGTACTTCGATTTGCACCACATGTTCAGAAGGTTCAGGATTCAGGTACAATGCTTTCTAATTGAGGGACGATAGTGGGGTTTCCAATGTTCTTTACACTTTTCCATTTTAGGAGAATGCTAGTGCATTTTCGTTATACTGAGTATCAGAGTCCAATTGAATTGTTGTACTGTTAATATCGATGTATTTCAGTGGAAACGCCTGTCATTTAAACATCTCTTAGTGACTCGTTGCCCGCTATCATATCACTACTCTGTCCTTCTCTTCCGCTCGCGCGGGGAAGGTCAAGGGAAGCGAGCGCGTAACAGTACGTCATATTTTCCAGATAAAGCGTTCTGGAATTAAGGAGTGCTTTTACAACTTTTAACTTTAAGACAAAACTCAAAGCTATTGTAAAATAACACCAAATATAGCCCACATTTGTTACAGTGTTTGTGTTCAGTGGCGCAGTAGAGAAGAGGGCGAGCACAATGTTATAGCATCACGTGATGCCAAAATGCCTAGTTTTTCCCAGTGAAAAAAATAATTTTTTGTTAATTATTGACAAGACATACAGAACCCTTTACTACACAATATATAATTACGTGCTATGTAGACTGCTAGCAACCAAGTTTCCAGCCTCTTTCTTTGTCCCCAATACTGAGTGAGACGAGTGTCCTGTGCCCAGGTTGGCATGTCGTCGTAGTATCAGATGCCTATGTTGCGGGGAGCGGAGTGGCACTATACATATGAGCAGGACGTCAGCGGTATGGGCAGGTAACGAAAGTATCATCTTACTCAGTGGCGTAGCCAGGATTTAGGTTGGAGAACCATTTTACGCACTGTTACCATGTGCAGTATTATTTATGGTCAGTGTATCATGTTACTTAAGTTAGTACCTAAGTAGCTTATTTAATTGGGAGACTCACAGAATTTTTATCTTAGGAGGGTTCCAAGGTAAAGTGGTTACAATTCAGTCAATTAATTATATAAAAATACCGTAGTTTTTGAACAAGTGGTTTTATTGTCCATTACGTAATTAATTCAAAATGACAGAAAATAAATTATGAGTGTGTTACAAAATTGTCATCATTTACATATTGCGGTATATTTCAGGATCGCGAAGGGGGGGGGGGNTCTGGACCCAATGGACCCCTTTTGTGTGTTGCGTCCCTGGATTTCATACCCCTTGGAAGTACAGTATTCAAACGTCATAATAACTACAGTGCAGGCTCCAGCTAGGACTTCATAATGAACCAGTTTTACAATTATGGGATACAAGCCATGATGTTATATTTAAAAAAAACTGCATGCCTCTTTGGTGCACAAAAAGAAAACTAACTCTTCAGATTCCTGATGCAACATAGTGCTTTATGAACGATAGTAAAATTCAAGTTTGACGAGTTACACCACTGTACATTAAAGTTGGAAGAATTTCCGGTTGCTATACAAAAGTGTAGGCAAGTGCAGTATCCAAGTTTCGTTTTGCTAGCTGTTTTTTTTCCATTCATGTATGCTTGCTGCTTATGAAATGATATTTTTGTATGTGGAGCATTTATATAACTGAGTACACTTTTTAAGTATGACTTCATTACCCTTGGCTTTGTCTGTATTTTGTTTGATATGACTGTAGTTTGAGTTTAAAAACTTGAACATCTGTGTATAAGTCGCACACTTTTTTTCCTGTAAATGTGGAAAATAAAATTGGCGAAAGAAATAAACGTGACATAAAGTATTCTATTATGATATTCGTTTCACCCTCTTTGGGGTACGATGAAACAGTCATTTCTTTGAGTGTTGCTCCTTCCTTTGCACCCAGTACTTCTTCATTCTTTCAGATCTTCTTCTTCCCTCCTCATCTGAGATGATGGGTTTCGACCTTATTTTAGTTTTTTCTTGGAACCTTATCCCTTCGTCTTTAAATTTTATCTGTACTGTTCTATCAAGTAATGACTTTCCTGTAATTTTTAATTCTCTTAGGTTTTTTTCAATTTCTGTGAACAATTCCATGAATTTCAATGAAAATGATTAACCTACAAAAGGCAAACACCATTCTGTTATTTCAAAACTAGTTACTGTAGTGAACTCATGCTTTGTTTTTGGGAAACAACAGCTGTAGTTACAGGCTGTGTGTGACGTGTCTCAGGCAGACAGTGTCTTTAAACTTGCTGTGCCGCTGATGTAGTGATGTGCTTGGCGTGTCGCAGGCAGACAGTGTCTTTAGACTTGCTGTGCCGCTGATGTAGTGATGTGCTTGGCGTGTCGCAGGCAGACAGTGTCTTTAGTCTTGCTGTGACGCTGATGTAGTGATGTGCTTGGCGTGTCGCAGGCAGACAGTGTCTTTAGTCTTGCTGTGCCGCTGATGTAGTGATGTGCTTGGCGTGTCGCAGGCAGACAGTGTCTTTAGTCTTGCTGTGCCGCTGATGTAGTGATGTGCTTGGCGTGTCGCAGGCAGACAGTGTCTTTAGTCTTGCTGTGACGCTGATGTAGTGATGTGCTTGGCGTGTCGCAGGTGTGTGGGCTGGAGTTTGACAGGAAGGACATCAAGATGAACAAGCTGCTGGTGACCACGTTGGAGTCCAAGCTGCACGTGTTCGATGTTAGGACGCAGCACCCCAAGAAGGGGTTCGCCTCCGTCACCGAGAAGGTTGGTCCACAGTTATCAACTTCCTGTCCTGCTCTTTGAATGTGGTCCAACTTTGCATTATTACGGTACCAACACATTAATTCTTTGCCATCGGTGATTGTATACAGTTATGTATTTGTAACATGCAAAACCTTTAGTAGGCAGTTGGTGTGCGATGTGCTCCGCGGCACGATAGTCAGTATTGGCGTTGGTGTCAATTGTTTCACAGCTGTGCCGACAGATAACAGCAAGTTCGTAAGAACGGCATATCAATTGTTTTAATTAACTATTGCTGGAATTAGAATTTTTAAAATTAAGNCTGTTCTATCAAGTAATGACTTTCCTGTAATTTTTAATTCTCTTAGGTTTTTTTCAATTTCTGTGAACAATTCCATTTATTTTAATGAAAATGATTAACCTACAAAAGGCAAACACCATTCTGTTATTTCAAAACTAGTTACTGTAGAGAACTCATGCTTTGTTTTTGGGAAACAACAGCTGTAGTTACAGGCTGTGTGTGACGTGTCTCAGGCAGACAGTGTCTTTAGACTTGCTGTGCCGCTGATGTAGTGATGTGCTTGGCGTGTCTCAGGCAGACAGTGTCTTTAGACTTGCTGTGCCGCTGATGTAGTGATGTGCTTGGCGTGTCTCAGGCAGACAGTGTCTTTAGACTTGCTGTGCCGCTGATGTAGTGATGTGCTTGGCGTGTCGCAGGTGTGTGGGTTGGAGTTTGACAGGAAGGACATCAAGATGAACAAGCTGCTGGTGACCACGTTGGAGTCCAAGCTGCATGTGTTCGATGTTAGGACGCAGCACCCCAAGAAGGGGTTCGCCTCCGTCACCGAGAAGGTTGGTCCGCAGTTATCAACTTCCTGTCCTGCTCTTTGAATGTGGTCCAACTTTGCATTATCACAGTACTAACACATTCATTCTTTGCCATCGGTGATTGTATACAGTTATGTATTTGTAACATGCAAAACCTTTAGTAGGCAGTTGGTGTGCGATGTGCTCCGCGGCACGATAGCCAGTATTGGCGTTGGTGTCAATTGTTTCACAGCTGTGCCAACAGAGAACAGCAAGTTCGTAAGAACGGCATATCAATTGTTTTAATTAACTATTGCTGGAATTAGAATTTTTAAAATTAAGANAACAGCAAGTTCGTAAGAACGGCATATCAATTGTTTTAATTAACTATTGCTGGAATTAGAATTTTTAAAATTAAGAAGACAAGAATTTAAATGATGACATTTTTAATTAATTTTATTTTAATAAAGCACACTAAACTAAGCTATTTTTAAAACATTAATAACTTATTTCTTTATGCAAAGAATAAATGTACTGCATCTTATTAAAAATAATATTCACATAGCTAACTCAAACAAAGTGTCTATGTAAGATTAATGTTAAGGTTGGTTAGTGCCACAAATTTTAGACTGGGCCAATAAGTAGTGGCAAAACAAAAAAATTATGACTTTTTTTTATGGACTGAAACCATATTATCATAACATAAGAAAACGGTGAGCTTTTAAACATTATTTAGTAGGGCATAGTTAGCTGCATATTGGAGGAGGAATGTTTGGTGCAGGCCCATGACTCGACGGTGTGGACGGGGCGTCACCTGCCGCAGAACAGGGACCTGTTTGTGACGTGTGGCGGCGCAGGCTCCGTCTGTCTCTGGAAGTAGTGAGTATTCGTCATCCACTACTTGCTTTACTCCTCTAGTCCATTCCTGGTTACTTTCAACTTTTCTGAAGTCCCACTGAAGTTCTACTTTCAGCCTGTTCCTCTGTCTCATGTCGAGAATGCTTAACCAAGTGTAGAACATTACGCAAGAGGGACAATGCACTGTATTTGTGCGTACTCTGCTTAATAATATTGTGTATGAGAACTATTATTTCGTAACAGGTGTTACCGATACACCTATTTTCACTCTGTTTTCGTTCATATTAATTATAAATGAAAAAATATAATTTAATAATAAAATATTGTGGTGCTGTCTTCTAAATTTGCAAACAAATGAGGATTAAATTACTGAATTCTGTTATTACACTGTGAACTATCAATACACTAATTTTTGNTAAATTTGCAAACAAATGAGGATTAAATTACTGAATTCTGTTATTACACTGTGAACTATCAATACACTAATTTTTGTTCTAAATGAATGCAGTAATTACTGAGATATGACAGTACTCATTATTTTTAGAGAGGTGTAGAGAAAGGAGAGAGAGGTGATAAGAGAGAGGAGAGAAGAAGATTTGATAAGAGAGAGGAGAGATGAAGAGGTGATAAGAGGGGAGAGTAGAGAGAGGTGATAAGAGAGGAGAGAGTAGAAAGGAAGGTGAGACGAGAGTAGAGAGGGTGAGATGAGAGAAGAGAGTAGAGAGGGAAGGTGAGACGAGAGAGGAAGGTGTGATGGGAGGAGAGAGAGAGAGAGAGAGGAAGGTGTGATGAGAGGAGAGAGAGAGAGGAAGGTGTGAGGAGAGGAGAGACAGAGGAAGGTGAGACAAGAGTAGAGAGGGAAGGTGAGACGAGAGAGGAAGGTGTGATGGGAGGAGAGAGAGAGGAAGATGTGATGAGAGGAGCGAGAGAGAGGAAGGTGTGACAAGAGGAGAGAGAGAGGAAGGTGTGATGAGAGGAGAGAGAGAGGAAGGTGTGACGAGAGGAGAGAAAGAGAGGAAGGTGTGATGAGAGGAGAGAGAGAGAGAAAGGTGTGATGAGAGAAGAGAGAGAGGAAGGTGAGACGAGAGTAGAGAGGGTGAGATGAGAGAAGAGAGTAGAGCGGGAAGGTGATACGAGAGAGGAAGGTGTGATGGGAGGAGAGAGAGAGAGAGGAAGGTGTGAAGAGAGGAGAGAGAGAGAGGAAGGTGTGACGAGAGGAGAGAGAGGAAGGTGTGATGAGAGGAGAGAGAGGAAGGTGTGATGAGAGGAGAGAGAGAGGAAGGTGTGAGGAGAGAGAGAGAGGAAGGTGTGATGAGAGGAGAGAGAGAGAGAAAGGTGTGATGAGAGAAGAGAGAGAGGAAGGTGTGACGAGAGGAGAGAAAGAGAGGAAGGTGTGATGAGAGGAGAGAGAGGAAGGTGTGAGGAGAGAGAGAGGGGAAGGTGTGATGAGAGGAGAGAGAGAGAGAAAGGTGTGAGGAGAGAGAGAGAGAGAGAAAGGTGAGACGAGAGGAGAGAGAGAGAGGAAGGTGAGACGAGAGACACGGTGAGATGAGTGTGAGGGAAGATGAGAAACTCTCACATGGCTTTCTTTTGAAAGTAGACTAATTAATTTCACATTTTGCATTTGACTGTGACAGTTTCCTTTGATGTCATGCAGTGTCGGGAACTGGGCAGAGGTCCGGGTGGTCTTGGACTGACATTTGACTTGACTGACTCTGGGGGTTTCCACATTTTCTGACACGTAATCTGCCTGTTTTGTAACTTTACAAAACCATTGGTAGGTATGTGGATACTTTGATCACTTTAGTTAGGTCAGTGGTATGCTTGGTGACTTTACTGGATACTCCAGTGATAAATATTTCTTGAAGTTGACGCCTCAGCTGTGGTTGGTGGGCTAATGTTGATCTGCGTCAATGTCTTCTCCCCATGAAGGCTGGAAAACATGTGCCTTCATGATGAGGTTGCTTTTGGTGAAATGGGCACAGAGATTATTTCCCTCTGGGTACGTGGAGGGACTGGCTTAATTAAGGGGCGTATTCTTGCTGTCTGGACTGGAGTGTGGCTGGAGTCTAGTGCCAGGCAGCATACCACTTTCCTCTCAGGACAACTAAGTTCCTCTCCCAGCAACGTAGCTGCATGTACAGATTGTCTGGTGGCCCGGCAGAACAAAGGTTGATTGACCCTGAAGCTGTGGCAGTATCCCTCTCTCTTGCTGCTTCTCACTTCAGCCACGAGTACACCCTGCCAGGCCTCTGCACAGCACCCACAAGTCCCCCAACCAAGGCCAAGGCTTGTCTAGCTGCGTTCTGCCGCCTAACCTGGTGCCGCGGCATTAGGGGGAGATAGATGAGAGGTGGAGAAAGAGGATGTTCCATAGAAGAGNCATTCTGCCGCCTAACTGGTGCCGCAGCGTTAGGGGGAGATAGATGAGAGGTGGAGAAAGGGTGTTCCGTAGAAGAAGGCACAACCAATAAAGTCAATTAAGGGGTTTTCTTTTAGAGAGGAAATGTCTGGGCAGCCTCCCGGAGGACAGAAACCTCCTGCTTGGTCCCTTTCCTGCATAGCATGCAGCCCTGTTCCTTGGCTAATGGAGAGAACTGAATATCGCTGGCAGCTCCGCATCCCTTTACATTGGTTTACGTTCTACATAGTTACAGTATAACTCCAATTGTCTTCCTGCGAGTGCTGTGGCCGAGTGGGATATAGCCTGTAGAGCAAGCACTTGATGGAAAGGTGCAAATGCCGCCTTACAACCCGCTCCCGTGTTGGGCAACAAGACGGGATATCGCCATAGCCCGACCAACAGCATGGAAACGGAATGCTAGCTTACACAATAACCTGAATGACAGAAGGGAAGGTAGTGATGGGTGCCCACTTCTGGAAGTAAAGTTGAGGTTCTTAGGTCGAAAGGGGTTAAAGCAGGTTTAAAGGTTACCCACCAGAAGTAAAGCAGACTGAGGAACGAAACGCAGGCCAAATATAAATATGGTGGTTTATTGGCAAGCAATTTAAACACACACATCCAGCCATTACCCAGAATGAGGCCAAAAGGTCTGTGCCTAGCGAATAGGGTGGTGGTCAGTCTCAGAAGATGATGTTGCAAGGGCAACCAGAAAGACTGGCGAGAGACTTGTACTCAAGAGTAATGGGAGGCTATAGCGTACAGTTAAGTGAAGGAAAGCGGTCTAGCAGAAGCAAAGCGTGCGGCAGGCGTAGTGTCTGTGTGCAATCTGGCAGAGCGATGGTCTACAACAGGAGCTGTGGGTCCTACTTATACCTGAACCAGAAGGAGCATGGGGGGTGTGGGGAGAGACGGAGAGAGAGCTGCGAGCGCTGGACTGCATTCTCCTCCGCAGCCTGGGTGTGATGCGAGATGCCGTTTAGCCGAGATGCCGTTTAGCAGGAGGCCCACGTGCGTTCCCTGGGCATCAAGTGGCGAGCCTCAGATGTGTGACACTTGTGGAGTAGGAGACTGTGAAAGAATTACAATTTGTGTTCGTTGTATGGCCAATCACAATCAGATCATAAGAATTTATTTTCCATTGCATGGCATGTAGGATGATAGCAAAGAAAAGGCACCCATGGCAAGTGGTTTCACAGAATTAATAATTATAACAGTAGGAGCACATTTGATTTCATTGAAAACTCACTTGTGTTCTGCCCTGTGGGTTAAGAACCCCAAACAGGCGGCGAGTGAGGCTCACAACATTTTGAGTTTTTATTTATTGGTTTCTTTATACTACAGGAAGATGAACTCTAATATACTTGAAATAAATATTGCAGGCACATCAATACTAGACTTGGCCACTCTGTATGTT
>NQII01001123.1:38123-155294 GCA_002778355.1 Clitarchus hookeri | reverse complement strand
CCTCACCAAGCAGCCGGTGTGTGGCTTCGACTGGAGCCCGGACAAGTTGGGGCTCGCGGTGTGCTGCTCCTTCGACCAGACAGTCCGCGTGCTCATAGTCACCAGGCTGGGCAGCTTCTCCTGAGCATTTCACGTAATTGCCGTGGTACAGTCTTCATGTGGCAAGAACGCAGCACTGCTCCGCAAGCACATACAGCAATACAGAAACCGTAGCTCATGGAAGGTTTGAACTGTTCCAAAGTAAAAAAGACTCTTGTGACCTTCTACTTTCATGAACAGACCTGGGAATATGGCATGTACATTGGAGTAATACATGCACAATTAAATTACTGCTTAAAAAATGTTTTTTCTCAAAATTTAATATGTAACAATTTCCCCATAATAAACACAAACCTACTGATGAGATTGCTGTTAGTGCTAGATAAGAACTACCACCCTCTTCAAGTGTTAATTCACTGGCTATTAAGCATGAACTTGTACACTAGAATAGGCGTGAGTTTTCATTCAATGGAGGTAAGATCACACAATATTATTCTCTGAAAAATTATAAATAAACAAAATGCTAACTTCCAACAGGAGCTGTAATGTTAATGACTTTGGCGAGGGTCACAGATTTATTAGTCAATGCTCAGAGGAAGTTTAAATATATAAATGAAAATTCTCACTGCAGTGCAAATAACAGAAATGTATTGGAAGACCCTCAGGTTCGCAGTAAAATCGCATGGTAAGACACAGCAAGCATAAGTTTTTAAGGGTGAAAGGTGGAGGTCTTTACACATAATGAAAACTCATACCAATGCATGAATTTGGCATTGTTATGGCAAATTCAGTGCTGTGTACCTTTGGTAGAAGATGGTTCCTTTGATTGAAAATAAAGCTATTATTGTTTTATCTTGGGAATAAATATGAACTGTAAAACCAAGTGAATGTGTGCAACAATCACAAGTAAAATGGATGATTTGCTGAACGAGTGCTCAATTGCACCACTTACCACCATGATGGTCCACGAACAACTAACTGCACACAAAGTGCAGTCTGGCCAACAGCAGCCAAGAGGGCACCACTGTAGTCCGACGGTGGTACTGAACAAGTGGTGTGGGACATTCAAATTTGAAGTGACCAGTCAGATAAAACAGGTCTCACAAGCAAAACACTTTTCTCACACACACCACACAAAACGGGTCACTATATACACAACTAAACATTCTGCCAACCTTGAAATAACACATTTCAACAATCAAGTGGGATGGGGCACAGTTGCACGGCAGGGTGTTTGAAACTCCCACTCGCAGTGCACACTGTAGCTACTATGGCCACCCCATTACGTTCCGGGTGAAGTTACGAAATACAGAAGAGCACAAAAGAATATCTCAACTTTGAAGGTCTATAATATCGAAACCAAACAACCTACAACCTTGGTTGACCAATCAAATGAACCGTGGAACTGTGAAGTTTGTTTACCGTATCTTCATAAATGTTCAATGTGACCACCACGAGCAGCTCGAATGACATCTACATGATAATCAAACTCGTTCCACGCTCTTATCAGCATGTCCGGTGTTACGGTTTGGATGGCGTCCGTAATTCTCATTTTGAGGTCGTCGATGTTAGCCGGCAATGGTGGACAAAACCCTTGATCCTGTATGTACCCCCATAGAACAAAAAGTCGCACGGGGTAAGAGCAGGGCTTCTTGGGGGCCAGTGATGAAGATCCTGGCCACCAGCTGCTCCTCGACCATTCCAGCGTTGCGGCAACGCCTCGTTCAGGTATCTGCGAACAGCTAGGTGCCAATAGGGTGGCGCACCATCCTGCTGGAAAATGAAGTCCCCCGGCGTCTCTTCTAACTGAGGAAACAACCACTCTGTAAGCATGTCCAAATAAGGGATTCCAGTAACAGTGGGCTCGTGAAAAAAGAAAGGGCCGAAAACAGTTTTTGAATACAGCGCAAAACACGTTCACTTTGGGGGGAGTGCGCTGTTCGTGTTCGGTTGTTTCATGTGGAGGTTCTTAACCCCATATCTGCACATTGTGCCAGTTTACCTTACCATTTGTATGGAATGTTGCTTCATCGCTAAAAACCAGCTTAGAGATGAAGGCATTGTCTACCTCATTCTGAGCAAAAACGAACGTGTAGAAATCATATCTCAGTTCTTTATCCCTTTCAGTAAGAGCTTGTACAAGCTGTAATCTGTATGGTTTGTACAGCAATCGCTTTCGCAACACTGTCCATACCGTTGATTGAGGGATTTGCATATCCTTGTCGAAATAATCCAAAATCTCAGGGGCGAGGTTAACATCTCAATCAACAGACAATAACCTCAAGTGTTCGCGTTAATGTTTGACAAACATGAGAAGAGGTGTGAGCCATCCCAATAGGTAAACAATTCTTGCTACAGTTGAAAGGATGTCTTTTCATGGCTTGTGATTTTATAGGAAAAGGTGTCAGGCTGGATTTCGCTGTAAACCCAAGACTTTAACAATAGTCTGATTATCTAGATCTAGGTCCAACGACTGTGATATTTCAACATCTTAAGCAGGAAGCCTATTGAAGAGGGAAGGGTGGTATCTCATAAACTTCCGGAGTTTAAAACACCCCTGGGTGAGGGTTGAAATCAATTCCTTCTGTATCACCAATGTAGACTCTACAGAATCGGATCCAGTGACAATGTCATCCCCATAAGCGTCAGACAATACCTTGGACGCAGCAGGAAAGGAAGTTTCTTCCGTAGACAACTGTTGTAGCGTACACCTAACTAGGAAGGGAGCTGATGAGACTCCATATGCGAGTCTTCAAGTGCCATCCACTTGGTCAGTTTCATTGAGGGTCTTGAGCCTGACGCATGAATGAAAATTTTGTCGACATGTTTGTTTTATATCAGCAGTGAACACTGCCTCGTGCAGATGAATAGTTCGACAGTAAGGCAACATGTCCTCATGCAAATTGGACTCCGTCACAACAGCGTGTCATTCAGTGACACTCCATTCAAGGCTTTCGTGGAGGCATTAAACACCACTTGCAGCTTGGTAGTTGAACTACTGGGTTTGATTACACAATGATGTGGCATGTAGTAAGATGGTGTGGGCTGGACTTGGTCCAGGTAAACCTATTCCGTCTGTCCCACATCAAGATAGTCTCTCGTGAATTCAGGATACATTTCCTTGAGTTCAGCATTGCTCCTGTGATGTCCTTCATTAATACAAGACAGACGAACTATTGCTTGGGAATGCATCAGGCATAAATCTGGGCGAGCTGTACGAAATGGCGCGTGCGCATACATACACACACACTCTCTCTCCCCCATGTCCCTCTCCCTCGATCTTCCCTCTCTTCCACACCTTCTCTCATGACCATCTTCATTATGGGTAAGCATTTCAGTGAAGATTTTCCTCGCACTGAATATCATTATCAGAAATATGTACTATAGATGGAAACTCTTTAAGCTCCCTAAATGTTCTCAAGATCTCCTCCAATGGTACACATGTGCAGCGAACGGAGATTAGGCAAAACGATATGGATTCATGAGAGATGGGCTCGGAAGGCACTTTCCCCATCAAGNAGCTGAGAAAATAAGTCTAACCCAATTCGTAGATCGACAGGACTTGACATGTTGAAGGAAAGGGAATGAGCAGCAAACTTTGCAAGAAATTTTACTGTTGGACAAGTTGCCAGAGATCTGTGGGAGTACTAAAACGTTGAAAGTAAACCGAAGGCTAGGTTTTCCCACAGGAATAATAACTATTGAGGGACAGGCTGAAACTCCCTCTTTATTTGTTATCACGGGCATTGAAGGTACGGATCAACTTTGTAATTTCAAAAGCATGCGTCGCTGGACAATCTACCGTGAAGCATACAACACATCACTGTTCTCGACACACATCTCCATCATGAAAGCATGTTACTCTACGGTCCATACATTCACGTTGGACAATGGCAGATAACTGTAGTCCACATGAATCACCACACTACGAGTTAAATTCGCTATCAATGTTGCTGCACCTGATACAAAGCACAGGCAGGTGGATTACATCCATAAGCCATTTAAAAAAGAAATGAACGTCTTACAGCAGAACATCTTTTACTTTATTTTTATAAATATCACGCCCTAGTTACACTTTTAGTCACAGTACAAGAACACACAAAAAACATGTTTCAAACAACAATGCAGCGATTCTTGCACATACAGTGATTAAGCATCCATGGTGGCTATTATTCAGTCTCGGAGACGGGAAGGGACGGGGTACAAAAATTCTGGAATTCTACACATGAAAGTGAAACTAAACATTTTTATTTGTGTTAGTTATGCTCTCCCTGAGCAGAATCCTTCCTTTGAATCTTACTACACGAGCTGGTGGAATTTGAACAGCATACGTGAACTGGATGTATTGTATTCACCTGTGTACCACCCACATATTTTGCTCTGAAAGAAATTTAAAAAATAGGGGTGAGGATGTTTGAGAAGATCGTAGGACTGAGCATAGTGGGGGTTCAGCATAATAAGACTGCTTCCCCTCACTCCCGTTGAGTGCATGGCTTTAGTACGGGATATTGTTATTGGCCATGTGATATATATGGAGGTGGAGTGGGTTGCTGGTATTCAGGCCGATCTGCGAGCATGGTGGCAGCTCACCAGGCAAGCAGTCCACTTTTGCAATTTTTGTTAGTGTTTTACCGTAGGTAAGTAACACTTTGAACAGTAACTAAAATAGAGAAAAATAAAGGCATGTTTACTGTATTTATAAATACCTTGTCCCTGCTTGTATGTATTTACATCACGCTCAGACTGTACTTGTTAACCGACAGCTTCGGCCTGTGCTACCGATCGCGTAGAACAGTCATACGAGACGGCTCAACACCTTATGTGGTATGCTTTGAATATGAAAAGACGTTTCTGCAAAATCTGTACCAAGACTGCTGAGCGACAAACACAAGGTCCTTAGCATTCCTGTCTGCACCAAACTCCAACTTTATCTCTAATATAACTGGCGATGATCCTGGGACCAAGCAGCAGAAGCCTCCGAGTTCACAGTGGCTGGGAAAACCAAGTAGAGTTCACAACCACATCAATCCATGGTGGTGTTCACATCAATCCATGGTGGTGTCCACATCAATCCATGGTGGTGTCCACATCAATCCATGGTGGTGTCCACATCAATCCATGGTGGTGTCCACATCAATCCATGGTGGTGTCCACATCAATCCATGGTGGTGTCCACATCAATCCATGGTGGTGTCCACATCAATCCATGGTGGTGTCCACATCAATCCATGGTGGTGTCCACATCAATCCATGGTGGTGTCCACATCAATCCATGGTGGTGTCCACATCAATCCATGGTGGTGTTGTTAAGTATTACTGACAAGTTTAGGGAGCGTATGTAAAAACGTTTTTTATTTTTCCACCATAAAAAACACTGGCTCATACATTACTGCTGTTTGACAGTTCCTGATTTCCAAAAGGCATAATATTCCACTCACCCCCTTCTATTCGCCTGACCTTGTCCCTTTACTGTATTTTTCCTGTCCCTCAAAATGAAACAACTTGACAACTTCCAGGGATTGCTGTATGCTTCTCAAAGAGATTACTTAAGCAGGAGGCAGTAAAATTAGTTGCTCGTCTTCATTCCTAGTTTCCACTGTAACACGTCATATAGCATTTGGAATTACTATAAATATCTAAAGAAGTTGTGCAATTATAGTCATTATTTGGAGCGACCTAATAAAACGAATAAATGCAGCCTACATTTGCAGAAATATGATACTTGCAATTACAGCGTACTAATCCAGCCTTAGCTCCTGTGTCTGTATATAACGTATGGTGCTATGCTTAGTTCGACCGTACACACTGGAAAACACAAATAAAAGTACTCGAGCCACCATGCACAGCCATAAATAAAGTACAGCTCCATAACAAATAAATGTGAAAACAGCAGAAACCACTCTGAACTGACTCTTAATAAAAAATGTTAACAAACTTATTGAAAATTTACAACATTTTGAAGATCATCTTTTCCTAGATCACAATACTGTGCAGTTGATATAGTTTTATTTACTTTTTTGTCCACCTGCCAGGATATTTACAAGAAGTGTCCTTAGAGTTCTACTTTTAGTGTTCACCTGAGTGACGACGTGCTCATTAACACACGCAGTAAGGGCACCCGCACACTAGGAGACCGTCACCATGGCCACCAAGAAAGTTTACCATGCGCGGGACAACGTGCAGTTGATTGCAACTGCCGGTTGGTCTCGGCAGCCTCCGGATCCTGAGCTGCGCACTGGCAACCGAATCTGTTGCATTCGGGTGCTGTGTTTTGGGGTTGCTGCGGCGGGCGTGGGTCGCGTGGCCCGGCGGCCTAGAGCGCGGACGTCCTAACGCGTGCACGGGAGAGCACTGCCGGGCTCAGTCGGCATGCACCTTGCTGGGGTCGGTGTAGCGTGCGGTGAGGACGTAGAAGATGGCCGGGAGGGGCACGAGGGCAAGCAGGGCTCCGTGCAGCACGGGGTCGCGCAGCTGTGTGATGGAGATGATGCCGTATGCGTGCAGCAGCCAGTGCCCCAGCAGGATCAGCACGTTACGCGGCTCCTTGACGGTGCTCACCACCAGGAACCGCATCGACTGTCCAAACAAAACGTACGAGCTCGCTTCGGTCTAGCACTGTTCATCTCCCTCCTCCCCGCCAGCACATGCACAGGTGAATAAAGGTGAGAGCAAGATTTAAAAAAAAAAAGTGAAACACTGGAAGGCAAAATGAAGCATAAGAATATGGAAATGAGAAATGAAAGGAGAAACTGAATCAAGTTAAAATAAGGTATTTGGAGGGTGATCAACAGCTACATTTCGAGCGGCCTTGACAGCAAAGCCAGATGGAGCAATGATGGAATGCAAGACTGCAGGATCCAGATTGGTGAACCCAAAGAAAACATGTCCAACTACACAAACATGTACCACATCTTCCACACATGGCAATCAGGTGCGACTCGCTAAGAAGGTGGAAAGCAAAAAGATACAGTCAGTTTTTAATTATATAATATCTATATTCAATGTATAGATACATTAAATAAATTAATATAAATTATAAATGCTTAATATTTTACAATTGGGGTTGCAATGATACCACTTTTCACGAACTCCGAATACAAAATAGACTCCATGAACCTGAATACAGTAGACATACTGGTATCGACCTTCGATACACATTATGCTGCAAGGGCAATGCCAAGAGTTTTGTTGCAGATTAATGAAATGTTTGCAACATCAGTTGAAAGAAAATTGTTCAGATTTATTGAATTCTCATGCAAAACCATTTACTTTTAAATATGTAGTCGATAAAAAAACAATTTTGAGCAATGATAATCTTGATAAAATTTCTACAGTTTGTGATAGAGCTGGAAATAATAATAATAATAAAAAAAACACACACTGTTTTCATTTCGGGTAATAATATAACATATTACGTACTCACACAATACAATAACTATTTAACTGGTAAATGGTAAAAATGGTCAAAACATTAATGACACACGCACACAAACAAATCTGATAAACACCAGTAGTGTGTTTTCCCTCAATGAAACATTAAATGCACAATTATGCAAGGATGGTTCTCATGTTGTCTTACCTGGTCAAGTTTGAATGCAAAGTGGGCTGCATTAGATATCACAGACAAGATGATGATTATGTACGGGAAAGAATAATCTGCAACACACACAAAGACATCCCTTTAATAATGTGAAACAGAAAACTTTGCAAAGCAGACGCAACTAATCAAGTACAAATGTGTCAACAAACATATTTGTACACTGTAATTTCAAAACATGCTGTAAAATTATTATTACAAAAGTACAAAGTTTGGATTAAAAGTGATATAACACATACTATACTTTTATCATGCAAATCTGACAAACAATCACGCAAAAGTGGGTTTATTTATCAGTCAATAGTGGAATAAAACTATTTATTTTGAAACTGACACTAACCAGGGTTACAAGAAAAATACTTCTTACCAAGACAAATGAAATTTGCTGATTCTGAATACAGTAAATAGCCATCTGACAAGTGGATAGGAAGATCCCTCTAAGAGACTTGTTTCTACAAAGCAGATAGTTCTCAGCAACACACATACACTATATAGCTACGTACAGTGAAACCTCACTCTTAACAACTGACGATGGCGAGATAAAATATTGCAACTGTGAATTACTGTTAAAACAGAAAATTACATCTTTACATGCAACATTAACGTACTCACTTCTTGGGCCGTGTGCTTTCTGAAAGCAGTTGCGTACACAATACTCACAAGTTGACAGGGAAATACAATGCAGGTGTCTTAACAGCACGACACCAACATTCAAGTAAAAATTCTAAAAATTACAACGGCACATAATCACAGACACAACTACAAATTTTTTTTTGCTATCCCTTATTAGTAAACGCATGCAAACAAGACTAAAATAAAAACGTATTATATCTGCCTGAAACTTTTGGAAAACAGGTATGACTTTTAAATCTGATCTCACTGCGTAATTGCAGCCACTTTTATTTCAGAAAATAGCAGCGGCCATTACTTGTGGCAGTTTGAAACTCAAGCAATGTCGAAGGCTGCAGAAAATGAACACCACATGCCGAGTGTAACATCCGCTCTCTTATACCATTGTCGTATCTCCGCAACTTTTTCTAGTTTGCTACTTCTCCTCTTACGGTTTCCCAAGCGGTCAATACTTTTCTCCACCTTCCCCTCACCCCTCTTTGTATCACGGACTGCAGCCTCCACCAAGCAACAAGACAATAATCAAATGAGTTCAAGAACTGGGGAGGGGTAAGGGGGTGAATAGGCAGGAGGGTATTGAAGGGCAAGAAAAGGATGGCATTCTTAAGTTTTGCGCTTGTCAGTGAAGAAAATTAAGTCGCCAACATTCTTTTGACCTCTACAACAACTTGTATAGCAGTGCATTAAAAAAATTATCGCTATGGCGAACGTGTAGCTCTTGTGCTATACACCAGTCTCCCACCCCCTTCTACACCAGGTTCACCAACCACACTTATCCTATCCAGGCAGCTACAACTGTGCGGCAGAGAATCTCATCTACCAGCTACAGTACGTTCACTGCGACGCAGAGTACATTGGCCTTACTACCAACGCTCTCAGACGGAGAATGAATGCTCATAGTACAGACACCAAACAAGCCATAGCTGGGGCAAATGTAAATTTACAGGGAAAGCCAGTTGCAGCATCTCACAACCAGGACTGCGACTCCTGCTACACAACCAGCATGGTGAGGGCCCTACCTCCTTATAATAATAGCGCAGAACTGCGGCGCTGTGAACTGGCCCACCAATACATCGCTAAATCCAGACAGACACATGGCTTAAACATAAGATAACCCCTCCGCCACATTTCAAATTTCCTGCCTCACCTTAGTTCATCTCCTGGCCGCTAGGTTCACTGTTTGCCAATCACAGCTCACCAGACCGCAGTGTGCCACTGCTTGCAGCCTGATGAAGTTGGCCTAGCCAGCAAAACGTTGCGCAACTGTGCACCTGCTGTGTGGAAGATGTATTCGCCTGACCTTTGTTTGTGCGTGTCTATCTAGGAGTACCGCCCTGTGAGTACTTGTGCGTGCTGTCTACTTTTTATAATGTATGAAGTTCCGTATTAGTGCAACCTGAGTGTTAGTGCCTACACAAGCAGTGGAGTGACCAACACTACACTTGCCCACGTGGCCGTGAACTCACATATCAGTCCTCCGAACACGGCCTGGATGAGAGCCAGCGTGGGGAAGAAGTAGAGAGCGGAGTATATGGACATCTTGCCGTACGTGGGCAGCAGACGTGCCGCGAGCCACGGCCTGATCACCAGCATCAGCGCGATCGACAACGCGTAGAAGATGAAGATCATCGTGTAACTGCAACAGGCAACCAATCGCAACACATCTCACAATTTCAGGTTAGTTATGATAGGTTGGAGCTATCGGCTATCTCCGTGGCCCTCAAACTTGAAATTGCAATAAAATAAACACGTGTCATGTATTTGTATGGACCTATGGTCTGTCTCATATAAGTAGGCGAGATTTTGACAGTCGGTGAGTGGCAACTTGATGTATATGTAACAAACAATGTGCCATTTAAAAAAATCCTGCATCAGCTGATGCATGGACGAATGAAAATTAATATTACGTTGGCTATTCTGACTGCACTGCCGACGCACATCACACAAGCAGAAAATACGCAGATAAGAATGAGTTCCTACATGAATTAATACGTTTTATTTTACGTGTTTACAAACCAGCTGTTATTAGTGTTACAAACTAAACTTAGTGCTAAAGTAGTCATTTATATGTGTTCAAATTTAAACTGACATTAAAACGGTCCGTATTCAAATGAAATGCAACTTCAAACTTTGGAAGATATTTTTATGTCGTACCGCTACTCTTCACACTTTCCATACATGCTTGATATTATTTCCAAAAGTCTACAGAAATATCGGAGGGTATAGTTGAATAATTTTTCAAATAATTTGACGAAATATGTTTTAAACTCTTGACGTTTTGAGCCAATAAAAGGAGAAAAGTGAACTTTTACAAAGACGGAATCAAGAGGCAGGTTGAAGTGCTGCTACCTGTTGACAACAACCCCTAACACGCCATCTGTTACAACACGCCCTTCCACGCTATCTATCAGCCAGATATCGAACTACAACCAGTTCTCCCACTAACCCAAATTTTTGTTGTTTTCGTGTCGTTACTATTCTGAATTAAAAAAAACGAAGAAAATGGGATGCGCGTGAGTAGTTTTGGAGAATTCCTACGTTATTCCACACTACATATTTCTAACTCAAGCTGTTTAGTATCAGTAATAGCAGAATAACATCTTTGCAAAAGTCGTCGGTAAGTTGTTTGTTGGCGGATGAAAAGTGCATTGTCAACCAAGTTTCCCGTATTACTTTTATTTCCAGTCTTAACAAAGAACTACAATTATCGTCTCGCAAATGTTAACCCAAATTCGTTGTCTGTAATAATAATAATAAAAAAAAAAGGTAACAAATATTTAACTTTTTGCAAGGTTTTCTGTTTTTACTTTTAAAACCTACAAATTTTTTTAGACGGATGTGAGTCTATAAATACCTTAAAATTTGTTTGGCATTACAATGGAAAGTGGATTGGGTGACAGCGTGTTACTGAAATTAATATACAGCCTCTACTTGACGCACCAGCTGACGGCGAAAGGATACATAAACAAAAAGTAAACATTGGTGCTACTTTCGTCAAACTGTCAAAATCTCGCCAACTTATATGAGACAGACAATAGGCTACTAATTACATTGTAAAGAGGAGACAATAGAAAATTAATGTTTATTAGCGGTTTCTTCACACTTTTTGAATATCACCCCATGCATGAAGTGTTTAATTGTTTCTTAAATATGCAGTGTATCACAAGTGTTAACATAAAATTACCTTACTTTTTAATAAACTGAACATTTGTTTATGTTTTATCTATAAATCATAATATTTCCTTTATAATTAATATAAATAACAATAAGTTACCGATATAACTAATGAGCCTACTTGTCGCCTCGTCACCTACCCTTAGTGGAGATGACAGTTGGAGGGTAAGGCTGAGGTACTTTCCTCCCTGGGCTACGGTGAAGCAGTAAAGCCCCAAGCACTGGTTTTTCCTGGTGCCTACGTTGCTAGGCTTGGCCACGTCTATGATGGAGCGTTGTGCTTTGGGTGGCGCGCTTGCGAGCGAGTACCCTGGTAGCGGTATAAGTGGGTGTGACTAAGGGACCTGACTACCCTAGTAACGTTGGTTGGCCGCGCGAAGGTATGCGTCTTCTTCGGTGGCAGCGAAGATGCTCACGAGGCAAGTGCCAGATGAGGTTCGAGAGCGCGCTTGACGGGCTGGATGCAGACCCTCTCTGACGTGCAGCCTCCTCTTTCTTCCAGGTGTGTAACTGGCTGACAACTGAACCGCTACTCTTTAGTACCCCAGCCTGGGCTAGCCCCTGCTTGGCAGCTTTGTCCCGCCCAGCCCTATGGTGAGGCGTAAGGAGGGTGATAGACCAGATAGGTAGATAGCAGGTGGCCAGTAAGGGGTAGACGAAGCCTGATGGAGAGTAGGGTGCGGAGGTTAGTTGAGGTCGGAAGTCTGATCTACTGGCCTTAGGTGCAGTGGCTCCCCGGCGAGCGAGACATCGCTGATGGTCCCAGGTGTCACGTAGAGCGGGGCTTTTTGGAATGGCAAAATTAAAACAGCTTTTTACACTAAATCCACCAACAACCTAAATGCCTACATTTTGAAAGCTACCATCCATTCCACACCAAGAAATTTCTGTTGTACAGTCTTGCCACCACAGGCAAATACGTTTCCTCTACTCAAACTGGCTTAAACAAGCGGTGTGGTCTAATATCCAAAGCCTTCCTGGATAGAGGCTACCCTAGATTCCTTGTTCACAAACACATTCAGCATGTCACATCAACCAAAGATCAGCAACTCTGAACCACCCTCAACTGCGGACACACGATTCTGGCCTCATCCCCACCGACTCAAAACTTGTTCTCCAAACCACCTAGATTAGTCTTCAAATGATCCCCTAACCTCAAAAAAAAAACTGGTGCACCCCAAATTGCCACACACAGTAATATCACCCCCCTCAAGGGGTCTGTTTCATCTTTGCAATAGCCCACATCGTAGCTCCTGTGCTATATGCTATACACCAGTCTTCCACCTCCTTCAACAGCAGGTTCACCAATCAGATTTATCGTATCCAGTGCAGCTACAACTGTGCGGCAGAGAATCTCGTCTACCAGCTACAATACGTTCACTGCAATGCAGAGTACATTGGCCTTACTACCAACGCTCTCCGACAGGGAATGAATGCCCATAGTACAGACACCAAACAAACCATAGCTGGGGCAAACGTAAATTTGCAGGAGAAGCCAGTTGCAGCATCTCACAACCAGAACTGTGACTCCTATTACACAACCATAGTGGTGAGGGCTCTACCTTCTTCTAATAATAGCGCAGAACTGCGGCGCTGGGAACTGGTCCACCGATACATCGCTAAATCCAGACAGACACCTGGCTTAAACATAAGATAACCCCTCCACCACGTTTCAAATTTCCCGCCTCACCTTAGTTCATCTCCTGGCCGCTAGGTTCACTGTTTGCCAACCACGTGGAAAATGTGTTTGTCTGACGAGCGTGTGTGTGCACGTGCTTATCCAAGAGTACCATCCTGTGAGTATTTTTATGTTTTCTGTCTCCTTTTTACAATGTAATTAGTTCTGAATAAGTGTTTCACTATGTATTTGCACGTACTATTGAGAGCAAGTTGTAACTGACATTAGTCGGGTACTGTCAATTGTTCCGCTGTACAAAGGAATATTAATAAACCTGTTGTTTAAAATTTGCGTGGCTATTAAGTCTTTGATGCGAAAGCCTTTTAACATGCTTATGCATTCTTATGTTAAGGACTGTCACTAAGGAAAACAAACAATGGGACAAAATTATACTTTTAGAACTGTAGAAGAATGATTTAATGTAGAATTTGGAACGAAACGGAACAGATGAAAATAAAAAATCATACCAGATTGAAGCACTGAAGTTACACAAATGCAGAAATATATAATAGTAATAACTAAAAGCAAATACAAAATAAACTGTAAGTAACAAAAAAAATTTACTGTATTACATACAAAGGAATAAGAGATGAAGGAATAAATTTGTTAATGATTTCATATTCAAGATCTGTACACAATTAAATAACAAATTCACAATTTGATAAAAAAAAAGGACTTGACAAGCTACTAGTTAATTTATATGCATTACCAGCAGGGTCTTACTTATTTTTTTTTTTTTTTTTAAAGTTTAGTCAAATGTCTTTAATTTGGCATGAACCAATTATGGAGAAAGATAAAAAGTATAATACCATTCTAGTATAAGAAGGGAATGCAAAGAAGTTGGCAAAAATTTGGTAATGAAAATCATTATAATGTAATGATGAATAAAACAATCCAAGATGAAGTAAGTCAACAAACTGTGAGGAGCGTGAACGCGCAGTAGAGACGAGGGAGGGAACTCACAGCGGGTAGACAGCCTCCTGGGTGCAGTGCAGGACACGACCGTAGTTGGGGCTGGGGTTCTTGAGCAGCGTGTACCAGTCGGAGAGGCGGTGCGTGCGGCAGGACCGCACCTGCAGGGAGCCCCAGGGGTCGGACATGAGTAGCGTGACGACCCCGGCCACCGCCGTCTCCACTAGGGCCGACAGGTGGAGCACCACCACCTCCTTGCACAGGCTGCCAACAACAGTCCGTCAGAGCTACGTGCACACGCATGCGTAAGCACATCGTCACACACATTACCGCATGGCTTTCGCCGATACAACGAGCACCTGGTGCACAAGGTCGAACCTCAGACACTCCAGTCCTGCTGACTGAGCCGCTGCAGCGGGTTATGCAATGAAGTGTTAAGTCAGTAGATCTCTGTCTTTATCATGTGTGCTTAAATCCCATTCTTGGCTCTGAGATATGGCTGCAACTTCTGACTACTTACAATATGTTTCAAGAATCACCTACTTGTGTATTGCTCTCCACATACACCCCCATAGATGACCTTGGATATCTCGTAACAGTCACTAGGTTTATTACAACCAAGAGAGCAATAATGAATCTCTTCCCCTGCTGACTCCATCAGCTCTCGTACGTGCTTGTTGGGATGTCATCTGCTGTTCGTGGTTAACCGAGCACTTTTGAAAGTCCTCCTTAGGATCAACTATCTTCTGATCGTGCATACAGAATGTCCACCGAAATTCCATTTTGGATTTCCCTGTTTTCCAGGCAGAATCTTACAATTTTCCCTGACTTATTTTCAGGACCGAAACCTTCCAATACCACATCTTTCCACCGCTGACAGATAAAATATGCTATCAGTGAAGTTGGAATGAATTACACTGCACAGACCAAACAAGCAGGGCCAACATTTAACTCAGCCCATCATTATTTCTCGCGATACACGCCATTGACTTCACACGAGTGTCCATTACAAACACTTTATTTTGTATGTATAGGCCCTATATGTCACTTGGCAAGGATGCATTATTGCCAGTTCACAAACTTAAAAATGAAAATTCCCTGACTTTTCCATGTGGGTGGACACCCTGATATGCTTCCACCATACATAACATTAATATTGCCATGGGCTTGATCACATTATTCATGCATCATCTCTGTGAAACGGTACAATTTTTAGGAAAGTGTAGATCTGCACTGCAATGAGCAGAAATCAAGGAACCCTGACTGCAGTAATCATAAATGTGAACATTTACACTGACAGTATGTCAAGTCTTATAAAATTTTTTTAAATTTATTTGCTACCAACCTCACAGTGTGTACTGCAGCATATATGTAAATTGTTGGTAGTGATTTTTTCAAAGGTTGATATCAAAAGTGTTCAATTTACTGCGTACAACCTTTACAAAGAGTATAGTATACGCTAAATGGAATATACTTCCTGCCTCTTCCCTCACTTACAACTCATCTCCCACTGTTTAAGAATCGTGCCGTGTCCCAGCCGTAAGGGCGCCAACCTACAAATACTTACCTATTTATTGTCTTGGTTACAAACCAGTAATACCGAGTTAAATGACGATCAATTAAACAGCAAACTTGTGCTGCTATCTTCTTGACTAAAAATGTTAACATCGCAAACTGACTGCCCAATGTTACTAGACCAAACGAGTTTTAGAATTCACCTTGGTTGTACGCATTCATCTCGTCTCCCTTCGTCAAATCACAGATCTAATGCACATCATTTTAAAGCACTAAAACATGCAAAGGTTATTTAAAAAGAAGTTTCATACCACCTGACCATAGTTTAGGGCAAGCTGTACAGAAGTACAGAAGGCTGCATAAGTTACCCAACATTATTTATAAGCACATTGTTCTACATTCAGTAGAAATTTACGCCACATGTAGAGAGGAGGCATGTGAAATGTGATATGTCGAGTAGGCAACGAGAACCACACATGGCCGCCTACGACTATTTCAGCTGACACCATAAACAAAATAAATTATATTCTTGTGAGTAAGGATAGAACCATAAACCATACATGAATCAAAATACATCATTACTGAATAGAATTGAGTACAGCAGTGACAAAATAGAGTACATATAAATTTTATAGAAAAATATACATCATTTACATATTAATAGAATTCACAAATTACTAGTAATTAATTAACATAGTAATAAAAAAAATTACGAACATCATTGTCATAAAATTTGAAACATACTATACTTTAATGTATAATCTACTGAAAGCAGTAATTTTTTTAATTCAGATATTCTGCTGTGGTGTAAGCTAATGCAATTTTTGGATTAGAAATTTGGAAACACCTTGCTTAAATGTTTTATGACTCATTACTTATCTAAATAACATTTTTTGGCAATTTATTAAAAATCCTACTTTTTCGAACATGGACAGTATTATAAGTAACCGTATGATTTATCTGTTTTATTTTGTTTTTGTTGATGAACTTATAAATATTTTACAAAGACATTTAGTTGAAAGTGACATGGCAATATTTATATCAACGCACGGTGAGATGATACACAACGGACAGACAGTAGGTTTTGAAAAGCACTAGGCCGCAGACGCCCGACGACAACTGCTACATTTTCTGCCAGACGGAGAAGTACGGGTGGCATTACCTGCGGCCCAGAGCAGCTCGGTCGATGCAGAACCAGTGAAGCACCAGCGCGATGATCACCATGAACCCCAGGTACAGCCAGTCGTAGAACTCCGGAGTGTCCTGGCAGCGCACGCAGATGGAGGAGCTGTTGGTGCGATAGCCCCGGGGGCAGGCCCCGCACTCGCTCCAGTTGCCGTCCTCCATGAGGTGGTGGCCGCAGTACAGTCCGGGGCACGTCCTCGGAGAGTGCCACGCTCCTGCACAGTTCACTCACTTGTTCACACTCGTCACTATTATTCCTACAGACCACGCCTTGCTACTACTCAAACAGGGCAAGGTGGTGCAGGTGGTCGACCTTCAGGAGGACTTGCGGTCCAAAACCTGGCCTTGGTTTCCTCAAATCACTCCAGACAAATGCTGGGTTGATTACTTCCCTGAGTAATTTACTCCTTCTCTAATCACATTGCTGTCGATGAGACGTTAAGCTCTACTTACCTACCTACTACTCGAGCAAAAACATTGACCTCAACATTTTTAGTATGCTAAAATAACAAAATCCTCAATTCGTTAAAACAAAAAAATTACTGGAGTGATAATAGGTCTTCTTTTCATGTAAATATGGTACCATAAGATGGGGTGACTGGCCGGAATTCTACATTTAGTTTATTTTCTGTTTTGACTGTTGGGACCAAATGTGCTTTATTCTGTTTTGTGGTTTGGTTATCACAGAACAGTAGGAGAACAAAAATGTATATTTTTGATAATTGCAAAAGTAAATACTACTTTGCAATATTTGGGCCAAAGTCATCCCATCCCACGGGACCATAGCAGAACTACACTCGATGTGCCGGCCCAGAGTCCAAGACGTCTTTTAACTTACATAAAATGAACATAAATGTGACTCCGTAACTGTGTATCGAAATGGGGCAGTTTGGTGACTGCACAGCTAAAAAGGATTTTTATTGAAATAAACTATGAGAGTTAGCTATTGAGTTTACAGACGTTTTATATATTATGAAAGGGTGCTCTCTGATTCCTTTTACTTTCTCCATGCAACGTAATTGCTTAGAATGTGATAGGAAATGGAAAACCCCCTCTTTTACGAAATAATAATTACACATCTGGACACCTTTAAAATAAATACTGAAATCCCCCCCCCCCNCAAATAAATAGGTAAAGTAGGAACTACAATACTAATTATGCATTGTCTATTAAATAATCAAGTTTCTGATCCAGAGTTGACTCAGTTCATCAGTTACTGCCTCTCAACTCTGAGAGCACTGGTGGGGGAGCAGGGCAGATAATGCCTTAGTGCAAGGGTTTACTCATGGTACGCCTGAATCCTCCTGTCTTCATTCTGCTGCTTCTCCACACCATCTCGTCTCACCTCAGCATTCCTTCAGGATGGCCACAGCGACGCGTAGGGCAATAAACTCTGCGTAGCGCCAACCTCCTGTCGTCCGTACGCGACCTTGCCTCAGGCGAGTTTCATCCGATTACAACTTATTCAGCACTCAAAATTAGCATTGAACTTTTCTTGAATCACAACTGTTCAATGGGCAGACTTAAATGGCTGGCAATGGCAAACATACTGTAACAATAATAAGCTTATGTAAAAATTTTTTAACAGAGTTTCGTAAGAAATAGGAATACCCTATCAAACCCAATCAAATATCGAAACTTCAAAATAAAATCACACGCAGTATATGTTAAACACTATTCAATTATTTAAGTCCTTGTATGTGCAGCACTACAAATTTCACAATTACCATGTAAGTATCTCCAACTCATGAACTAAACTGAATGTTTCTATGGCATTAACTTTGCCACTAATATAATAAACATGACTGAAGTGATCAAATCCAGGAATTCACCCATGTTCCGTATAACTCTGCATACAGAACACAATCTCCGCAAACAGCCTCACTTTGCCACCCACCATTATCCCCAGCGGTGAACAAGGGGCCCAGCACACTACCCTGCCGAGTCCCAACCCGACCTCCCTCTGATAGGGACCCTCCCTAATTTCACCCCCTCAGAAAGTCCTCCATACAATCCACTACCAGCTTATCATCCATACTTTGCATCAAAATCCCGTGGGGCAGCTTATCAAAGGCCTTCTCAAAGTCGAAGTATCCCCATTTTCCACCACCAGAATATTGTGAACACTGATGCCATGCAAGACTACTGAACCAATTACGGCATTCCCCGGCCTAACCAACACCACGTCCAGCACTGCCTCGACACCTTCTCCTTTACTTCTTGTGGGTGTTTCTATTGCCTGAATCAACCCTCTGTTCACTAACTGTGATGTTATCCTCTACATCACGATGCCCATTCCCTCAGCTTCCTCTAACCACTCCGCACCCGGCGTGTTCAGCCACTACCGTCCTCAGTTTATCACTCCTGTCCCTGACCTGGTGGCCTGTACACTGCTGGCAATCTGATGTTTCTACCCTTCCCCCTTATCATCTCAGTCACACCACTAACTTATTCCACAGGCCTCTCCAAGCATATCATTATTCCCCCTCCTTTCCTGTCTCCGTCTCTTNATGCCATGCAAGACTACTGAACCAATTACGGCATTCCCCGGCCTAACCAACACCACGTCCAGCACTGCCTCGACACATTCTCCTTTACTTCTTGTGGGTGTTTCTATTGCCTGAATCAACCCTCTGTTCACTAACTGTGATGTTATCCTCTACATCACGATGCCCATTCCCTCAGCTTCCTCTAACCACTCCGCACCCGGCGTGTTCAGCCACTACTGTCCTCAGTTTATCACTCCTGTCCCTGACCTGGTGGCCTGTACACTGCTGGCAATCTGATGCTTCTACCCTTCCCCCTTATCATCTCTGTCACACCACTAACTTATTCCACAGGCCTCTCCAAGCATATCATTATTCCCCCTCCTTTCCTGTCTCCGTCTCTTTTGTGGACTGTAAATTTATCTTCTCTGCGTTCAAAATCTAACACTTCCTCACCACGCCATGTCCCCCCTGCTACGAATACATCAGCATCGTATCCTTCGACCATTCCCCAGAAGCTACCCATTGTATAAGCTTCTACAATTAATCACTACCAACTTAGAGGACTACGTACTGGAGCACTTTCTGTGAAATCGTCGTTTGCGCGGATACGCATACCTCGGTAATTAAAAGTTCTGAAAATATGACTTTTTGCCAAAAAAAAAAAAAAAAAAAACAGGTATCTACATCTCTATCTTTTTTTACTTTTATCATTTTAAGTGTGTTTCATGGAGAATAAAATTCACGAAAATGGTCAAATATCACAGTTTCAAAGCTAGCCTATGCAGTTTCCTTGAATGGTAAGAGAAAAGTAAGATTATTGAACGTAGCTTAATCTGTAATCTTTCATTGACGTAAGTCCCACTGTTATATAGTTTGCGCAGTACAGCATCGCGGCGGAAATACGGAACTCCTTGCGCACAGGAATGATGAGGCGCTAGGGGTGCATGCGAGTGTCGCTCGCGTCTTTCGCTTCTTGACCTAGAATGCGCAGCTACGCCGTCCTCTCAATGTAATCCTCACACCAATTTCCTTTCCTACTCCTTGGAGCGTCTAGTCCTTCTACTCCTACCTCTGCTACAGTGGTCACAATTCCTCCTATCTGTTCGGCTTCTACGGCCTTTTCCACAACACCCCCCCCGCACTACGTTGCTTTGGTTACTGTTCCTGTCCTCCCTTAACAATCCTACCCCTCTCCAAACAGCCAGCTATCTCCCTGCCCAGCAGATCTGTTAACATCCTCTTTCGCTGGTCCATCGAATGCACATAGTCCCTTGCGTACCAAGAGATAGAAGAAGCAGCAGAATATAAGCATCTAGGGGTTGTATTGCAGGGAGACCTCAGATGGAAAAAAACAGGTAGAGAGGGTGGTTGCAAAGGGAAGATGGGCTTTGGATATGTTGGGAAGGGTGCTGGAGGGAGTCAGCGGTGAGGTGAAGGAGAAGGCGGTAACTATGAAGAATAGCGGCTTTTTTTTAAGACATAGTAGNCGGTAAATGTGAAGAATAGCGGCTTTTTTTAAGGAGACATAGTAGACCCACAAAAGTTATATAAATGGCTTTTGCACACCTTACCTGTTTCATGTTTAGGAGGGCGTAATGATAAATAAGCACAACGTCAAAAATAAAATAGATAATATACGAGGAGTTCGGCCTCTTTGTTTACGTCGGACGCCATGTTGTATAGTCCTGTTTGCTGTGGACGTGTAGAAGTTACTGTACGTTAGTTGCAGTTTAGATGCCATACAGTGCGGTTCATGGCGAGTGGAGCGTTGCTGCGCACGTGAGGTGTGACGTCCGAATACGACCGTGCGTAGGCTTGTGATTTAAGAATGGAGGGTGCAAGTACGAGTGCTTCTGCGCGTGACAGTCGTCTATGTGGCAGGTGTTACCTGGACGTTTGCCAGTTTGTTGAATTAACGTTGTTTTGGCCTACCTAGGTGAGTAAATTCACATTCTTCTGGTATGATGTACTGTTACTTTAAAATCGTAAAAGCCTACGTTAGAATAAAATCCTAGGTTAGATTAAAACCCTACAATCCTAGGTAAGATTACAACACTAAAATTCTAGGTTAGATTAAAAATGTAAAATAGAGATTCACTCATCGTGGGTTAGATTAAGTTAGGTTAGATGGGAACATATTAAGAAATTGGGTGGACAAATGTTAAATTAAGGCATTTTCATATTTTCTGTGGATGTATTATTAGTTTACCCCACAATTTCCCTGATCTTCATAACCCTCCCCACTATCTTTTTTTTGTGGTTTGTAATCATATGTTAATGCACCTAGTAAATTCGTGTTGTGTAATTAGCAGAGTCGAAATATGCGATTTTTAGGGATTCCTGTTATTTTCAGAAAAGCCTTTATTCTTTACAATTACCGAGGAAAGTTGAAAGGCTGGTCAGGATGTATAGGGTGGAGAATGGAGAGGGAGGGTGGGTAAGTGTACGCTGCCAGCTAAGTAAGGGGGTGTTCAGAGGGAGAGGAAACAACAGTGAGAAGCTTCAGAGGGTGTGGAGGAGAACGGAGCGGTGTAGACAGTCTATGCTTGTGAGGGAGTGGAATGTGATGCGGGAGGAATTGGTATGTGGAAAAAACATTGGGGAGGGTTGAAAGTTAAGGAAGGGTGTGGAAGAAGAGCTCTTACAAGGGGGGGGAGGGGGGTGTTGGAAGAGCTCGCCACCGGGCGGTAGTCTAATTGCGGGTGTTGGTTGGTTATTATTATTATAGAACTTCCTGTTGCCTACATATTGCTGATGTTTCATCACTAACCACTGTGAATGTGCCACAAATCTTACATTGTTTGGATCAGGTAAGCGATACTAATGATACAATATGGAAAATATTTTATTTTAAGACCACTTGAGGAACGTAAATCACTGTCCTAAGCTTGTTGACAAAGATTGGATTAATGGACTTTTAAGCCGTTGTTAATCTCCAACACATTTACCTGCGCCATCACAGTGAGAACTTTCCAGAACAATGAAACAAATTATAAACCAACAGAATGAAACACATCCGAGTGTCATTTTAAAATCGCCACACAGCTCGACTTGTTTATTTTCTTTTTTTATTTTATCACCACAGAAAGCATGGCACATGACGTCTGTACTAGAAACCAATACTGGACAGCTTGAAGATTTCTGCGAGAAAATCCGGTAGTGTCGTCAACTCTAGTCAAAAGATAGCAGCATGTGTGTTAAAAAATACATTCCTTTGGTGGGACGCAGGCATTGTTCACATCTGGAAAAAGTGCTTTTCCTCCTGTGCTCAGGTAGAAGCAGAAAATGACAGATAAACATACATACACAGATAGATGGTGTTCAAGTTTTATATTAAACTTAGTTCTTATATATGGTGAGAGGACTACAGGTATAGAAATGCCATATTTAATTACAACAGGAATCTTACATATAAATACAAGGTAAAAGCATGTAAATAAGGCATTAGTTAGCATAAACTTGAATTAACTGAAAGTAGGAACTAATGTAAACATACTTCCATGCCTAAATTGATTTAGCCAAACATACAATTAAGTGAATACAGTTCATTAGTGTGTGATGCAAGAGGTTCCAGCGATGATCATGTGAGTACACACCTTACCTAATTATCAGACCAAGGGGTTTGACTGATGATTTTCCCGACGCCATAACTCAGTGAACACGAGTTAATTGAGGACTGTGTGGTCTACGGGTGGGTCCCTGGAGTTCTCTGCAGTTATGTGGTGCTTGTAGATGTAGATGATGCATGTAATCCAGTATGCATACCTTGTTTTCACCATTATGTTGATGATATTGTGAACCACCTCAAACGATTTTACTTACTTGTGTTGTGCTGCAAGGGAGTGCAGCATCCTTTAATACCCAGAGGGAAAAAAAATAAAAAAAAGGTTCAGCTTGGGCTGAAAACCTTTACTTGGTTCTTGGATGTACAATCAATTTATGCGGACTCGGCACTCATTCTGCCGATGACCAATTCTGCTAAAAAGGCCAAGGCCGTGAATATTAGGTTGACTTACACGTGACACATTAAGCCCTGATTAAACTACAGGATGACAGACGGTCGACTCCTCATCACGAAATAAAGAGAAAATGTTCTGGTGATTTTAAATTACTATTGCAGTGAAGTGATTACAGCCAAAATTGTAGGCGCCGGGGGTCCACGTGGAGAGAAACTCCCGTGATGCCGGCTGGCCCAAGTTTTGAAGTCAGACTGACATCATGGTGTCGGCTTCCGCTAGGGGTGGCTGAAGCCGGTGCCAAAAATGTGTAAAAAATACACTGAGTCCTCTTTTGACTAAACAAAATGATACAGAATAAAATTACATGACGTAAATACATATTGGTGACATGCTCCACTTTAATTAAATGTTAATTATTTCTGTGAATCTGATGTCATGGGGTATATCACCACGTTTAACAATGGAATCAACAGAAACGAAGGTCAGGTTAGGCAATGTGTTGAAAAGGATAATATTTATTTACTTCGATACATTTGAATAAAATAAATAATTAAAATGAATAAAATATGTGCTTGAAAAATGGCTATACCACTTCCAGTAAGCCTTGTCGATGGGCGAGTCCAAGTGTTCCAACCTGGAGTGTTGGACGAGTTCATTCCCTGAAAAAGGGTGTGGTTAGCCATGCTCGTTTACCTATTTCACAAAGAAATGGAACTGAATTTATTAGATACGAGGTTTAAAGCACTTTTAATGTACTCTGGATTTATTTCTCCACAATTTAATTAGCTTGGGGTTTCCTAACACCCTTTCCCTGGCCAGTAGGCCGGTCGACGTGATGTCAGTGGGGAAGACGTCGGGCATCCCTGCGCAAGCTATCCCGATGTTCCCTCCAATGGATTGGGCACCTGGTGGCTATTGCATTCCTTGATGGGGGAAGGGGGGGGGACACCGTGCTGGACCGCATTTTATTCGCCTCAAAGAGTTACCTCTTTTAGTGAATAAAGCAATATGGTCACTTGAGTCATATAGTAAATGATGACGAGGTGGGCGTGTTCCATTCTCGCTAGCACATTCTATCGTGCTCGTGGCCGAGTGTTCACCTCTGCTCGGTGTCGGCAAGGTGGTGCAAGTGACTGCGTGGGTGCAAGTGGTTACGAGAGAACATGTGGATGCCTGGTTCATGTCAAACACCCCCATCTTCAGTGACTGCATGTCCCAGCAGTCCCCCAGGTGTCCCATCATGCTATCAGGTGCAACAGGTGGTCAGCGGTTGCAGACATTGGTGCGACTTCCACTGGTATTGGCCTCGTGAACACAGTGTGGCGCTCACTGCTGCTGTCTTAGGGTCAATGTCAATACCCCGGCAATGTTGATGGGCCATGCCATGCATGTGGTCGGTCGGCCCCCCGACGTGGTGTCTCCTACTGAGTGGTGCCTTGGAGGTGTCGGGGTGCAGCTGGGTGGGGAGCTTCACATGGGGAGATTTCACCCACAGGTATCCCCTGTGGTTCACCATCGGCGACGTCTTTTTAGGTGTGCGTCACGATGCGGGTCATGGTGACGCTGCAGGGTGGCCCAATCGGGCCTGCAGTGGATGTTATTAAATTGTTTTCTTGTAGGTACGACTCTTCATGCTCCTGTGTTTATGCTGCGTCCCTTGCAGGCATCGAGATGCTGACGATCGCAGGCAGAAATGGACGCCGAAATGCACTCCCATCAGTTAAAGGGCTCGAGGCTTCTGATTCGCTGCTTGGAGCAGTTGTTTCTGTCACCTCACCGTTTGCATGGATGCCCTACTTGTTGGGCGTTATGACATGGGGCATCTCGATGCCATTCTCCTCGACCGCCAGGCATAGGTCGTTTCGGTGGACAGCGACTCTTCTTCGGCTGCTTACCTTAATGAGACAGGTTGTTTAGACGATTGTTTTCACCACTGTATGTGGCCTGCTCCACTTCAGGGCGAAGCCCATGCAGTAGTTCTTGGTGCTGCTTGACAACTTATGTTTACAGGCATTTACAAGTTACCTGCGTGGTGGGTGGGTGTTCGGTGGAACCCACTTCGCGGTATAGCAAGCCTGTATTATTTGGGCGTACTACAGTTTTGCTTCGCAGTGCTGCTGCTGGGTGGCGCTGTCTTCTGCTTTGCCCGTGCTCTCTGTGCACTGGTCAGCAAACTCATCAGGCAGTGGTAGTTCATGGCCCTGCAGTACTGCGGCAGGTGACTGGCCCGCGTCAAAATTGACACATCTTCTGATGGTGAATAGGACAGCTGGCAGGTGTTTGGCCTAGGCCATGTGATTCTTCCCGAACTGCAGTCGCAAGTACATATTGAGGTCTTGCTTTCGATACTCAGTTGGGTTGGCACATGGGTGGTAAATGGCCATGGTGTGGTGTACAACTCCCCACTTTGTAAATAGTCCACACGAGTCTCTTCCTGTGAAATATGTACTGTTATCAGTGGCCAACACTCTGGCGTAACTCCAGCAGGGTTACAATTCAGTCTCCAGTACCAGGGCGACATTGCATGCTCATGCACTGGAGTCTGGAAAATGAGTAGGTCACTACAAAATAAAGCACTTCCTGGCAGTTGTTCGTCGGTAAGGGCCCATCAGATCCAGTGAGACTGTCTCAAATGGCTCGGTTAGCACTTATGGCTGTTACTGTGTTACTCCGTCAGCACGTCTGCTTTCAAAATGATTACAAAGCATGCACTCACGCACATATCTGCGAACATTACGAGCGTCTCCTGGCCAGTGAAAGTGGGTCTGTATTTTTCTCATGGTTTGTAGTGCTACTGGGTGACCTGCAAACTGACTGGTGTGCACATGGTGTAGTACCTATTTCTGCACGTCTTTAGGGACATTGAGGCACCATGGTACTTCCAGTCAGCAGGGCGGGATCTCTAGGCACACGCCATTCAATCGCCACCACTCTCTGTTGTTTTGTGTTATTTCCGCGAGCAGATGCTGGTTCTTGGGGCACTTTTGCTGGGCAGTTATTACTTGGACCTGGAGTTCGTCTAGTATGGGTACGTTTCCTGTCGGCACCTCTATGGTGCTACAGCTCGTCTCGTCATTGCCCAGTGTTCAGTGGTTGGCTGCTATATGGGGTAGCAGGTCATCCCATTCATCTTCGTCCACCGCTACAGTTTCACCTGGCATGCATGACAGTTTATTGGCCAGATGCTTTTTGGTACCGGGAACATGCTGCACTTCAAAATCCTATGACTGTAGTAATTACAGCAATTGTGGTAGCTTACTGTGTGCTTCTCTCATGGAGTGTAACCTCACTATACATCGGCTGTCTGTCTGGAGCGCGAAGCACTGGTATTCAAGGTAGGCACCAACCTTTTTTGACAGTCCATACCAAAATGAGGCACTCGCGCTCGTTTATGTCATACCTAAGCTCTGTTGTTCCAAACTTCGCACTGCTTAATTAAATAATTTGCAACTCCTGATTGTCCCCTAGTTGAAACAAGATGGCTCCTAAACCCTTTTTTACTTGTGTTGGTTTATAAATATAGGTGTTTTCTGGGGTCGTGGTGGGATAGTGTAGTGCACTGATGGAACCAGTTTTTTTTATCTCTGCGGGGCAAGTGTCGTGTTCTGCTGTCTACTGGTAATTCCGGTTTGGCATAGCACATCCATCAATGACGCTGACACTATGGCGAAGTCGGTGATGTACTCCCTCAACCAGTTTACCAAACAAAAAAAAAATTCTCTGTTCCTTATGTGTGCATGGCACCACGTAATCATTTATTATGGCTAGCTGTTTAGGGTTGGGTCGACCACCATTTTCATTGACCAGATGGCCTAGAAACTGTACACAAGGTTTTCCAATATAGCATTTTCGATTGGAGCACATTAGTTTGTTGATTGCTAACCCCTCCAGGACTAGTGACAAATGCATTTTGGGGTCCTGCCATGTCTCCGACCACACCACTACATTGTCCAAGCATATGAGGGCAAAGTCGCCATGTAACTCTTGAGTACCCGGACCATCATGGCCTGGAACATCGACAGGGCACCTTTGATCCTGAAAGGTATTGTACAAAACTTAAATCTACACCCATCTGGTGTGGTGTTGGCTGTTTTCGACCTGTCCTGTGGCTTGATAGGCACCTGCCGGTACCCACTGAGGAGGTTTAGTGATGTTATGATTTTTGCTCGCCCCTTTGCGTGAAGTGCGACCTTGGATCTTATGTAAGGAGGTGGTGATGTACTTTGAGTGATTAGGTTGATGTGTCTGAAATCGATGTAGAAACACCACATACCATATTTATTCGTGGCTAACGTTATGACACTATTGTAGCGACTGTGTGTGGGTTCAATCACATCCTCAGCAAGGATTTCTTTAATTTGTTTATTTTATGATGATGACATTGGTGTAGTTAGTAACTGCACGGAGCAGTGTAGATTGATCGCTCGTGTTCGAGTGGAATCTCATGCTCTGCTGTGGGGGTTGGCTGCCGCAAATACGTCGTGCTGCTTGTGAAGTAGCTTTTGCATACCGTCACAAAACTACGGCGGTATCACATTATCTAGCTCGTCCAGTTGGATGTCTGATACACAATTTGTGGTTCAGGGTTCGAGATCGTACAGAATTCACTGATATTTCTGCCCGAAATGTATTCGGTATGCTGCTGGCTCGACAATCGAATTTTATTCTGAGAACCAGGGAATGCCCTACATGGTGTCTTCCCGCCTATCAGTTGACACGAGGGCCGTGGTGGTTGTCTCCACATTTCATATTCGGACGGTTATCGTGGTCTCGGCTATTGATACTTATGTGTGCTGTTAAATAGTGAGCTGTAGTATCTCAGTTGATGGTTTTAGTCAGCTGATGTTGACGAACCCGACACATTCAAATTTGTGTGAAGCTGCGGTATCGACCAGTGCATGACATGATTGATTATTGAGAATTATTGGTATCCTGATCATCTGGTGATTGCCTTTGGTGAGATGCTGAAGCAATATTTGCTGGGCTGTTGCTGGTGTTTTGTTTACTGTGGCCCAGAGCAGTGAAAGTCCGTTTTTACAACCCCGATGGGCCATTTCCCGTCGGCGGGGTTTTCGCATTATCAAGGTGGCACATACGGATTCAACTCTGTACGCTGCCGTTGACACGTACGATGGAATCACCCTCGGGTGGAGAACATCCACCCACTGCTATTGGAAATGGCGTAATCTCATTCTATTGGCAGCATTAAACTGCTGTCAAATAGAGCTCTGACCAAGCTAAAACAACAACATGGTTTTAATTGACTGTGGAAGAGTGCACACACATCCTAAAGCCTGATGGGAGAGAATAAACAGACTGTGTGGCACTATAATAATGCCTGAATGTAAGACAATTAAGACCTGAGGCGCACTCTTCATTAACTGCTCAGAAAATTGTCTCCTGTAATACCTAAAAGGGCTCAGGCACAGGAGGAGCAGCTGTGGTCAAACTTGCTGCACAAGTTGCATATAACATGTCGGTATGCATATGGAGGGTGTCTCCTTCCAGTTCGGCCTCTCGTATTGGCCTCGTCCGACGTGTTTGGACCTCCAGGTGCTTTAGCGGTTGCGTGGCTGGTATCAGGGCCCTTGCATGTTGGTGGGGTTGATAGCCTTGTCGCACCGCGAACAGCTGGTGGTTGCACTGTTCCACTACCCTGATCTGCATCATGTGTAAGACATGGGAAAAAACCCATCCCATTCACATCACGAGGCTTCATGCTCCCTATGTGTTTGGTCAAGCAATTTGGCTAACCGCATTTATGCACGGCTCTGAGCTTGTAGGGATGAGTATGTATTGGCAAAACACCACTGAAATCCATTCCAAAATTCGCTCCACCTCATGGTGTAAAGATTTACGGTATGCCACCACAAACATGCATAACCCATAATCTGGCCCCCTACACAATTTGGCCACTCCTGCCCACACACTGCATAGATGGTTAAACATCCTGTGCAGTCTCTCAGGAATGCCTGCAGGTGTCAGTGGGTAACACAGAAAAGGTGTGCAGTGACTGGAACTGCGCTGGTGTACTGACTGGCTCAGATGCGATTGGCTGTGCGACTGTGGCTGTTGATTGCCGCTGCGGCCACACAAAGCCAGTTGGTGTTGGTGGCATTTGTGGCTCAGCCCATGGTACTTGTGGTGGTGGTAGTCCCATGGAATGTGCCAACGGGCTTTTCTATGGCCCAACCGACTCCACGCACATGGCCCATGGGCATAGCAATGTTAGCTGTGGTGTTCGGATGCACTGCGTGCAGCGATAATTGCAGGCTGCGACAATGAGAATATCCCGCGAGGCTGTGCACTGCTAATGGGTTATTCACCCTCAGTTTTCGCATGCAACTGTCTCTGTATTTCTCTGCCTGCAATGGTATTGATGACAATGGTGGGGAGACAACATTTCTCGTTTGAGAAAGTCCACGGTGAAGTTTTATGTGTAGCATGTTCCGAGTTAAGTTTTCACGTAAAATGTTCTCATTTCTATCTACCATCGCATGTTCACACCCGGTAAGGCATTCGGGGTGGTAAATATTGGTACAATTTACACACTGAATCGTCCCATCTCCGGTGCCTTCACATGTTTGTTGTTTTGCACACCGTTGTGGTTGGTAATTTTGCAGGGTTTTGTCCAGAAACAGTTGAGTTTGCTGAGAAGGGTGACACTTGCACACATGGCTGCCATGAACAAGACTGACAGTGTCCCACTGGTCCCGGTCTAGTGCAGTCAATGCATAGCTGCACCCTTTTGCCATCAAAGATACAGCTTCAGGCTCACCCGACACAACCATGGTTTGCCCAGTGGATGTCATCATCGAAATGTTTGGCATTTTCCAGTTCGTGGCACGGGCACAGTGTGTCCTGGAAAGGGTTGGTGATGAGCAAGGGTCGTATGCACTTCAGGCATAATGTTTTTGCTTTTCCATTCGTAATACACCAGTTCATGAAGGTTTTGCCAATGTCCTCATGGGCCGTATGGCACGGCATGTGGTTTGATATGTTTTCAGTTGTTTACATCGCGGCTGTTGACCCGCATCCCTTCGCGCCCGCACAGGGGGAGAATACCATTACGGCTGGCAATGTGGCAGTGACCACACTCGTGCGCCCGGCTGGGTGGACTGATGCTTCGTCTGCCCTTGCTGGAATGATGACAGGGGAATGTGTTGTCGCCTGACTGTCTGGCTTGTCCTGTGCTTCACGATGGTGGCACTTGGGGACGGATGTTTGCCCAACACTCACTACTGTCTCAAAATTGCCAGAATGTTCAAAATTTAATTTTGCAGATTGAAATGTCCAATAGTTATTTCTATTATTTGAATGCTTTTTATGCATATAATATGGCATATTACATTATACATACATATACCCTATACAAAATATTACCCTTAAATGTCATTGGATGTAAATACATAAAACAGTTTCTCTAAATGTCATGTGATGTAAACAAAAATGTTACATTTGACGTGAAAATCGCATCCACGAGTTCCTTTTACCCACTCTTACTGCCGCAGTCACAACTACACCAGCTACACTGGGCCGTACCAACTATATCAGGCCAAGAGTGCGTAGTGTGGGTCGACAAGAACAGAACTTGCACCTTCTTACCAACAAGGATTACGCAACTCAAGAGACCGCCCTACTGATTTATTAGAAGAGGTAACTCTTTTAATAAATAAGTAGGTGATCCGAAATGGTGTTTACCCCAAAGCCACAGCCGTTGGGCGCACTGGCAATTGGTCGCTGCGTCCTCGCAGCTCGCGCAGCTGAATACGACACAATGCACCACCGAGTGGCGCTAACTGGTTGGTATGCCAGAGCTGAAGAGTTAAGTGCCACAAAGTGTCTTCCAGCAGAGTACAGAATTTTTATAAACATATTGAATGTAGTCATTGCATTCACAGCTACAGCCAGGGGTGTTTTCATTGTATAAGTTGCAATCAAGCATGGCATTCCGCACCCCTTTGCCCAGGTGGACTCGTCTATCCCTTCAGGAGACAGCCACCTGGCAATGCTGTAGCCAGTGAAATTCAACGCCTAATCGGAAGGGAAATTCAAACACTTTTATGTTAAAATGTAACAACTTATTTAATGTGTATTTGTATGAGAGTTGTTATGTTTTTCTAAAATATAGATTGCCTATAAAAGCCTCCAGCATTGTAAGAAATAATTTAGTGTGGTGACATTCCCCATCCATTTCACAACTTTAACATTAATGTACATTTGTAAATAAAAGGGATGTCACTGGTGTGTTTAATTTAATTTGTACACATCTTCATCGTCATAATCACATCGCAGAGTGTACATGTTATGTTTCATTCATTCGCCGTTTGACTTCGGCTCTCGCCACTCGTGACGAAAGCCAACGCCATTCGCCCCAGTTCGTCTCAGCACCTGAACAAGACCAGTGGCTACCCGCACTCTCACCAGAGAGTTTAACGCGATCGCATCTGAATCTAGACCACGTGTTTTTCACAGTTGAAGTGCTGAGTTTATTACTAGGCATCATTCACGCATTATTCAACTGTAGCAAGGACAGTGAATAAACCACTCAGCCAAGTGAAATCAGTGTAAAATCATTGTAGGGCATCCTTGTAGCATCACCCACATTTATTTAGCATAGTTCAGGCGTACTAGACGGTCTGCAGTCTCGTCATCAGTTATAAAAGTGCAATAGTAAGTAAGTGACAACTCTTCAACCAACTGATGGAAGATTACCAGGGTCCCTATGGGCCGTTGACCAGACGACCCTCATCATTAGCTCACCACTGAGTTATGGCGCCGGACAACATAACATCATACCAGCTCTCGGTAACCCCGCAACCACTTCACATTAAAAGGCAAAGGTTACTCTCAAATATCCTGGATTACAAATGTTATTCTAAATGTCGCGAGACATAATCTGCTATTCTGATAGGTACAGAAATTAGACTTGAACATCGTGGGGTGTGGATAAAGAAAATCAACATACTCTGAACATTGTGGGACATTTTTAAATGAGACAAAATTTACACTGACACAATGGGAGACGTGAGCTTGGGAAACACAGTTATACTGTGTACCGTATAAGAAGACCACATTATTGACAGTTGACAATCGCCGCGTCTTTTCGTTTATGTATCCATTCGCCATCAACTGGTGTGTCAAGTATAGGCTTTGATTCGGCGAGTCAGCGCGTCCACGAGGTGCTGCTGCATGTGGCAATTAGTGAACTTCTTGGGTGGCGCTGCATTCGTAAACGGAGCTTGATGGACGTGTGTAGGGTTGTTCGCCTACCCCTCACAAGATGGCAGCACATGGCTGGAGAGTCTGGAAAATTGAAAAAGGTTTCTATTTTTTCGTTACATTTGGATACGGATCGTTTTATTGTGCATCTCATTTTGAACACCTATACATTACTATTTTATCACGAAGTTTTGTTTCTAAAACTAAAAACCGCTGTTTTATGACCATGTAAAATAAAAGGTATTAATTAATCTACAAACTCTTTCTTATCCGCGTATTTTCTGCTTGTCTGATGTGCGCCGGCACTGCTCTCAGAATAGCCAACGTAGTATTAATTTCTGTTCGTTCGTGCATCAGCTGATACAGGATTTTGTAAATGGCACGTTGTTTGTTGTTAATACATTAAGTTTCCACTCACTGACTGTCAGAATGTGGCCTTCTTATATGAAATGAACTATACCCACGGACGTCTTGGGACATATGCAAATGTACTGACGTGGACCACTTCTGCATGGTTTGGAATGGCCAATGTCATCACGTTATCGGCCCACATTCGCTACATGCATATCTAACGAGTTTTAGACTAGCAAGTCTGGGGTATTTGAAGTCTTATATATAATTTTCCGAGTACGATTGTGTGTCTAATCAAGCCAATTAGTTATGTGGGAAATAATTAGTCTTTCTTTCAACCTGACTGTTCTGATTGTAGAGTGCCCCAAAACGTAACAGTCCTAAATTCCCCACATACTCTGCAAGGCACCACATAATCATGTTTGTATGTAAATTAGTGCTTAATTAAGAACTCTTAACTCAATACAGGTTTTAAAAAAACTTGCTGAGAATGTGTATATGTTAAAAGTTTTATGCCAATGAAGTCAGTTTATTAAATTACCTTGCAGAGTGTAGCGAACCCTCGGCAAACCTTCCGCTCACTCGCGCTATCTCCGAAAGTCTGATTCCACAGGTCTTAGGTGCTGCACGTCCATCGCATCGCGGGGAACTTTCATATCTTGTTTGGAACACTTAACTGCAATAGCTTAATTTAATTTACTGGCACCTTTTATTTAGTTTATCGAGTCTTCCCCGCATTCGCAGCACCCCTCCGTCAGCTCAATTTATCGACCCCAGCTGTTTAATTACTCTTGTAAGTTTTCGCACCATTCTTGAACTTTTTGTACAGTAATGGCCGCTGGCTGGCCTTGTGAATCAGGTACACTTATTTGTATTGCATCTATGTAACTGTGTAAACTATTCGGTAATATAATTTACCTTAGTTAACCGAAATTTGCGAGTTCTCATTGTGTTGTATTTCGGGTCCTGGCCCTAACCAGAAAGTCATCGACGCCTCAAGGAGCCATCCTTCATTTGTAAGGTAAAAGGTAATACTAGGGCATGCTGGGGAGCCTTAATACCCCAGCTATATATTACATATTTATTAAAATTTATTCCATGTGTGTCAGGGGATATAGCTACATGGTCTTCGGCCCACGATCCTGAGAACTGTGACGTCGTCCTCACTCAGTGAACTGGCATCCATTCTTTTCTAAATATGAATATTGTGTAATAGTCTGACTTTTCTTAACATAGTCGTAGGACAACGTCTGTATTACTATCCCCGACCGCTTAGGCAATGTTAAATGGCTTGTCCAACTAGGCGTGGCAAAAATAAAGCGTAACAAACACATGTGTGCAAATCCTCTGGAGAAGAAAGTGCAGTCGGACTTAAAATTCTCCATTTGTGTGGCTTGACCAGGAAGAACGTGGTCCGCACCGCCTTTTTGTGGTGAAGGTCAGGCCCACGTGGAACAATAGACACTGTTGTCACAGCTGTCCGGTCATCAAGCACACACGACCTCGGGCGACCCCGCAACTGTAAACAACCAGACTGGTGTATGCGCTCTACGTGTGCGAGGAGCGCGTGAACGGCAATGGCCGCTGCCTTCCGGGAAGATGGTCTGCGATGACAACTAAGGACCGGGCTACCACGTCGCATCGACCGCATGTTCCATGTCCAACCATGTCGTGTGATATACAAAAGACTGTTGAGAAATGGAGCACAATCCAACTGTAACATTCACTTGTCGAAAGTATGATCAATGCGGAAAACCCCGAACACTCGATCCCTTCGACAAATATAACATACACACAGGTAAATGCAGGTGCTCATTGGCCGATAATGATGCATACTTCATGGCTCTACTCGCCTCCTCAACCGTCGACAACAACTGCGCGCGATCCACATGTGCGGAGGTTGGCACATACTCCATGCACTTTGCTACATGCCATAGTGTTATACATACGAGTTGCTTACACCACACAGAATGGATCATTGCGACACCATTAGTTCCAGTGCTTGCAATGCATGGAACCGTGGACAACATGCTAGCCAGAACTCCCAGAGAACGAGCTTCAGCCAGCAAATGGTGAGTACCCAAACAACAACCAGGGTTCAATGTGTTGGGCAGCATATTGGGTGAACCCCGAAAAGACGTGCATAAACTGCAAAGAGTGTAAAGCGAGTTTTCACCCCACATGTGTTTCTGCAGCGGAATGGCAAGTGGACCGCGAGGGAACATTTAAGTGTAAACAGTGTTAACAAAAGTACACAGCCCAATACAGATTACATAACCAAGAAACCCAGTGAATGGAACTCGTGCCACCCACCCCCTCATTGCAGGGAATGATAGGAGACCGGCGGGATACAGCTCTTAACACTGGGGCCATTAGCCCCAGAGTACAGGACAAGCCTAACCATGCGGAATTACGTGACACCTGCCAAATTTGAGAAATTCCTAAACTTTTCTGGCCAGACAGCTGAGGATGCACACGCGTTCCTCAAAGAGTGCCCTACCCGATTACAACAGTATGGCGTTAGCGAGGAAGAGTGGGCGAGTGTCGTGGGGAAGCGAAAGCATGGTGGGTGTCTGCAGCAGAATACGACATGCCCTGGGGACAACTCGGACACAAATTTACAGCCATATACGCAAACATGTATACCATGTTAAAACAACAGGTCACCCTGTTTACCAAGGAACAAGGCCCCACCGAAGACCTGGAAATATTCGTAAGTCGAAAGTTAAGTCTAGCCGACATACATTATCCACATCTCCCTGAGGAAGACGTGCTCGAAACGATCGTGAAAATGGTGAGACACGAATACCGACCGGTCTTACGACCCATGGTGTTCAACAGAACAGAACACTTCCTAAGAACAGCTGTGAGTATAGCAAGACACATGAAGAAGCGCAGGAAGGCAAATTTTAATGCACACAGTAAATGCGGGTGGACAGATGCGCGGAGCAATACTGTGGACACCCGGCCATCCGAAGGGAAGAGTGGCATAACGGACAATCCCAAAATCCAGGACATCAATAGTGGGAAGGTCCCACCAATCCTGCCTCGCTGCCAAATATGTAAGGCCGAATAATTTCACTGGCACAAAATGTGCCCATACTGGGAGAGTGAACCGCAGGTAAACAACAAAGTGGAGTAGGGCAAATTAGGGCCGCCCTCTCCACCATTGTCACGAATGGAACTCCTGAAACTACCAATACCAAACAGATCCACTAGTACCTAGGCCAGGTTAGCTCAGCCAGTGATTAACTGATCAGAATACAGTCAACAACAGTACACGAGTGGGCCTTCGACTCCGAAAGCCCATATCAATGATGGTCCATTGAATAGTTCACACGCTGGCACTTCTTGATGCCCCAGCATTGAAATCTGCGCCAATTTGAGAAAGGGTTGCATGCCTGTCATGTTTAATGATTCTCGTCAGTTGTCATTCGTCCCGTTCGTTCACAATATTTTTCCCGCCGCAGTGATGGCTAAGATTTGATGTTTTACCGGATTCCTGATATTCACGGTACACTCGTGAAATGGTCGTACGCGAAAATCCAAATGTTATCGCTACCTCGGAGATGCTATGTCCCATCTCTCGTGCGCCGACTATAACACCACGTTCAAACTCACTTAAATCTTGATATCCTGCCATTGCAGGAGCAGTAACCGATCTAGCAACTTTGCCGGACACTTGTTGTCTTATATAGGTGCTGCCGACCGCATCGCGTTACTCTGATTGGTTCCATACCTCTGTTATTTGCATATACACGCCTATATAAGTTTTTTGGCTCTCCAGTGTAGAAAATACACTAGTTATTATTTTCATTTTTTTTTCGTTAGTTTTTTCTGTTTTATTTTTAATAGTTATTTTTTGTAAAGTGATTTTTTATTACATATCATAAATTTAAAATAAAGTATGCATATATGAATATTCATCTTATTGGAGATATTTGTGAGATTAGAAGTTATTGACAGTCGATAATTTTAATATTACATATTAATGTTATAATTTTAACAAGATTTGCTATCAAAAGTAATTGGTTATTACTATATAGTGGTTTAAGAGACCAATACTTGCTTCCAGTCATTTGATGATATTACTCATTTAGTAAATACACTGTGGCGATAAAAGTCATGGGATACCTCCTAATATCGTGTAGGACCTCCTTTTGTCCGGCGAAGTGCAGAAACTCGATGTGACATGGACTCAACAAGTCGTTATAAGTTCCCAGCAGTAATATTGAGCCATGCTGCCTCTATAGACGCCCATAATTGCAAAAGTGTTGCCGGTGCAGGAGTTTGTGCACGAATGGACTTCTCGATTATGTCCCATAAATGCTCGATGGGATTCATGTCAGGTGAACTTAGTAGCCAAATCATTCGCTGGAATTGTCCAGAATGTTCTTCAAACCAATCGCGAACAGTTGTGGCCCGGTGACATGGCGCATTGTCATCCATAAAAATTCCATCATTGTTTGGGTACATGAAGTCCATGAATGGCTGCAAGTGGTCTCCAAGTAGCTGAACATAATCCTTTCCATTCAATTATCGGTTCAGTTGGACCAGAGGACCCAGTCCATTCCATGTAAAAACAGCCCACACCATTATGGAGCCACCACCAGCTTGCACAGTTCCTTGTTGACAACTTGGGTCCATGGATTCGTGGGGTCTGCGCCACACTCGAACCCTACCATAAATTCTTACCAACTGAAATCGGGACTCATCTGACAAAGCCACGGTTTTCCAGTCGTCTAGAGTCCAACCGATATGGTCACGAGCCCAGGAGAGGCGCTGCAGGTGATGTTAGTAAAGGCACTCGAGTTGGTCTTCTGCTGGCATAGCCCAGTACAGCCAAAGTTCGCCGCACTGTCCTAACGGACATGTCCATCGTACATTCCACGTGGATTCCTGCTGTTATTTCATGCAGTGTTGCTTGTCTTTTAACACTGACCATTCTGCGCACACGTCGTTGGTCTCGGTCATTTAGTGCAGGCGGTCGGCCACTTTGTTGTCCATGGCGGAAGGTTATGCCTGCAATTTTGTATTCTCGGCACACTCTTGACAATGTGGATCTCGGAATGTTGAATTACCTAACCATTTCCGAAATGGAATGTCCCACGCGTCTATCTCCAACTACCATTCCACATTCAAAATCTCTTAATTCCCGTCGTGCGGCCATAATCACATCAGAAACCTTTTCACATGAATCACTTGACTACAAATGAAAGCCCAACCAATGCACTGCCCATTTATACATTTTGTACGCGATGCTACTGCCATCTGTATATTTGCATATTGCTATCCCATGACTTTTGTCACCTCTGATGATTTTATTATTCATTTAGTAAATAAATTGAGAAGTACAATTTGAACAACAATAGGTATAAAGCTATGATTTGTTCTCCAAACTTCCGAACATTGCCCAAATAATAATTCATTTCGGTTTAATATTAAACTTGCTTGATTTAATTGTCCTGAGGTACCATCAATTTTTACTCCAGATGATGCTAATGTTCAAGAATGGATAACATCTGTGGATGTTACAATTATTCGGATAAATCAATTTTAATGGCAATACTATTCGATTATCCAGAACTAGTAGTCGTAGAACATTAATATTTTCTTAGTATGTTATATACGAATCAAATTCAGTATCTATAAAATCTAAATATTCGTATTTTCAATATCATTGATAACCTACTGCTTTGGTAGTTAATACAGGTTTTTTATTTCATCTATTAAACATAATAATCGTAAGAATGGCATTGCAATAAAACATAGAGTTATTTATGGTGTAATTGTTCAGATTAATTCAATTATTTGACCTTCTGGTAAGTTTCGATCTGTGAATTTATTAAAAAGTGTAATTATAGTATATCTTACTATTGTTACAATTATTATTAAAATAATTATAATATGAACATGAAATACGATTAATTGTTCTATTAAAGTTGATGCTCTATCTTGTAAGTATACATTAGGCCAGGTATTTATTTTCAATAAAAGCAATAATCTTTATATACAGAACTTAAATCTATTTCACTAATCTGCCATATTAGAATTTTATTAAGATTGGTAATTCATTTTAAGAATATTCTGTTGGTGGTAAATTATGTCTTCATTCTAAAGATCTCGTTATATATGATCTGAAGATAGTTTGTTGTATTGATGCTATTATTTCTCATAGAATTATGATAAATATTATTATTCTTATTGTTGAAATAAGTGCTCCTGTTGAAGATATATTATTTCATGATATAAATATATCAGGATAATGTGAATATCGCTGTGATATTCCTACTAACCCTAGAAAGTGCTGTGGAAAGGAAGTTCAATTTACTCCAATAAATATTGTAATGAATTTAATTTTAAGTCATAATGGGCTTATTGTTATACCAGTGAATAATGGATACCACTTGATCAGCCATGCTATAATTGCAAATATAGCTGCTATTGATAATACGTAATGGAAATGGGCTACAACATGTATCATGAAGTGTAATATAAATAGATAAATTTGATAATTCAATTCCAGTTAATCCCCCTTAAATAAATAAAAATAAAAATCCTATAGCTGACTTACAAGATGGTCTAAATGTTAATTTATATTGTAGCAAATCACCTGAATACTTTGATACCAGTGGGTACTGCAATAATTATTGCAGCTGAAGTGAAATCAGCTCGTGTATCAACATATATTCCTACTGTAAATATACGGTGAACTCATACTATAAATCCTAATAACCCAATTGCTGCTATATCAAATTTTATTCCCAAATCTCCAAATACTTTTTTTTCCTCTTTCATGTGCAATAATATGTGAGAGTATACAAAAACCAGGAATAATTAAAATATATACTTCTTGGTGACCAAAAATTCTAAATAAGTGTTGATATAAAATAGGATATCCTCCTCCCGATGGGTCAAAGAATGATGTATTTATATTAAGATCATTTAATAATATTATAATTGCACCTGTAAGTACTCTTAACGAAAGTATAAGTAAAATTGCTGTAATTACCACTGAGCAAACAGATAAAGGCATTTGCTCTAAAGATATTCCTGGTGATTTCATGTTAATTATTGTTGAAATAAAATTATTAGCACCTAAAACTGATGGAATTTCTGCTATATGTAATGAAAAAACAGCCAAATCTACATATATTCTTCTATGTCTAGTTAATATTGTTGAAGGTGGGTACAATGTTCATCCTGTACCTGCCCCTGTGTCGACTATTCTGTTTATTAATAGTATTAATGAAGGTGGTAGTTGTCGAAATCTTATATTATTTATTCGTGGGAATGCTATGTCTGGTGCTCCGATTATAATGGGTAATAATCAGTTACAAACCTCCTCCCCAATTACAATTGGTATAACCATGAAGAAAATTATTACAAAAGTGTGAGTTGTTACAACTGTACCATAAATTTGATCATTTCCAATAATTAATCCCGGTCTTCCTAGTTCTATACGAATTAATATACTTATAGATAATCTAATTATTCCTGATCATATTCATAATTATAAATATAGAGTTCCAATATTATTATGGTTGGTTCAAAAGAGTCATTCTTTTCGGTAATAAGGTGGCTAAGTTTATAGGCAATAAATTGTAAATATATTTACAGGTATTATACCTCTTTACAATTATGGTTCTATATTCATACTGGTTGTGCCCACGGCTCCGCTCTTGTGGACTACAGAATTATTGTTTATGGTTTTTTCAAAAAATAAAGTTGAATTTTACTTACTGTTAATTATGAGATAAATAGTCATTAGACAAATATTTTAAATTTAAACATACTTTTGTTTTTTACATTTTAATAATTTGCATGAAGTCATTTGTTGATTTTTTCTTTTTCCTAGATAGATCTATGCTAACGCGGAGTTTTATTAGGTCTTTTTATTCTACACATATCTTTACTGCATCATATTATTCCATCTTTAACGGTTTAGACAGCATATTGCAAGAGAGCTCGCTGGTTGCAAACTTTTTTCCGACTTGATTCACTATTATCGTCACTGCTTATTCCGTATGTTATTTTTCGTAACAAAATATATACAAAAACTTGGCCAGAAAAAAAAAATGCAAATCGGATAAGTTGTTCTCGAGTGATGAGTGCACTAACAGACAGACAGACAGACAGACAGACAGACAGAGATACGTTGAGTTTTATAATATGTATAGATATTGATTTTAAATTTAAAATTAAAGGTGAATATTAAACTAAGTCTTAAATATTTTCTTTATTTATAACTTTGGAGGGTTTTAGGTTTATTTTTAAGGTAATTAATGATATTCCTATAGTTGTAAAAATTGTGATAGGTATTACTGTATTATACATAAAAAAATAATATTATTTAATTTTGGTTTTGAATTTGTTAATATTAATGCTGTATATGTTACTCGTGGATAATAAGTAAAATTAAATGAAGTTAATATTATTATTATTCCTGTAAAAATAAATTCTTTAAATTTATTGATCACTGAATTTCTATTCATTTAGGTATAAATCCTAATCATGGCGATAAGCCTCTAATTGATAATATATTAATCAATAATATAAATTTATTGTAAATATATTCATTTATTGATATTAATTGATTTATATGAAAATCTCTATGTATATTTGTAGGTCAAGTTATTACTAATATTATTAGTACATATGTTGAAACATACGTTATTCTTGTGTTTTATCTTATTATTATTGCTATTAATTTTCATCCATTATTTCTAATTGGAGAATATGCTGTTAATTTTTGTATTGTTGTTAAATTTGGACCACCAATAATACTTACAATAATAATTGATATAATTGTTGCTGAAATAGTAATTAAATTAGTTTTTATTATTGTTGATATTATCATTAAAGGTGTAATTTTTTGTCATGTTATTAGGATAAGATATTTAATTCAATTTAATCCCTGTATTATTTTTGACTTTCAAAAATGAAATGGTGAGATACCCCTTTTTAGTATAAAGGATCTTAATAAAAGCGCTTCCCCTATTGAATTATTTTATAAATTAATATAATTTTTATTAATTATTATAATAATAATTACACTAATAGTAGTATTGATGCAATAGTTTGTACTAAAAAATATATTAATACTGATTCATTAGAAGTTAAATTATTTTGTTCTATAATTATGGGTAGAAATGACATTATATTAATTTATATTAATATTCATACTATAATTCATGAGTTGGATGAAATAGAAAATATTACTTTTATAACAAGAATAATTCTAAATAATCGATTTGATGATTTATTTATAATTAGAAAAGTATAATATTCCATTGATTAGGTACAAACTCATTAGCTTATTTTTAGTTTATTTATCTATACTTTGTTGTATGGTGCATACAAGTTTGTGATACTTTAGGTAATAGTTTAATTATATTTAGTTTAATGGAAGTCTTAGTGTTATTACATCAAAATAATCCCTTAATCAAGCATTCCATTAGATTTAAAGTTGAGAGTTTATAAAATTTTGAATTTCGTTTTAGTGGACAATTCATTTTAACTTTTGAGCTTAAGAGTCAGAAAAATTGGTTTAAGCTTGAGTAAGCCTAATTTTATAAAAAATATAACAAACTTTTAAAATTTTTTTAATAATCTGTATTGATTTTTTAATACTTTGCGATATTATAATATTAATTATTTTATTTCTAATATTAGATTAATTTATCATGCTTTTTCATTCAATATTTTATCTGTTATTTATGCATCTTTGTATTTAATGTAAAGATTTTTGGCACCAGATCAATTTATAATTTAATGTATATGGATTTCTATGTAAATTGTGTAATTAATTTTAATAAAATGTAAATAAAAACTTGTATTTTAAAAGTAAAAAATAGGTTTTAAAAAGGAAAAATGAGAATTTTATAAAGAGAATAATTTTTGTTACGTGAGTTTTTCTTACAAACACGATGTCTCAAGTATAGTAAAATATTGTTATTATATTTATATCTTAATTCATTAAAATAACCTCTAATAAAAATACATAATTATAGTATAAAAATATTTTAACAAAAATAAAAAAAATTTATTTAAAATAAAAAATATTTACAAATTAATAAGGTAAATAATACAATCTAAATAATTTATACTAATAAACATAATTAGAGATATTATTACAAATAATTTATACTACAATTATAGATATTTAAAAACACTAACTTAAAATTAGATAATTAAATTGAAAATACATTTTTTTTATACAATCAAACCCTTACTTTTTAATTTAAATGGAAAAAGAAAAACTAAGGGTATTTATACATGGCAAGTACCTATAAATTAAAATTTTAAATATTTAATAAAAATTATAATTTTTATCTGTAAGTACATATATTACATTAAATTCTTATTGTAAACCATGCTGGGGGGAGGATCGAACGGTCACCCCGGTGGGGGGAGTGTAGGTTGGACATTTGAGGCGGCGTGGCAGTACTAGGCTATGGTAACCGAGCCCGACTTACTAACCGGTTTCCGGAAAGGATGGGTGATGCGTCTCTTATAGCCTCTCAACATCCATGGCAACCCAAGGCTTCCCGTGCCACCCCTGTTTAAACGTATTGGGCTCTGCCGCCCGTGCCCTATGGGAAACAGTTTTCTAGCGACTGTTCAGGGGTATCTGCTGTGATGGCTTGGGCCGATAGATAGTACCAAGGCCCGACCACATGGTGGGGTGTGGTACCTCTTAGCACTCAGGCCATTGGGGCCCAAAACATGAATTTCACTGTGAAGAAATTCTAGGATGGGAATGGACGAGCGCTTGATGATGGCGGGCTAGTTTTGCGGGCGGTGGAGGTGATTACGGTGCTTGGTGAAGAGAACAAGGGAATAAAACCACATGGTTATGACGGATCCCATATGGTCTGAGGGACTCCGCACTGCTGCTGTCTGTGAGCTGGGGACGCAGTCAGGCGCGGGAAAACCCATAAGTGCCACGAAAATTAAGAGGGAGCACGGGATGATCCGCTTGGCCCACCCAGGGGTTTTCCTTGGACATCGGATCTGTGAGGTTGGACTCGTGCTGGCAGTGGTTAACTCTGTAAGCTGGAGGAGGCTCCGGAGAGATCCCCCCTCTTGCAAATGGAGCCGGACGTTGAACTGGATGGTTCCGGGGACGTGCCCGAGATCACGTCAGGAGTTTGGATAGTGCTCCGGCCAAACCATACGCTTGGTAAATTTGAGTGCTAGAGTCTCAGGCCTTATGGAAGGGCATGCCATGTGCGATCTGTAATATCAGATCGGGGCTTGCTTGGTGCGACCTGTGTACAGGTCGGGGCAGAGGGGTCTGATCAATTGTGGTGAGTTCTGTCATGTCTGCGTCGAGAGGGCGTGATCCCTCTTCCCCGCCTACTGGGAGGCCGGGGTGCGGTATGGCTATTTGGCTAAGAGCGCCTCGTTAAAAAATAAGAGCTCGACTTTGTCGTGTTTAACAGTTACCTGTATACCATGCTGTATTTAGTTAGTATAAATTAGTTCTTAATAATAGGTAAATTAGTACTGTGACTTAAATCTTAATTTAAATATGTTGATTGATTAAATAAGCAGTAAACTTAATTTGCTATGTGATTGTGTAAACTATAAAAATAAATTTTCTAGTTTTTTGTATTTTCTAAAGCTTGGTTGAGTAGAAAATACTAAACGGAATGCACAATATTATAATTACTTAGTTTCGGTTCAATTTTTTTTGATATTATAAATCTTGAATCGAAACTAAGTGTTTATTAATAAGTAAAAATTCTAATATTTAATTTTTAATTTAATGATGTTGGTTTGATTCTAATTATTATATTAATTTAAAGTAATATCTACTTGTGAGTTTTTGGTATTTATATTTGATATTTTTATTGCAGTATTTAATGTAAAGTATTAAAATAATTTAGACTTTGATATTCTTGATATTACTGTCAATGTTTGAGCCATAATATGCGGTTATATAATAAATATTAGTTAATATTATTGGTTAATAAAGTTTATTTTGTTTTTGAGTTTAATTTTTTTACTATAAGGTGAAATTTAAATTTTTATTAATTTTATTGTAAGATTCTTTGAAATATAAAATAAAAACTAGAATGAGATACCTTATTATTTTATTTGTTATTTTTAGCCAGGGCAGTAATAGGTATGTTCTTTAAACCAAAATAATTTGGTGGTGTTTTAGTCTATTCAGAGGAATTTGCCCCGTAATCGATATTCCCCGATTTAATATTTCTTTAATTTGTAATCAGTATGTATACCGCCGTTCTAAGTTTATTTTATAAGATTTTAATTTGCTTGTTCGCAATTGGGAATCGTGCCGGACGATGCCGTTCGTCTCTGGGTTTTCTCGGGAATCTTCCGTTTCCCACGCCCTTTCATTCCGGCGCTGCTCCATAATCACCTCAGTCACCCTCATCGGATCTCAAGACCTCGCTGTTGGGGGCCGCACAAATCTCGTCACTCATATTCACTCACTCATTCGGCAGTCATTTGTGTTCTTCATTAACTTAACATATTGGAAAGCAGTGTGGGCCAATCTCTTCAGAAGGAACTTCTGCTGTATCGATTACAGATGCTACAGAAATTGTCATTCATTGAAGAACTGAAGTTTTGTGACTTCTGTTAAGAAATTCTGTAAAAAAAAAAAAAAAAAAAAAAAAAAAACTGATCGGTTTTAATGCTCGTAAATTGGCCATCCATAAGTGATAAGACGACATCCCTTCAGTCACATTTGTGGAGCAGTGAAAATCTCCTTTTGAATTTATGAAACGGACAATTTTAAGATTAGTGCCTATTCACAGTACATTCACAATTATTTCTTCAAACCTTTGAAAAATCTCCCCATGTGTCATACGTGTTTGGTTGTTTCCTAAATGTGTATCTCAAGTATTTTATACTGCTGTCACCATAAAAATACCTTATTTTTGGTTAAATTGCACTTACATTTTATCTGTGAATTACAATACTTCATTTATAATTAATATGAATAATGACAGAGCAAACAGGTGTGTTGGTAACGCCTAGTAAGAAATAATTCTCGTGCAAAATATAATGAAACTGAGTGCACACGAATGTGGTGTGTTGTATCGTTGGTGCAATATTCTAGACTTAGTTAAGCTTTGTTTGCTCGAGGCGGAGGAATATCCTGAAAGCAGAACTTCAGCAGAGATTCAGAAAAGTTGGAAGTAACCATGAATGGAATAGTGGTTTTTGTGACCGTGTTTCGTGAAACGTTGCATGGCCATTTGTTATAATATTCACTTATTAAGATCACACATCGGTAAGCTTCGTGAATGGTCGTTGCCGTGGATGGATAAGGGATTTTGGAAACCTGATTCATCACTACAGATTTTTCTTACATCGTTTGATTAAGTAAATGTCGTTTGTTTTAACAAAAACCTTACTCAGTAATTTTTTTTGGATACGGAAGTCCTTCTCTATGGATTGTTTCCGAAGATTCATTCAATACGATTAAAATGTATTTGTGGAATTTTGTGAAGGGTTCTCAACTGCCTCCTTTAGTATCCGCACTACAGAATGAGTCAAATAATGAAGCTATTGATCTAGTGGCCTTTGCTAAAAGATAATTATAAAATATTCTACAATGCGTATGTGATGTTAAGTGTCCATGTGCGATTTTGCTCCACTATGAAAAATATTAAATGATTCAGGGATATAGACGCATCTTATTTACATGCAGTTGTAGAACACGTCAGTGCCATTTAAAAGTTTTGATGATGCAGATCAATAGGTCAGGTTGTAACACAAAAAACACTTTATTGCTGTAAAAATACAGTTCTACCACAAAGTCTCACAGAAATAATAACTTAGATTTTATTCAAAATACAGGTATCGAAGTTACAATCAGAGATCAGCTGTATCAATAAATAACATTTTACAACTCAATTATAGGTCAGTGCGAAATATTCGCGACAGTAACATTAGTTCAGTTGACTAATCTTTCATATCGACCAGAAGGCTTTGCTTCCTCTCTGTCTTGTACTCTGGATCCTTCTCATCGTCCTCGCCATAGAGGTTGATGTTCTTGCCCAGGTGCCAGACTTTCAGGTCCACAAAGCAGCCAATCGTAGTAAACACTGCGAAACAAACACCGCGACATGTGTAGTACGTGCTATCTTATATATACACTGAAGAGCCAAAAAAATTGGTATAGGCGTGCGTATGCAAATAACAGAGGCATAGAACCAATCAGAGTAACGCGATGCGGTCGGCAGCTAGATCGGTTACTGCTGCTACAATGGCAGGTTATCAAGATTTAAGTGAGTTTGAACGTGGTGTTATAGTCGGCGCACGAGAGATGGGACATAGCATCTCCGAGGTAGCGATAACATTTGGATTTTCGCGTACGACCATTTCACGAGTGTACCGTGAATATCGGGAATCCGGTAAAACATCACATCTTCGACATCGCTGCGGCCGGAAAAAGATCGTGAAAGAACGGGACAAACGACGACTGACGAGCATCATTAAACGTGACAGACGTGCAACCCTTTCTCAAATTGGCGAAGACTTCAATGCCTCCTGCATACCTTCAGACATTAGTCGAGTCCATGCCACGCCGTCTTGCGGCACTTCTGCGTGCTCGCGGGGGCCCTACACGATATGAGGCAGGTGTACCCGTTTTTTGGCTCTTCAGTGTAGAATGATTTTAAACATTATATATGCATATTTCAGTTAAAATATTCATCCTTCCTTCACTGTGTCCTTTACTTAGAAAAAACAACTTTCAATGTAAACAATTTAAATGGTTTGGGTTAAATTAAACTGGGGACACAAAACAAATTACCATGTTGTTATCTCCTGGGCGTCTGTCAACAGCGGGAGACAAATAATACAGCGTGTGGTTGTTATTATTATTTTAACGGGCACACTGAACGACGTGCGCCCAGCAAAGTTGGTGATAACGGAGAAAAAGTAGTTCCATGTCTTCACGTTGAATCAAAAGTGTTAGGTAAATATTTGAAAGTGCTGAAATAATTAAATTAAATTAAAAATAACAGAATTGGAAGTAGCAACAAGCTCATTAATAGCAAACGTCTTCCAACGTATAATGTCTCTTGAATCTATTTGACTGAGATAATTAACGCTAGTCACTGCGCTGTTGTGTGGATGCCTGAAAAAGCAAACCTCCAGAATACCAGATCCATTGTGGTCAGTCATTCCCTGCAAAGCGAATATGCACATAAAGCTGAGTAGAATAAAGCTCTCCTCTGCAGTCGCGGCTTGCTTTACGAAAACAGAATCATCTTTAGCAACATCGCAATCGAACGAACCAATATTCCGGAAAACAGGTTTTGAAATATACCTCTTCTTATGACAACGTGATCGTCTCATGGCGCTGTGGAAACTAATAAAATTTCACAAGTCTTTATAAACGCAGTGCTCCAGAACGCGGTTTTTCCTACTACTAACAAAACTTCCGCGGCAGCTCTCAGCAAGTACAGTCGCTGCCGCACGGCACCTCAGCCATAAGCGCTTGTGAAATTTTATTAAGTTTTCACAGCGCCGTTAGGCGATCACGTTGTCATAAGAAGAGATATATTTCAAGACCTGTTTTCCGGAATATTGGTTCGTTCGATTGCGATGTTGCTAAAGATGACTCTGTTTTCGTAAAGCAAGCTACGACTGCAGAGGAGAGCTTTATTCTACTCAGCTTTATGTACATATTCGCTTTGCAGGGAATGACTGACCGCGACGGATCTGGTATTCTGGAGGTTTGCTTTTTCATGCATCCACACAACAGTACAACATGGCAATGTTAACCGTACACTTGGCGTCTCACAGTTGACCGGGGATACAGCACGAGGTGCGTGATAGAAGCAAGACTGCTGCTCACCTGCTGCAGTGCAGTTCATGTAGATGCGGAATTTGTCCTTGTGGTAGAGCCAGCAGTTTCCTCTAGTGCCGCAGGTGGCGTCCCACACCAGACACGTTTTATCTGCAACACACAACGTGATTATCACGCATGAGCTCCATAGCACTACCCTTTCTTCCTCTGGGGAACTGCTTCCGGCTTCAACTGCTCTACACATCTTTCCTCTCCAAAACATTTGCTCATGCAGAGCTCTCAAGGGGGTCGCCCACAGTGTTGCCAGTGTTTGGAATTTAGAAATCCCAAGTCTAGATCAGAAATATCCCATTCAACCTCAAATGCCCCATGCCGGCCTCTGTGGCGGGTTCTTCAACATATACCCTTTATTAATAATTTTTGCCACATGTATTTATCATATTGCGTGCTTTAAACGGCATTTTTAATCTTTAACATAGTCCACCCTGCCCCTGAAAAAATCTTTACTAAACCACTAAATAATGTTTCAAAACTTTGGAGAACTTTCCTGATGTGCACTAAAGAACCTTGACCGCCTACAGGAGAACTGAATACAAACTTTTCCAAGAAAATAATGAAGTACCATTGAATAGCCTGGTGTTTTTTGCAAGTCACGTTAATTGTGAAATGTTTATGTCTTGCTAATGAACACAGAGCTAATAGTAATCTTAAAACTGATCACTAATATGTTTTCAAGTTTTAATATGTATAATATTAAAGCTCAGCATTACCAAATATATATTTTTTCCTAAAATGCAGCATTTAGATTGCGAATATTGTCTTATTATTAAATGTCCCACATTATAGGTATTAAAATTAAAAAAATCCTGTTATTGCATTTTAAATTATTTCCTCATAAAAATATTACGAAATATTACTAATCCCACGACCTGGCAACACTGCCTGGAGCTATTCTCGCGTTTGAGTTTCGGAAGCGTGGGAGTGAGAAGGCGATAATGCCATGACCCAGCTGTGACCCCATTATATTTGTACATTTAAATACAGGCTCCTACTGTACACTGTTAGAAAAAATGTCCGTAATATTACGGAATGTACCGGCTGCAAATTATCCAGACATATGAGTTAAATTACGGTCTCTTCGTTTTTTTTCAATAACCTTCTCTCCTTAAATTTCACATAAATTTCTGGAAATTCACGGAACGTGTCCACAAACTTGCAAAATATGCTATTTACAAGAATGGGCAACAAAAAAAAAAACGTTTTTTTTTGTTATGTGGGTGATTCACTGTGTAAAAAATGACATGACTATAAAAAAAAAATTGTCGGGTGGCGGTATTCGAACTCGGGATAAAATTTCGACTGTCCAACACATTATCCATTCACCTAGCATGCTGTTACTTGGAGTAGTGTTGTAAATACAGAATTTATATAGAATTATGCATGCACCTCTTAGTTTCTAGCCATGTTAACAAACAGGGGTAAAGAAAGAGTTTTATTTTCATAATGTATTTCACCTTGTATAACAGAGAAATGACAAGAAAGTTTAAACATCTTGTCTTGCAGTGGGGTTTTGAACACGAATCGAACAATTAACAACCAATAACTCGAACAACTTTTTTTTAAAGAACTTTTATAGACATATTGACCGGTACATTAGCCGCTTGACACAGCGTGTGTGACGTCTGTTGACCGCGTGTGTTTGTGGCGGTTGACGAGCTCATGTCAGTGCGCGCGACTAGCGAACTGACAATCTGCCGCGGAGGAACCAGGATGCGAACCCGCAACCCTCCGACTAAGGCGGCCACTCTGCCCCTGAGCTGCGAGGGCAGAGCTCAATCGGTCACCCATCACACCTTCCAACGTAATATTTCGAAAAAATAGGGATTTTACAAGAAAGTGACGAACGCGCCTGTCTTAGTTCAAAGTGGTGTTAGAGCGCTTGCCATATTTGCGGTTTATGAAACGAGGTTACGAAAAAACTGCTTTGTTCTCGTCATGTGCGTGTTTCACTGCGCCTTCAGAAGGTTTTTTTGTCGTGTAGCGGGATTTGAACGAGAATTAACGAATTGGCACTCCATGAGTGGTTCACCACTTACATACTACTATTTTACAAGAAGTAGTATTGTGAAGATGGGGTTTTATACGCCTCAGCTATCATTTGTATTGTTCGTGTCTCAAAATCGAAGCCGCAAGAATACGAAGAGCTTCCGTATTTTATATTTACGGAGCTCATCTCCGTTATTCGTCATTACGGAGTGCCTTCCCGTAAATTGACTCTACATCTCCGTAAAAGTTTCCGTAAATCTATAGAAATGTCTGACAGTGAAGTCTTGCCTCTGTTCGTGTAGTAACATACACTAAAAGGCACAAGGCCTGAAAAATACGTTTTTAACCATTTTGGAGGTCTCTAAATTAATATTTGTAGCTTGATTGATATCGTGAAAGTACCATTCCATCAATGTCTGGAGTATATTTTCTTTTTGTAGGCAAACACTTCGATTTAGAAAGAAAAATAACAATGTTAACATATTACAACGCTAGGCGCGCGGCCGCCTTATAAGCGTTCAAAATGATGAAATAATAACTCTTTTTTTTGTCGTGATATTCTATAATAGTTTGAAAAAGTATAATAATGGCAGGAAAAGACTTTTCAAAAAATTATGAAACATTTATAGGGATTTTAAATTTATGAAATTTTTCGTATTAATCCACAGCTTAAAATAATTGATAATGTTTAAAAACGCGATGAAGAATTGGTTTTGCACATATGTTATGCGGTTCGTCAGTGTATCGGTTTTAAATTTGGAACAACATTTGAAGTCAAAATAGCCGGGAGCAAAAGCTTACCGCTGTTGAAGGAAGTGTCAGATTTCAAACAAATGGTAAAATGCAAAACCAGTGATCTCAATAAAAACTTTATCTGAAACCCGAATTTCGCGTTGAAATAACTTTACGAATTGCACGAATCAAGATTCGAAGATGAAATCATCACGTTCATCGTAAAAAAATCACTATGAATGATATTTATTAACGATTGGTGGTTTTACAATGTCACGAAACAATAAAATTTGGTCGAAATGTAGAAACAAATATATATTGTTTCTTAAACAGCTGCAATGTTTGTCGGTTGCTCCGTATGCGAAGTGTGTGCAAAGGCATCTCAGCTACCCATTTACCTTTGTAGAAATTTAAATCCATTTCAAAGAGTTTCAATCTTATGGATATATAATTAAAATGGAGGCGTCTTATTGGGTCTTTATTTCAACTCGTTTCACGTTGTAGCCACGGGGAGCGCCCTACGTTCCGAAACTGCGATGCGATTGGCCAGATACGAAAGCTGGTGTGGAACCTGCCACGGAAGTGGGGCGTGTCGTATTACAAAACCTGGTATGAAATGTGGCCGTGCAAGGCGGGAAATGCCATGACGGGTGCCATACTAGCAGGTATAACGGTCGCTATGGCGGACCTTGCACAAGCTATGAGCGGAGTCGGCCGTCTCACCCGAGGCAAAGACATATCGCTCCTGCCAACCTGAGGAATAGATGAGATGAGACAAGATGGAGGCGGTGACCGGTGGCGCGTGGTGAAGTGTTGCGAGGTAAGCTGGCGTTATCTCTGTGCTGTACCCTGTTGCACGCTAGTTTACACTCCCACCACGACAAACGTAGCTCGGCAGATGACGTCACAGGACGCGTGTAATGGGGTCCCCTTGCTTCTCGCTTGTGAGTGGTCGGAATACACTCAGTTTCCCCAGGCTGCACGGTGGTTACTGACCCCTGCTGCGTGCACTGAGAATGTACAGTAGTGAGCAAGCACCAGCTTACCTCGCAACACGTCACCACACGCCACCGGTTGATGGGAGAAACTCGAGAAAACCCCCACACCACGACAGTGTCTGCCATACTTCCCACGTGGGAACCACCCGTCTGAAAGTTCTCCTCTTCCCCCACATTGGCCTGGCATTGAACTNCGACTAACTAAGGCAATTGTGGTTCCATACAGATTATTTGAAATTTTTTTTTTACAAATTTGATTGAAAACTAAGTGTAAATAAATTTGTTTAGAAATGCGATACTTATTTGTGTAGATTTTAAGATTAAATAAAAAAAAAAGTACTTTATTGATTAAGCCTCGCATAAAATATGGAGGCTTATGGAGTAGAAATTTCATATTTTTTCCTATACAACAGTCCAGACGTTTGGAAAATGCTAACAAGCGACATTATTTGAAAAATATGTTATATAAACTCTCAATACAAACATATCATAAATGCATGTACTGCTCTTACCGATCATTGCCCCAAATATTATAGGTCCTGGTATAAAAGCGAACAGGCTGACACAAAGCAAAGTCAGACCTTGAGCGAACACCTTGTCCTTTTTTGCCACACATCTGAAAAACAAAAAAGAACCAAGCATTTTTTTATGCAGGCATTTTAAGACAATATCTACAATAGATTTTAACATACAGTGGATGTAAACCATGGGCAAAGAAGCAAAGGCGTTTTTGAGACATTTTCTGTTATAGAATATACACTCGAGAGCCAAAAAAACTGGTATAGGCGTGCGTATGCAAATAACAGAGGTATGAAACCAATCAGAGTAACGCGATGCGGTCGGCAGCTAGATCGGTTATGCTGCTACAATAATGGTTATCAATATTTAAGTGAGTTTGAACGTGGTTTTATAGTCGGTGCACGAGAGATGGGAAACAGCACCTCCGAGGTAGCGATAACATTTGGATGTTCGCGTACGACCATTTCACGAGTGTACCGTGAATATCGGGAATCCGGTAAAACATCACATCTTCGACATCGCTGCGGCCGGAAAAAGATCGTGAAAGAACGGGACAAACGACGACTGGCGAGAATCATTAAACGTGACAGACGTGCAACCCTTTCCCAAATTGGCGTAAATTTCTATGCTGGGGCATTAACAAGTGTCAGCGTGCGAACTATTCAACGGACCATATTGATATGCACTTTCGGAGCCGAAGGCCCACCTATGTACCGTTGTTGACTGTATTCTGATCCGTTAATAACTGGCGGAGCTAACCTGGCCTCGGTACTAGTGGATCTGTTTGATATTGGTAGTTTCGGGAGTTCGATCCGTGACAATGGCGTAGAGGGCGGCCCCAATTTGCCCTACTCCACTTTGTTGCATACCTTAAGACATTAGTCGAGTCCATGCCACGTCTTCTCGCGGCACTTCTGCGTGCTCGCGGGGGCCCTACACGATATGAGGGAGGTGTACCAGTTTTTTTGGCTCTTCAGTGTACTTCAGAAATACATTCTTTAAATTATTTTCACCTCTGTGAAATTCATGAAGCGCCTTACCAGACACACATTCACATATCTACGCTGTGCGGCTTTGAACTGTCAGAACTTCATCTACATGTCAACCAAACACAGTTGTCGCCCAAGTTGTTCTACGATGGCATCCTTAACTAGAAGTACAGTACCTCGCGCAATGTACTGCTACAGTAATCACTGGTACCTTATGGAAATATATAATAGAATGTTTTACCTATTAGTAGGGGCAGTGATATTTCGCGAAAAGATTTTGAGATAAGATATAGTCCAAAGCACTGTAGGGTCGTCGAGCTTCTGGCTCGTGTTAACAGTTTGCGCACGAATCACGAAGGTTCAGTGTTGGAGTTACTTAGTCCTGAGTGGCTTGGTCAAAGACGGACACGGCACCAGCAGCCAGTGGAGGTATAACAACAGCTGAGGCGTGTATGTAGTATTGAAGTTTACTGTGTGCTCCGATTTTCACGCGAAAAGTCACTGGCCCTACCTATTCGTATAGCAGCTTGCGTTTTAAATATGACTTATTAATTTAGTCATCTACTGTGCATTACGCAGATACATTTAGTTCAAGGCCAGCTCCAACGATGTGGCGTGTCTGCAGTAAAAAATTTAATTACGAATTTTCTTCGCGCTAACAATGTTCGCTATTTCGATTCTCTCTCGCCGAGTGCGGTTTATCTGGGAACCGCAACACCAGACGTTAGTTTAGCTCTCAACACACGCTCTTCGCCACACATACGAACTCTCGTGTGAGTATTGTTACTTCGAACCACGTGACTTAAATAACAACATAACCCAACAATCTTAGGCGCGAGCAGCACTGTTTTGTTGNTTTGTTACTTCGAACCACGTGACTTAAATAACAACATAACCCAACAATCTTAGGCGCGAGCAGCACTGTTTTGTTGGTGCCAACTCCTCGCACCCTCACACGATGGTAACCCTAGTCAAAAGGAAGTAGAAATATGTTACGTATAGGTTGTTATTGGCTGTTTGAGCACTTTGTAAATCATACTTTGAAAAATGCCACTGCCCCTAACTGCATACATTTAAATGGACACACTGACTGGCAAGCGACCAGTAAAGTTGGCAACGGCGGAGGGGAAGTAGTCCCGTTGTATTAAAATTGAACTAAAAGTTCCAGGTGAACATTTGTGTATTCTGAAATTATTTATTTTAATTACTGTTTTTGTAATGCATATAAGAGTAAAAACTAGCAAAGTTGAAAAAAAAAATTACTTATTACAATTTTACTTGCCCGACGCACGAGCAAAGTGATGAGACAAACGTCAATGTTAATTTTACACGTGGTGGAAGAATACATGTTGTGAATCATATACGTAGATCTTAAGCAGGACTTTCAAACGTGCTCGTTTTACCGTGAACAGCATATATATACGATTGTATCTTCCTGGAAATAATCGATGGAAGGAATATCTTTTTCGATTCATAACTGGATCTTCGTCACTGCAGCATGCGTTGGCGTGGAGCTGTGACTGTGTCTGATGGAATGCGAGTTGGGTTGGTAACCCGCTACGGGAGGACTTTACCGGTCTTTCCCGTTTGCCGACATTTACTCGCACTTACACTTCTCGTGCAGCTCAGGCCAGTGTTCTCTCGGACTGCGAATCATTGGTCACTTCTCTAAAACACTACACGCGCTTCTGTATCGAATGATACCATTTCGGCCATAACTGTTACTATCGTAATTCAAAAATGGATTTTACGTAATAATATATGGTACCTACACTGTTATTGTTGAAAAAAGACTTAGAAGTCAATAGGCGGTTCCTACGAGAACCCGTCCAACTACGCAGAGATTGTGGATCGAACCACTTAAAATACCGTTTCTTCACATCTCACTAAGAATATATATGTGTATATATATATANAGAGATTGTGGATCGAACCACTTAAAATACCGTTTCTTCACATCTCACTAAGAATATATATGTGTATATATATATATATAATATACAACAATCGAGTAGCATTAAGACTGAAAATAATAAACAGTATGCTAACTACTCTACAANGTATATATATATAATATACAACAATCGAGTAGCATTAAGACTGAAAATAATAAACAGTATGCTAACTACTCTACAAAAATAATACACAGGCAATTACGAGGTGGGTTTTTAAAGTAAGGTCCGTTTATAAATGGTCACAAATCGACACTGAGTATCAAGACGTTGTTTGATTCGGGCGCTAGCTGTTACGTCCATTTTGTTGGTCAGATTCCCGTTGGATGCTACAGGCGTCGCGTTGGTGTAGTGGTCAGACCACAATCCTCCCACCCTAGGTGAACCGGGCTTGATTCCTAGCTTTATCGCTCCCGGATTTCCGCTGGTCGGCGGGTTTTCTCGGGGATCTACAGTTTCCTCCGCCCTTGCATTCCGGCACTGCTCCATAACTCACCTCACCTCACCCTCATCGGCCCTCAAGACCTCGGTGTTTAGAGCCGCTCAAATCACTCCACTCCAAGTTCAATGCTACATGTAGGTAATTAAAAATAAGTGCTAGAATAAATAATTCCGCTAGTTGCGAAGTTGGTGCTGTGATCCGGGCTATAGATATCCAAAAACAATAGTGCAGCTGAGATCCGCATGCAAGTTTGTGCAGTTTATGTGCCACGTGTTAAGAGAGGCAGTAAGGTTAGGCTTCACTTGTTTCCACAAGGGCGAACAAATATTCGTGACGAAGAACGTAGCGGCCAACCCACTGCAGCGACGTACGATTTGCCGGGAAAAGTGAACTGCAACATTGGCGAGGATCGACTTTTCACGATTTCAGGTTTGTCTTTTGGATTTCCTGAACAATCAATTGTCCAGGACACAGGCGGCAGATTTCTTCGACGGAGGGATAAGGAAACCGACGACACGTTACCAGATGTGTATGCAATTTAATGGTGACAGTGTACAGAAATAAAGTAAATGTGTAAATACATTTTGGCCATGACAAATTATATTTACTTTTTACAGTGTTTTCTATAATTTCGAACCAGACCTTACTTTGACAATGCGCCTCGTAAAATGGAAACAAATACCTGGGACTTGTGCATCTGATAGACATACCTGAAGTTTATTAAGACACTTCCAACTCTTCCAGAACTGCTGAGCACGTGTATTACGAACCCAATCATGACGTAGGCGTACAGGATTGTCATACAGTCCACAGGGCAGGGACCGTTTTCTATGATGATAGACGGGTCGTCCAGGAATGTTGGGTTCGCCTCGCCGACACTGGCCGACGTATTCAAGTTCGGAATACAAGTGCAGTTGGTGAAAAACTGTGGAAAGATTCAGAACATAATTTGTGAACAGAAACTTGAAACCAACATTCCAAAAATCAACATTTTTTTTTTTTCGTTTCTGTATGAAAACTTACAGGCAAATAAACGGCGATCGCGTGTGAGTGTGCGAGATCTAAATTTTTCACAAGAGTTCCACGGTTAAAATTTTATCGTACGGAAGTTAAGTACAGAATGATGGACAACGTGTGCTGAAATTTAATTGTGAGTAACGGCAACGCCGTGCTGCATCTGAAATAACTAAAACCACATCAATAACACTAATAAAGCAACACCTCAGTTACAATGATGCTTTCTACAATCACGCATCACCGTGGCATAACCACTGACATTGAATAGTAGCATTGTAAGTTTCCGAACTTTTTACTTCCTTGTGCAAGGCCCTATGAACAATCCGCTTCTATAACTGTGCATGTCAAGTTTACTACCGCTAACATACGTTTACGTTCATGAAAATAAGCACGCATTTGACTCCTGTTTATGGCGTGCCTTGCGCGTTTTCTCACGTGCAACAGAAAAAAAAAAATAATCAAGGAGATAATCGACAGTAAGGGGATGTCTTGAAAAAAAAGTATTGAAATTAATTATTTACGTGAAAGGTTAACAATTTTTTTTTTAAACAAAAACTCTTAGTTGGAACAGAAATCTTGCTGGGAAAGAAATGAAAATATCCGTCTTTTTACGTCAATTGTAGCAAGTAGTTGTTATTGTGGCGGTGGCTGAGGTTGTTTCAATTGTAACACGGCCTTAGCAGCGTAGCATTTATCTAATGCGCTGAAACTGAGCAAGTGAACCAAAGAGAGTGAGTAGGCACTGCTTAATGAGGTCATTAGATACTGAGCAAGTTGCTCAGAGAAGGAGGTACGGGGAAGGAATAGGCCAATGCCTGTGGTACGTAAACATCCCGGCATTCGCCTGGAGCAATGTCGGGGAACCACGGGGACCCGAACTGAGGATGGCAAGGCCGGGATTCGAACCCAGGTCCCCCCGAGCGCGAGTCCAAAGTCTAGACGCTGCGCCACCTCGCAACCAAAGAGAGTGAATGAACATTCGACAATCAGCTCAGCGCCCAAGCCAGCTGTTATCATCTGTTTAAAGGCGTGTTCACGCTAGTGATAATCGTAACAAAGCGCTACCACGTGTATTTGCAACAAAAAAACAACGGATATGTGCAATATTTCTGTATAATTTGTAATTATTCTCGTGAGTAGGATGTTTATTTTACGTACAATTTTCAAAGATTGTAAGTTATAATAAACAAGCTCTCCAAAAAATTCTCTCTTTTCGTACTCACACTTCAAGTTAGTTATTGTTACTTCTATGCGTGTCTTACTTATTTTCTCCGGCTAGTAAAAACAACTTTCTCACTCTCCTTTGAAGTGCTACTCTCTACTTCGTAAAGATGAGAGAGTAAATGGGACCGAATGGAGTGAAACTGATATATGTTACCTCGCAGAACTAACAAAGAAACGGCGAGGAACGCATTCACGTAGTTAATACGCATTTATTTTCAATTAGCAAGAAGAGAATTATTCCACGACAACTTCCCCAAATCAATAGACTTAGTTAAAGATGATAAATATGGACAGTGAGGAATCGGAACATCAAGCAATCGAAATTATAAAAAATTGAAGAACTCTAAATCACGTGGGGTGGATGGAATGTAGAGTCACTGGCCTATGTATGGGTTTGTGAGAGGAGGGGAGGATGATCGTAGAAATGAAAAACAAAATTTATTGAAAAGGTTGTGGGACATCCAAAATACGAAAATGCGAAAGGAATACAAGAAAAAAAAACGTAATAAAATATCTTGTAGCGATGTCGCATGTATAATCAGTAGAGTTTAAATTAAACTCTCCGAGTTCGAACAACCGGAGTTATGTGCTTCCTCGATTCAACTAAGGTTTTGTTAATATGAATTATGAATGTCACCAGATTTTCAAAAGGAGAAAATACACCCCACAACATTTTGTTAGTGAGAGCAGGTAAAGTACAAATAAAGACACGGAAATAAACTTTTTCTTATACCTGCACATAAAGAAAGAGAAGGCGATTTTCTAAATCCTTTATTATTTAGTGAATAATGAATTAAATAATATAACACGTGGAAAATAATAGGCATGCTGGAAATTGAGAACATTCCCAATAAGAGGCGTCGATATCTCTTATGGTGTAACCAGCCACATTGTTTAAATCCCAAGGCAATAAATATCATTCCCAGAAAAGTCTAACAGTAAATTACTAAGAAGTTCTCGATGGAAATGTAGGAAATATTATGGGAAACATAAATAAAACCTACGGAAATAAAAAAAAAGAAGATAAGTTTGCAAATGTCAACTCATCAAACAAACATAATGGATATGGGATTTCTCCGCGGAACTGGTTCTACATCAGCGAAATAAGATTGCAAGGAAGAAAGTTTGGATGCCAATATAATACCGTAGTGTGGACAAATACATATGAAGTAAATAAGTCAACAGATGTATACTGAAGGAAAAGTTTGATGGTGTAACAGAATTGAACAGCGCTACAAATTAAACAGCCTGCAAATCTCTTAGATTCTCTTATTAAAAANAAAAAAAAAAAAAAAAAAAAAAAAAAAAAAAAAAAAAAAATAACGAAGAAAAATAATTTCGTTCACCTGGGAGAAAAATAATTTTTGTTGACAAGCCTCTATAAACATACAGACGAAAAATAAGTTCAAGTACGTCTAGTCTTTTTAACACAGGAGAAGAATTATGCTTGTAAGTGTGTTATGACAAAATTGTATTTTAGGCCAGCGAACAAAGTAAACAAAAACAACATAAGCTACAGGCGTACTAGTGAGTGGGTTGACATAGAGTTCCTTCAACATAGTACTACTCTGACAATACTGCGGGGTGGCATAGTAGAAGGCGAAGCTTTATCTGATTTGGAACGTTTTTTATATTTAAAATCAATATATAATTCTACTCTGCAATAAATTATCGCATTACTTTTTTTTTTTATTGTGTTAACTGTTGATAACACAAATTAATAACATAAACACTGTTTTACATTTGATTCGCGCGCAGGAGAACAGATGTATGCACTCACTGTCTTGGTGGTATTTGTGTCCAATACTTTCGACTGGCAGCCTATGTGGCAAGGCGAGTAGTACGTCATGCCCTGGTCCAAATAGCACACTGGCTGGTACCTCACAGACTGGCACTCACAGGGGCCATTGCACGTGTTCATTATGTCCACCCTGAAAATGGTACATAACTCACACATTTACGCGCCCTTCAGAACAGCATCTCAAATAATACAACTGAATAACACGGGGGAAACTAATACCAACACAAATTACTATTGCATAGCGGTGGCGTAGTGGCCAGGGCGCTCGCCTCCCACCACGGCGATCCGGGTTCGATCCCCGGCGGGTTCACTCCCCGGAATTTCGCATGTGGGAATCGTGCTGGACGATGCCGGTTGCCGGCGGGTTTTCTCAGGGTACTCCCGTTTCCCCCGCCATTGCATTCCAGCGCCGCTCCATTCTAGGGTCTCATCTCTGTCATGCCCAAGGATGACGGTCACCTACGGGTCCCAGCTGGAAAGACCGTCACTCGGAGGGTGTTGCTTTGTCCTGGGTGCACTCCCCACACGCCATTATTATTATTACCATTGCATAGCAGAAGGTTAGGCATATGAAAATATCCTCTAAATAAACCTCGGTTTCTCTGTGTACTTACTCTCCCGTCGTGAGGTTCAGGCCATAGAGGCCATTGTCCTTGCAGCCGAGGAAAATGTAGCAGATGTTTCCAACGACGTGAAGGAATGCCAGGGCTACATTCCACCCCAGGATGAACCGTGGCTTGGGCTTCACCTTGCTGATGAACAAGCCCGAACCCATGAACCCAAACACCATTGCCATTATTGTTGCCGTACCTGCAACATCCAACCAAGAAACATTCACAACATGTCCTCCCGAATAATGACCAGACGACATTTTCACAGCATGTTCTGTTATATTGGCATACCTTTACACAAATACCACTACTGTAGAATCACGCAATATCTGTGAGCATTACTGTACCCCCATTATTGAATTACTTACAAAAGCAATTAAAAAGTTATATGAACAAATATGACCCTTCAAACGGTTATACTTCAACAGAACATGAGTATAAATGATTAGAAAACACCGTAGTTGCCAAACCCCTAATTGTGTTGTCAAGAAAAAAGTATAAAAAAATGTGTTTGAGACCAGTATGTGAACAAATGGTGTATGATTTTATCATCTATCGGATATTGATTAATTTATTTATCAAATGTTTATATGCTCTCACTTATCACCCAAAAGTTTATCAAATACTTATTTCAGAACTAAGTTATTAAATAACAAGATAAAAATGATTTTAACATTCATGAAGCAAGTGGTTAACAAGCCCACCTACGGACGGATGGTTATCACTGGGATGCTTTAGCTAGCTTAAAACTGGAGAAGGGGTGGCGGCAAGTTTTGGAATGGGCAGTGAAAAGCGAGATTTAAGTTCTCCCAACACTAGTTCAGACTGAAGGCAGAAGAAAATCGTCTAAACGTAACCAAGCCCCTGCTATGACAATCCCTATACTTCATACATTCCAAGGTGGCAGCAGAGCTAAATACTGCTAGCGATAAGTCAAAGTCATTGGCTGGCTGGTTGGTTCACAGTACGATTGCGACAGAGAGTAATTCCTACGATACATTGTAATTTTTAGGTTCTAATTTACATTGGTCAAAGAAGTTACGTATAATTCCATAACGGGAACTTATGGGCATGTCCGGTAAACATTGTTATATTCTCTTGCATTGTAAGTTCTTTAAAAAATATCTCAAGCAGTAGGGAAATGTTCCTTTTGGCCCAACTTACTTCCTGAAGAAGACGAGGGGACGAGTCGACCACCATTTTGTATGACGTCACGTGGCAGCCTCGTGCTCTATAGTTCCTCGACAAAGACGACCATTTTCCTTTTTTCCCTAGGAATTCTCCTTTTTCCCTTCAGAAACGCCCAAAATTTCCCGAATTTTCCACAAAACCAGAAAAATTTCCCGCAGAAATTATCCTTACCAAAATTCATATGAGTAACTCAGTCCGAAAATAGCATGACTCCACAATGTGGCTAAGTGACTCAATTTTTGCGAATGAAATGTTGATGGTTTAAGGGGTTATCTTGACATTCATGCTCTGAAATTCCACCTTGGTTTTCTCACATTACTTCTGTCTCCTTTCACCTGGCATCCTCGCGGTGACGAGTCTCATGCTCTGGCATTCCACCTGTGCGACATGGAGCGAAGCCTGCCCACGCACGCTAGCATAGAGTCGCACTGCATGCACATGTCAAGTATGCCCTAAGTTCACTTACGAGCATGGTTGGCTGTAATTTCCAAACCTGTTAAGATATAGTAATCAAATTCATATCGCAGGCGTCACCCCTGACAACATACAGAGCTGCTGGTTCAAGTATGCCCGAAGCCTACTTATAAGCATAGTTGGCTGTAATTTCCGAACCGTTTAAGATAGTCAATAAATTTATAACATAGGTATCACCCCCCGATAACGAAAACGACCGCAGGGCCAAGTTGGCGCGAAACCCACTTATAAGCATAATTGGCTGTATTTTCCGAACAGTTTAAGCTATAGTCACCAACTTCATAATGTAATCATTGCCCGCAACGATGAATAGGGACGCAGTGTCAAACACATACTAAACCCACTTAAAGGCATATTTCCTCACCATTACCCAACCACCGAAGCTATAGGCATCAAATTCATATCATAAACATCTCCTCTGATGAAGAACAGGGTGGTAGGGTCAAGTAAACCCTTAGGTATCTTATAAGCATAGTCGACTGCTATTTCCCATCCACCGAAGCTATGGACATCAAATTATTTATGTAGATGTCGTCACCGACATCGAACAGGATGGTAGTTTAAAGTACCCTATGCTTTTGTATAAGAATGGTTGGCTACCATTTCCCACCCATCAGGGATACTATAACCAAGTTCATACCATAGGCATAATTTCCGACGACGAAAAGGACCGCAGGGTCACACACACCTTAGTCCATGGTATAAGCATAGTTGGCTGCCATTTCCAAGCCACAGAAGCTGCAGTCACCAAATTTATAACATGGGCATCACATCCGACGACGAACAGGACTGTAGGGTTAAGTACACCTTAGGCCTTTGTATAAGCATAGTTTGCTGCCATTTATCAGCCACCGAAGCTACGACCAACAAATTCATATCACAGGCCTCACTTCCGACTGCAATTAAGGAGATAAGGGCAAGTAGGCCGTAAGCCCTGTTACAAGCATAGTTGGTCAGCATTTCCAAACGGGAACATGTAACAACCATCACCACATGTAAAGAAAATAAAAATATACATACAGGTGCAGCGAAAAGTTACCGTTGGTCTGACAAAGCACCCACATATGCATCGGCCTGCACAACATTGTCTAGCTAGTAGATGCATACTGATTTCCCTTTACCCCAATACAGAGAGAATTACAACATAGCTTCGTATTCAACCGGTTGGATGGTGATATAAATTTTTGCAACCATAGAAAACTGACCGGTTGTTAAACATAACTTCTCGGCATCGGTACTGCATGATGGCAGCACTGAGGAGTCAGCACTGATGGGTCAGCAATGAGGGGTCAGCAGTGAGGGGTCGGCAATGAGGGGTCAGAACTGAGGGGTCGGCACTGAGAGGTCGGCAGTGAGGGGTCAGTAGTGATGGGTCAGCAGTGAGAGGTCAGCACTGAGGGGTCAGCAGTGAGGAGTCATCACTGCGAAATCGACTATGATGTGTACAACTAACACCATCAGTCCAACACATGGGCCGGCAGCCCGAGTCATCGTTAGCCTGGGTAACCCTAAAGAACCAGTCATATACTGAGAAATAAAGCAGTATACAATTGTAGCAATAACAAGACATACGTAGTCGCAGGTTACACTAAAACATGTTTGCATTATTATAAATAAATGCCATCACCCTAGCACAAGTGTCGGGGAATCCGCGTGTAAAATATATGAAACTGCTTTGTACACGAAAAATCAGACATGTAACAAACAAGCATGTAATATTCAAGCACATCACAAGCATGATGCCATAACGAGTCACCATGTATAAAAAATTCCCAATGGAGCCACATTCCATAACAGTGATATTAGTGTTGCTATCATGCCAAGAAGTTTAATAAAGCCTAGAATTTACGACGACATGAGAAAGAATGAATGATTACAAAGGCCAACCCAAAAAATGACTACAATGCGTCATGTGCGATACACATCACACAACTTGTAAAGACTTGTGTTCCTTGTGCTTGCCACAAAACAACATACCTTTAAAAAATTAGTCGCCCAAGAGAGATGCCACTGCTATGCNTTGAAAGAGTATAATGTAAATAGCATCCTGTGTTTGCAAATATTTCCTAATTAAACTACCAATATCAACCTATATATATATATATATATATATATATATATATATATATTGCGCGAGCATCGAATGTTGTATGTTATTTTAGGCGAAAAATATTACATTGTGAATTGCGGAACGATAATGTGAACACAGCTACATTCTGATGCAAACTGAAATAAAATAAAATGTTAAGGAAAATAGTTATAAGCACTTACCAACAATTGAAATCTCATATTACACTAGCATCGGTTGCTGTATGTTGCATTAGATGATTCCAGATCAGACCAGACCGTCCTGCTGAGTGCAACAGAATTTGCAAATGTCTTCCGTACAAACCAATTGAAACAAAATATTAAAATTCAGAGAACCGCTAACACTCACAACAGTAGCAGCAGAACGCATTCGACCCGACCGATGTTGTGCGATCAACTAACATTGTGGGAATCTGTAAGGCAGCCCAGGTGGTCGACTGGCGATGCGAGCAATGTGCACGTCTCGGAAAGTCGAAGAATGGTACACAACAATAGCCGAGAGAGATGCATCAGGCTCCAGGGTGGCAGACCAGCCGAGTCACACATACAGTTCCCTTCACGAGAGGAATTCAGTTATACAGTACAAGGTAACAATTTATTTAGTATGAATACATCAAGCTGTAAATATTTGCATATCTCTTTAAAATACAGCTTCGAATAAACTGTTGTTGGTAGAGGATATCGCTTCTGTCCACCCTAGAAGGAAAACTGGCTACACATTGGGACTGCAGCCATTGAACAGAAAGCTGAGGCTCCAAAACACATAAGTAGGACTGCAGAGTCTAGTCTACAAGTTATTTAAAAAAGCGAAGTTTTCATGTCCTGATAAATAATTATACAGGCACGAAGTAGCACGGCGGTTCCTGTCGATGTGGGCATATCTATTCTCAGATTGACTGCGCGAGGCTCTGTAAAGGGGCGTTGTGTCTGATTGGCTGCTGCATGCTGCCAAACGTTGCTATCGCCATCTTACTTTTTACAGTTGACCGCCAGAGTACACGACCATCATCTGCTAGAGTCGCAGTGGTATTCAGCCATCTTCGTTTCCCTTGTCACCTGTCAGGGGATGCCAACATCTCTTGCGTTACCTATGGCGGCTGCTAGGAGCATCCGGGGCGACGACCGAATTCCGACGTTCAGTATGCANGTAGCTCAAAAAATGCCAGATGCACGAGGTTTCGATCCAACAGCATTGAGGGCTGCAGCTCGACGGTTCCGATATCACAGGGGGACTGACTGCAGCGGTATGGTTTGACTGTGAAGGCTGAATGTTGCAATAAACAACACCAGTCTAACACATGGGGTGGGGGGAACCTCGTGCAACATATAAAACCGTCCGATACATGAACAAATTAAGTTGCATAATAAATAATAAATGCTCAACAAAGACGCGAGTGTGCTGCGAGCACGATGTTGTATCGAACCTCTACTATAAAAAAATAATACCTGTTAGTTCCACAGTCCGTAATAACGATATCAGTGTTGCTATTGCGATAAAAACTTTAGTAAAAAACTAGAATGCCCATCAACGGGGAAAAAAGCTTATGTTCACAAGAACCAACCTAAAAAAATTCTACAATATGTCAAGTGGTGATAATTTTAAGACTCATTACACGACTTGTAAAGGCTGTGTTCCTTTTCTTGACACTAAAAATCTTGCATTTGAACCAGTAGTCATGCAATAGATGACGACACTGATACATATTGATGATTATGATATAAAAATGTAAAGGAAAATAGTTATAAACAGCTACCAACCAATGCATTTTGCGCAAGCAACGAACGCTGTAGGTTATGTTAGACCAAAAAAAAAAAAAAAAAAAAAATTACCACAGCGAAGCAGTGATGCCAGTAGACATAAAAAAGGAAAATAGTTATAAACATCTTACAAAAAATACGTATTGCACAAGCCACAAGCACTGTACATCGCATCAGTCATTGCTACAGAAGACCATTCGTCTGAAAACTGACGAGGTAGCCTTGGTTGGTACAGCAGAATAGCAAACTATTTTCCTCCATGCACACCCTCCGACCGAGCTACGCTACAGTACAGAGGCACACAAATGCCACTACCAACCAATCGGAATGAAACCGTCAAATTCAGATTACAGCCAATACTTACAACTAGCATCACTAGCGGTGGAACGCACCCACCCTGTCCGACATTGTGTGATAAACTAACATCTCGAGAATCTGAAAGGCAGCCAGGTGGTCGACCGATGGTGTAGGTACTCTGCAGGTCTCAACGAGTCGAAGGGATGGTACATACACTAGTCTAGAGGAATTCAATTATACAAGATAAGGTAAAAAGTTATTTCGTTTATAAACTCTATATACACATACGTATTTTAAGAATGAAGAAAAACATGCGAACACTCTGAGAAAACCCATTTCCCCCCACTCGCAATGAGCAAGGAGGCGCTGTGCAACAACGGTACATGTGAGGACATCGGCAACAGCCACAGCTACCACTGCCAGGACAGCTACACTGGCTCCTACTGCCAGAAGGAGATCAACAAGTGCGAGAGAGCACCCTCCAGCTACTTTTAATGATGAAGAAATACACGCGAACACTCTGAGAAATCCTATTTGGACACGCTCGCAACAGCAGGAACCGCAATGTCTTACGACCTTGACCTGTAGCCTTTATTTCGGACACTTATGCTAGGGATGAAGGAAAAAAAAAAACCTATGTTTTGTTTCTAAAACAGTCACGGGAACACTTTCAGAAAATCCATTTGCCTCGTTTACAACAGCAGGAACCATGTCAACAAGGAACGGTGACCTTGACCTTAAAAACCTGTAAAACAATCATCGGAACACTATGAGAAATCAATTTGCCTCACTCACAACAGCAGGAACCATGACAACAAGCAACCACCACCTTGACCTTGGATGATGTCATGTGACCTTGACCTTGACCTATGACCATCATCTTAAACAAAATCTACCACTTAAAAAAATATAATTGCATTTTTTTTAGAAACCCCTGTCTTCAGCCACCAAGGCCTTAACATTTTTTCAGCGATTTTNATGTGACCTTGACCTTGACCTATGACCATCATCTTAAACAAAATCTACCACTTAAAAAAATATAATTGCATTTTTTTAGAAACCCCTGTCTTCAGCCACCAAGGCCTTAACATTTTTTCAGCGATTTTAAAATTCTATAAAAAAATTGTGATTTTTTTTGTTTTGAGTTGTAGATTTTGTTCTATATGGTGGTCAGAGGTCAAGGTCGCATGATGTCATCTAAGGTCAGGTTAAGGTCGGGGTAGAATGATATCATCCAAGGTAAAGTCCATGGTAGTTTGTTGTCATGGTTCCTGCTGTTGTGAGTTTTTCAAATGGATTTTATCAGAGCGTTGCCATAGTTGTTTTATAGGTTCGTAAGGTCAAGGTCACGGTCGCTTGTTGACATGGTTCCTGCTGTTTTGAGCGATGCAAATGGATTTTCCTAAAGTGTTCCCATGACTGTTTTAGAAACAAATGATAGGTTTTTACCCCTTCATACCTAGCGTATGTGTCCGAAATAAAGGCTAAAGGTCAATGTCAAGGTCGTAAGACATTACGGTTCCTGCTATTGCGAACGGAGGCAAATGGGGTTCCTCAGAGTGCTTTAAAGTTTTTTGTTTAACCTTAAAATAGCGGAAGGGTGAACTCATGCACTTGTTGATCTCCTCCTGGCAGTAGGAGTGAGTGTAGCGGTTCTGGCGGTGGCAGCGGCGGCTGTTGCCGATGTCCTCACATGTACCGTTGTTGCACAGCGCCTCCTTGCTCATTGCGAGTGGGGGCAAATGTCGGCGTCCCCTGACAGGTGACAGGGGAAACGAAGACGGCTGAAGACAACTGCGACCCTAGCAGATGATGGTGGTGCACTCTGGCGGTCGACTGGAGAAACGAAGATGGCGAGAGCAATGCAGCAGCCAATCAGACACAACGCCCCTTTACAGAGCCTCGCGCAGTCAATCTGAGAATAGATATTCCCACATCGAAAGGAACCGCCATGCTACTTCGTGCCTGTACAATTATTTATCAGGACATGAAAACTTCTCTTTTTAAATTACTTGTATGCTAGACTCTGGAGTCCTACTTATGTGTTTCGGAGCCTCAGCTTTCTGTTCAATGGCTGCAGTCCCAATGTGTTAGCCAGTTTTCCCTCTAGGGTGGACAGAAGCGATATCCTCTACCAACAACAGTTTTAACGAAGCGATATTTTAAAGAGATAAGCAAATATCTACAGGTTGATGTATTCAAACCAAATAAATTGCTACCTTGTACTGTATAACTGAATTCCTCTCGTAAATGGACATGCTTGTGTAATATGTGATTGCGATGGTAGGCAGGTGCTTGTAACTATTTTCCTTTACATTTTATACTTATTTCAGTTAGCATTAGTATGCAGCAGTGTAGACCTTATCGTTCCTGCACTTCACAATGGAAATTTCTTCGCCTAACACAACTCACAGAGGTCGATGCTCGCGCAATATACACAGTTTGTTAAATGTTTGTATGTATTTGCTTTTATAATTATTTTTTATATGTGTTTTGCATCAGCGCGTAGCAGTGACGACTCTCTTGCGCGACTAATGGTTTGAGTGTATGTTATTTTGTGGCAATCAAAGGAAAACAATCTTTACAAGTTGCGTATTGTGTATCGCACTTGACGAATTGTAGTAATTTTTGCGGTTGGTCATTGCGATCATTCGTTCTTTCTCATGTCGGCGTACATTCTAGCTGTTACTAAACCTCTTGGCATGATAGCAACACTGATATTACTATTATGGACTGTGGCTCCATCGGGTATTTTTTTATACATTGCGACTCGTTATGAAATCATGCTCGTGATGTGCTTGCATGTATGCCAGCCCTTTATTGTTTTGTTAGGTAACTGATTTTTAATGTACGTGGCTGTTTAAAAACTTTCAGACACCGATTCCCCGACTCTTTCGCTTTGTTGATGGTGTTTATTTATATAAACGCTTACATGTTTTAGTGTAACCTGTGACTACGTATGTCTTATTATCGCTTAAATTGTTTACCCTATTATTTTTTAAATATATGACTGGTTGTTAAGGGTAACCCATGCTAACGATGACTTGGGCCGCCAGCCCTTGTTTTGGACTGATGTTGTTAGTCGTACACATCATAGACGATTTTGCAGTGCTGACCCCTCGCTGCTGACCCCTCAGTGCCGACCCCTCAGTGCTGACTCCTCAGTGCCGATCCCTCAATGCCAACCCCTCAGCTGACCCCTCAGTGACGACCCCTCGCTGCTGACCCCTCAGTGCCGACCCCTCAGCATCGACCGCTCAATGACGACCCCTCAGTGCTGACCCCTCAATGACTACCCCTCGGTGCCGACCCCTCAGTGCCGACCCCTAAATGACGACCTTCTGTGCCGACCCCTCAGTGCCGACCCCTCAATGACGACCCCTCAGTGCCAACCCCTCAATGACGACCCCTCAATGACGACCCCTCATTGCCAACACATCAATGACGACCTCTCAATGACGACCCCTCAGTGCCGACCCCTCAATGACGACCCCTCAGTGCCAACCCCTCAATGACGACCCCTCAATGACGACCCCTCATTGCCAACACATCAATGACGACCTCTCAATGACGACCCCTCAGTGCCGACCCCTCAATGACGACCCCTCAGTGCCAACCCCTCAATGACGACCCCTCAATGACGACCCCTCATTGCCAACACATCAATGACGACCTCTCAATGACGACCCCTCAGTGCTGACCCCTCAATGACGACCCCTCAGTGCCAACCCCTCAATGACGACCCCTCAATAACGACCCCTCAGTGCCCACCCCTCGCTGCTGACCCCTCAGTGCCAACCCCCCAGTGCTGACGCCTCAGTGCTGACCCCTCAATAACAATCCCTCAGTGCCGACCCCTCAGCATGTTCGCAGCCTCCAGACGTGTCAAAGAGTTCGTGAAGACCACACACGTTACTGAATGCACGGGAGAGTTACTTTAGTTTAGTTTAAGACATCAGTAAGTCTTTGACTTTTTTTCTCAGTTGCATAGAGTGTTAGTTCGAAGATATTGCAGTGTTTGTTTGTGCGTTTCACCTCTATAGGGTATAGAGCGTTCTGTTTTATTTGAAACAGACATACAACATGATCAAGTGTTTAAAACATTGTTCGACTATAGCGTAATAATTTAAATCATTATTTGCATTATTTAATACTTTCTATAATTAAAATACTCTGTAGTCACGCAAGTCTGTTTGCCTGCATCTTGGAAAAAATTTCAACTTCTCATTTTCTTTCGGGGTTAAAAAGGACCAAGTAACCAGAGTTCTACAAAATGATGGACACATCAGGCCAGTAAGCCTGAAGTGCCACTTTGTATCGAAAAATATACTAGAGGAAGCATTTAAAAATCACATAGAAAAAGGCTGATGGTTATTTATCATTAAAATCTAAGCGTAAAGAATCAAATGGATTACAAATACTTGGCCGAGATAAATATGGTTTAATATTTTGCAAGCAACGGGAGCGTGTCTCTGGTAGCTGACTGCACATGATGCATGTGCGCGGACACGCGGAGTAATAAGTGCTGCCACCTTCGGACAGATACAGTGTAGGCTGTTCACGGTTGTCTAAGCTATTTTGAAATACCAACCTTTGAAAATTGTCACTGCTCCTAGATACGTGTATTTTTAACGGGGCACATTTTAAGGCGTGCGCCTAGTAAGTTGGCAACGGCGTAAGGGAAAATTACTTACACATCTTGACGCTGAATTAAAACTGTTAAGCAAACGTTTGTAATTAGTGAAACGATTCTTTTGTTTTTTAAACTCATAAAAGCTTAAGGAATAGCCAATTTGTAGAGTACTTACTAAGATAATAATTTCACAGTTTCGCTTGACCGATGCTGGAATAAAGTGATCAGACCCATGCTAGTGCTAACTTTGCACATGGCGGAAGAACACACAATGCGCATGCAGGTATATCTCGAACAGGGCTGTCGAAAGTGCTCAGTTTACAGCGAACAGCCTACGTGGCCACGCACAAGAACTCACCTGAGATCATGCTGGCTCCCGCTGCCGAGGTGTGGAACTGGGTTTCCATGTACTTCATGGAGAACGTCATGGAGCCCGACCCGGCGATTATGAAGAAGCACGAGGCGCCGATGTTGAACAGAAGGAGTCTGTTCCTCAGGAGACGTCTCAACGATCTGAAGAACCCTGCAAATTGAACGGACGACGTTGTAATTACCTGCATGCGTATGTACGAATGTTGTGAAGCGAACCAGAACCTCGGGACTGTTTATAGACTTCGGCGTAAGCAAACAACTAATTCCTTTGTGGGGCGTGTTCGGTATTAGTCTAATAAATGTGAACTGAAAAACGTATACTGCCGGTAGCATGGCAGATGTGTATTGTATGCAATGACTGGTAATTTGAAAAGGGGTGGTGGTGAGGGGTAGGGAGGTATGTGTTCGGCCAACCTTTAAGCGCCATTATTAATACATTTTGTAATTTTTTATGAATCACTTTTTAAGCTACTAAAACCTAAATTGAATGCTACAAATAAGATTGAATAAAGTTTGTTACCGAGAAGCGAAACATACATAAAGTATCGGAAATACATAATAACGATTTAGGAGAGATTGATTAAAACACATCAATGCCTATTTACTTTCATTCTGATGCCCTTTANAAAAAAAGGGGGGGGGGGGGGGGGGGGGGGGGCTATGCATACCGTGCAGTCCCTAGTTGTTGCGCAAGTGATTTTATGCTTCAGATTTTGACTGCAGTCATATACATAGAAAATGACCAGTGCTGAGTTCCGTCTGTCTTAATACTCTGGATTTCAACAGAAAATTATTTAAAAAGAGCGTGAATGGGCGACAGGAGATTGTCTGTCCTAATGTTTGTACGAGAGTCAGCGACATGCATGACCGAAATCTGAACTGGCGACGTGAGGAACGCCAGATGTGAGACATGAATATCAGCCGAAATAAAACGAGCTGAGGTTATTAATGGCACATTTATTAGATCTGCCTGTTCGTGTTTTAAATAATATTTTGACGACTTACCATCCTCGTCATCATCATTCTTCTTCTCCTTCTTATCAGCCTCTTTGTCGGACTGTGGTTGCAGCGGCTCCTTCTCAGGTGTCGGGCTTTCTTCATTTTCTTGGTTCCCTTGGTCGTCTTTCTCACTTGATTTCTTTAGCTCCCCATGCTCCATCTTTATTGGTTTTTCCTTCTTTGATTTAGTCTTTGGAAGTTCTTTGGGGAAGAATGCCACCAGTAATCCCATGATAAGCTTCAAAGTGCCCAAAACTAGCCAGCCTGCAGTATCAAAACGTAACACAATTATGTGTGGGATAATGCAAAAACATAAAGAGTGAAAAAGAAAACATTAAAAAAAAATTACTAATAATAATTAATAAGCCCATTATTTTAAAAATAAACCAATCGCTGGCATTTTTACTGAATTATAATATGTGTTTATTCATTTATGTGTAAATATGAATAGCTGGTTCAAACTTATTCTGGTACAAAAATGTACTTCTATTATATAAATAATTTTATTACCGTATTGAAAAGGCTGGCAAAGTTATAACTCACGTAGTAGTTAAGCGTGGAAATCTACATAATTTAAACATATACATATTAATACAGCCAAATGAACACACTTAGCCTATGCCGTCAACAGACTGATGTTCCCTCGACAAGCATAAGATAATGTTAAAAGACACGCACATTAATTAGGAGTTAGAGAACACGTATCTAGGTCTCTGAGAACCTACGGAGCTAAGGGATATGCTAGCATACGGCTTAAAAAGAGCCTTTTAAGGATGTGCGAAGACGAAACGCAATACATCATATTGATATTTTACTATGAACATTTGCTATTAACAGAAACAAATAATTGTTCATGTGGAGACTGCAACCTCACAAATCAATTTAACTTGCAAACAATTACAAAATAAATGTTTTACACTACACAAAGAACACTTGCAAGTAATTAATTTTTGTGGCTTTTTTAAACAGAAAACATTTTAATGAGTCCTTCAAATAAAATTGTGTTTCCAAAACCATCTTGAGAAAAAACCACTGCAGAGAGATCAATCCCTGCTCCGTCATGGTAGATGGAAATCGGCTTTTTCAAATGACAATTTTGAAAATGAAGTTTTACCTTGACATATTTAACACGGAGATGCCAAATGTAAGCGCGATAACTTTTCTGCATTTATGAGACATAATTTACGTAAGTATTGCATAACTGTTGTGAAACCTCTTGCGGAGTGATACCGTCCTCAATCTGAAGTCCTTCGAGATAAGATGAGACGTGTAGTTAGGTTACAAATAAACCTAGTTTCTGCGGCAACTTATTTACAGGCAGCAGTTTTCTTTTTCAATGTAGGTTTAACGATAGTTCGCTATGCAGAGGAAATACTGACAATCAGATAAGATGTTACAACAAGGGAATTTCAGTTTTACGTAAATTATTCAAAAATAGTTTTTTTAAGAATCTGGAAATGAATACTACTGCAAAGAGAAGACTGGTCGCTTGCGTTATTTAGTAAAATAAGTATTTTACATTATATGATAGGAATTTCGAATAAAGAACTTGCTTTAACAGACTTTCGAAATAAAGTATTGGGACGTGGGGTTATAGAGAAGTCGCTCAGTTGACTCCCCTTCCAGACGCGTCAAGGACTGAAGTATTGTGAACTGTTCTCAGTTATACAAAACATGAGGTTATTAGTTACTTAGGTCTTGAGTTCTGGCTGAGTGACAGACTCTAGCCCCGTCTAGCGGTTGTTGAGAAATCTGCCTCATACTTTGCATGCGAAACTATTTGGTTGAAGATTCAAGTATTACACATTACATAGGTATGCCAATAAAACACCGACCTTTAAGAATACCGTATTAAATAATTAAAATGCAAGTAAAATACTTTTCCCGTAATTAAATATAACTTTCTTCTACATTCATTTTTTTACATTTAGCTTCGAGATTTCCAAACTATTCCTGGGAGATATAAGGTTTAAATTCGGTTACACGTATTGAAAAAAAAAACACCAGTAAAACTCTTGGTTCACTGTGGAGGATTTTATAAACCCAAAACGTGATTGCAGTATCCATTTACCATGTATGTAATAGTGAAAATCAAAGGCCGTGGACATGAGAAGTTCTGATGGAGTTAAAACTACATGTGTTACAATATTCATCCTATTTGAAAATCTGTCCATTCAGTTACTCACCTAACCACCAGGCTCCCAGCCAACGAGGATCTTTCGGTCGAATCACAGGCGTCAACGAGGGCTCGATGTACAAGCTGAGGCAAAATGCAGAGAAAGCGAATCCGATTGCAGGACCCAGCATCCTCAAGGACATCACCAGGCCTGTGGAGATAAATGTGTTTATTTTCTCAGGGTACAGGAAAGCAATAACTTGCCCAGTTGGATCTGCGGCATTTCGTGTATCATTATTGTGATGATGTGAATTCACCATATAAATATAAGTTTTCCCTTCTGAAAAGTTTATATTAAAATTATCAGTTATGAAGTCGGATTCAGCATGACGTGCCAAAACCAGTTGGTTGGTAGGATATAAATAAATGCAGTAAAGTCTAATGACACAGAACACATTAAATGGGACATCTATGAATTAGAGAAAACGTTACACAGAAGAGTAGTACCTGTAGAGGAATTTCCTTTTGAGAAGAGAAAACGTTAAATTACAAGTCTGTTGATAAAGCCTTATCCCGAGTAGATGGTGACTGAATCTGTCTCCTTCTACCTATTTTGCCGAAGTAGAATATGGAGTAATAGTCGAAAGTGTTAGCCCTAAATGAACGCTGGACCTAACCATCATGGTCTCGAATGAGCAACAACTTAAACCTTCACTGACTTTAAGTACTGCTGAACCTCGAGGTACTGACCTTTACTGAGAGTACATACAAATGGTATCACCCTAAACAAAACCTATTACCACTAAAAAACTTATGCTAAACTGACTATACCCAGTTGCAGGTGGCTGTAAAACAAATTAACTTTAAAAGCAGTATTCATAAATAATGGCGATGATAATTTTTTAGTTGACCCAAACAGAACTGGCCATCATAAGTTATAAACATCACCAGATTAAACAAAAATATTTAACACGAAGTAATAAGGACTAACTTCATTGTTGAGATTCTAAGATTCTTTGAATTATAAGTTTTTAAATTGTGCGCGAGCACCGCACCTCCAGACAAAAATTAACAAAACGATCTCGAAACCCGTCACCAGTGTCAAAGCCAACGTTCGTCGCTCTTGCAACGATCTCGAAACCCGTCACCAGCGTCAAAGCCAACGTTCGTCGCTCTTGCAACGATCTCGAAACCCGTCACCAGCGTCAAAGTCAACGTTCGTCGCTCTTGCAACGATCTCGAAACCCGTCACCAGCGTCAAAGTCAACGTTCGTCGCTCTTGCAACGATCTCGAAACCCGTCACCAGCGTCAAAGTCAACGTTCGTCGCTCTTGCAACGATCTCGAAACCCGTCACCAGCGTCAAAGTCAACGTTCGTCGCTCTTGCAACGATCTCGAAACCCGTCACCAGCGTCAAAGTCAACGTTCGTCGCTCTTGCAACGATCTCGAAACCCGTCACCAGCGTCAAAGTCAACGTTCGTCGCTCTTGCAACGATCTCGAAACCCGTCACCAGCGTCAAAGTCAACGTTCGTCGCTCTTGCAACGATCTCGAAACCCGTCACCAGCGTCAAAGTCAACGTTCGTCGCTCTTGCAACGATCTCGAAACCCGTCACCAGCGTCAAAGTCAACGTTCGTCGCTCTTGCAACGATCTCGAAACCCGTCACCAGCGTCAAAGTCAACGTTCGTCGCTCTTGCAACGATCTCGAAACCCGTCACCAGCGTCAAAGTCAACGTTCGTCGCTCTTGCAACGATCTCGAAACCCGTCACCAGCGTCAAAGTCAACGTTCGTCGCTCTTGCAACGATCTCGAAACCCGTCACCAGCGTCAAAGTCAACGTTCGTCGCTCTTGCAACGATCTCGAAACCCGTCACCAGCGTCAAAGTCAACGTTCGTCGCTCTTGCAACGATCTCGAAACCCGTCACCAGCGTCAAAGTCAACGTTCGTCGCTCTTGCAACGATCTCGAAACCCGTCACCAGCGTCAAAGTCAACGTTCGTCGCTCTTGCAACGATCTCGAAACCCGTCACCAGCGTCAAAGTCAACGTTCGTCGCTCTTGCAACGATCTCGAAACCCGTCACCAGCGTCAAAGTCAACGTTCGTCGCTCTTGCAACGATCTCGAAACCCGTCACCAGCGTCAAAGTCAACGTTCGTCGCTCTTGCAACGATCTCGAAACCCGTCACCAGCGTCAAAGTCAACGTTCGTCGCTCTTGCAACGATCTCGAAACCCGTCACCAGCGTCAAAGTCAACGTTCGTCGCTCTTGCAACGATCTCGAAACCCGTCACCAGCGTCAAAGCCAACGTTCGTCGCTCTTGCAACGATCTCGAAACCCGTCACCAGCATCAAAGCCAATGTTCGTCGCTCTTGCAACGATCTCGAAACCCGTCACCAGCGTCAAAGCTCTGATTGGCCGAAGCTGGTCGCGCCGNTGTTCGTCGCTCTTGCAACGATCTCGAAACCCGTCACCAGCGTCAAAGCTCTGATTGGCCGAAGCTGGTCGCGCCGCAATGCGTAGCTCATTTGTGAAAACCACTTAAATGCTAATACAAAACTCGCAAAACCAGATAAAATGTAAATATAACACTCACAATACAAGATAAAATGTTAAAAACTGTATTTATGCATTCGCTGCCAAATTAACCCAGAGCTAGCAAACCAGAGTGCAGTGCCTGTATATGTAGTTATGAGCAATTTTTTTTTTNTCGCTGCCAAATTAACCCAGAGCTAGCAAACCAGAGTGCAGTGCCTGTATATGTAGTTATGAGCAATTTTTTTTTTTCAAATGTTGATATCGAAAGTGTTCAGGTAACAGTGAACAGCGGGCAATTATTACTCTTGTAAAGANTTTTTTTTTTTCAAATGTTGATATCGAAAGTGTTCAGGTAACAGTGAACAGCGGGCAATTATTACTCTTGTAAAGAACAGAGCCGTTGATGAACATACCCAGAAGAATGGGCGTGTTGGTCTTCTTGGTGTGGTCGTCGATGTAGGTCTGGCCCAGGGAGTGAGACAGGGTCACACCAATGCCAAGCACAAAGTTGGACATGAAGATGAGCACTAAGGGCGTCCAAGAGCGCTCTCCACCAGCGAAGTCTTCTACCGTGCACATGCCTGCGAGCGAGCGGTTCGCCTCGCACAGCAAGGGAGACTCCTCTGAAACCGTTACACACACGTTATATACACATATACACACAAATGCACACTGACATGCCAAAAGTCATGGGATAGGGGCCATGCATCGCGTAGGTCCTCCTCTAGCGCGGCCAAGTGCAGCAACCCGTATCATAGATTTCACAAGTGGAAGAATCACCTGTGGAGAGATGTTAACCCATGGCGTCAGGATAACTACCAACGGCTCCCTGATATTTGTAGGTACATGATCTATGGTGCGAATAGACCTCCTAACCATGTGACATAAATGCTCGACGAGGTTCATATCGGGCCAACGAGGTGGTTACAGAAATCGTTGAAACTGTCCAGAATGCTCCTCGAACCAATTGTGGACAACTTGGGACCGATGACTCGGTGCATTATCCGGCTGGAATATATTATCTTTGTGGGGGTACGTTAAGTCCATGAAAGGCTGCAAATGGTCACCAAGCAGTTTAAATATGCCAGAACACATCTGATATAACTAGGGACACTTCCAAGGCATCACGGTAGGTTGGCGTCACCGACTGTTACCTGTACATACTTATGTCCAATGACTTTTGTTATGTAAGTGTACATTTTATTCAAGACTGAGCGCTTCTATTGGAAGGCTACAACTAAATAAGGTAAATCAGCGCTAAAATCGAATGTGCTATGGAATACAATAGTTTGTGAAAAACCAAATCAGCTCGATAAAAACTGACTCCCTCATTTAACTGTTTGAAGCTTCTAGGCATGAGATGCTGTAGTGCTGGGCCAGATACAGAGGAAAATGTGTAGTACGATGTAGTTATCACAGGCACACACTCTTGACAATGTGTTACATGGAACATATTAATTAATGATGGGCCCATTGTATTTTTTTTTGTATTTGTACAAGGAATTATTTGGAAACTAGTTGCCAAATGTATCTTTATAACACTACGAATAAATTCCACAAAACATTAGTGTGGAATGTGTAAAATCAATGTTGAATTTCAATAAGCAAGTATTGTAGATTTCAAGTTGATTATAATCTTGGATCAACATATATAATGTTCAATGTTTTATGAAGGAATATTTTGTAACTATATAATATTTCAGTTGTAAAGTTACAAAAAAAAANTATATAATGTTCAATGTTTTATGAAGGAATATTTTGTAACTATATAATATTTCAGTTGTAAAGTTACAAAAAAAAAAATATTACGTTATTAGTTTCCAAAGATTTGTTTGTAACAAGCACATAATTTCTTTTGCTGTGCATGGCCCCTGCTGAGCGGTAGTTGAGGAGCTGCGAGACACGTGAACCTGTGGACAGTCACTCTCGACAACTATTTACGCGGAAATCGATAGTTAAGGATGGGGCACNAATTTCTTTTGCTGTGCATGGCCCCTGCTGAGCGGTAGTTGAGGAGCCGCGAGACACGTGAACCTGTGGACAGTCACTCTCGACAACTATTTACGCGGAAATCGATAGTTAAGGATGGGGCACTTCATCGTGGCATATGGCCAAAAAGAGACATCTTCCCTCCTGAGAGGTTGTTGATGAGCCGTGCACTAGGGAGGACACTCCCGTCTGACAACAAGTTATGGGAATCGATTAACTAAGAATAGGGTACCTCATCATGGCTTATGGCCAAACAAACGACATCGCCCTGGTGAGAGGTAACTGAGGAGGCGATGGAAACTCCAGTGTGGTAGGACACTCACTCTTGAGGTGGAGCGTGCTGTTGAGCACGGAGTAGTCCAGGTACTCCTCCGTGAGAGAGATTGCGTCGCTGCCAGGTCCGTAGAGCAGGTGAGGCACTGCCAGGATGTAGGCTGAGAGTGCGGAGAAGATGACACCCCAAGACAACCACGCAGGTCTGTTGCCTCGCCCGCCGTGGTACGACATGATGAGCGATAGGAAGATCTGGCTCACCTCGTTGCCGCTCAGTAGAATACCTGCAACAAACCAGATCCGCTCCCATCACACCATGTCAACACGATGCATCCTGAGGTATTTGCCGACTCCACCGCTGCCTTCGACGTAGAGCAAGCCGGTTGCAATCAGGGACTCAACATGCGAGGGAGGCAGGGGTTCAATAGTNCACCGCTGCCTTCGACGTAGAGCAAGCCGGTTGCAATCAGGGACTCAACATGCGAGGGAGGCAGGGGTTCAATAGTATCCCTTGATGGCTAAGGTGGGCAAGATTTAAACCATTAAAATAATTGTGTCAAAATTACTTAAAACTTTCACAAGATATGTAACTAATTTTTAGGTACGCATTACTCTGAACATGTTATCCACTAGCTTATGAGAAAAGGAGATACTGTTGTACACATATTTTCAGCTGATTTTCGTTAGCATGAATGAGTACCAGTGCATAGGAACAATACTTCAGTAACAAAAGTTACACGAAAGTATCTTGCTATCACACATTTTAAGAGNTACTTCAGTAACAAAAGTTACACGAAAGTATCTTGCTATCACACATTTTAAGAGGGACTACACCTGCCAAGTGATGCAGTGGTTCTTCACAGACAAACTATTACTTATACTTCTGTGTTCGTCATCGACCCATTGCCCTGAAAGTTGTATTTTTCGTAACATACAGGATGGTTCGCTTAATGTGGACACTCCCAAAATTTCAGGAATGGTTGCAGATCACGAAAATGCTGTTTTCGCTAAATGCAATTAATCACGTACGGGGGCAAGTAATTTGCCGCAAAGTGACTATTCGTAACACGTGTATGGACAGAAATAATTAAACCACATNAAGTAATTTGCCGCAAAGTGACTATTCGTAACACGTGTATGGACAGAAATAATTAAACCACATATGATTTTTCCCCGGGAAACATACATTTATTTCAATGGCATCTGAAAGTATGTGCAAAGGGGAATTCAGCGATATAGNAAGTAATTTGCCGCAAAGTGACTATTCGTAACACGTGTATGGACAGAAATAATTAAACCACATACGATTTTTCCCCGGGAAACATACATTTATTTCAATGGCATCTGAAAGTATGTGCAAAGGGGAATTCAGCGATATAGNTGATTTTTCCCCGGGAAACATACATTTATTTCAATGGCATCTGAAAGTATGTGCAAAGGGGAATTCAGCGATATAGCAAATGCAATGGAAAGTAACAGAGAAATGCTAAGAAAAAAATGTGCAATTATGATTAAGTTAGGTGGGCCGGTAGCATGGGGCAGTGGACCTGTACTCACAGCTGTAAGCAAGCAACACGCGCCNGGTGGGCCGGTAGCATGGGGCAGTGGACCTGTACTCACAGCTGTAAGCAAGCAACACGCGCCGTGACTCATCCTGGATGGAACAAGGGCGCCAGAACACGAGATGCCCATCCAGGGATTGGCCGATCGCCCACCTTGAAGTCTCCTGATCTCATCCCGCCAGACGAGGTGACGTCGGTATAGTTGTGAAGTCCTTCCTATGCCCACCTACGAGGGTGTAGGCCCACTCACACGCCTCTGACTATCACGCGAGACTGCAAAGTGGCTGTCTCACACGCAGAAAACACAATAAAGACATAATCGGGGTTGCGGTGTACCAGTGGGTAGAAGACCCAAAGTTACGGCACGTGGCCGTTAGGCGACCGATAGTGGAATACAAACAAGATATAACTTGCGATGGTTTTTACTTCATACTTATTCCCTCGTACGAGGCACTCACACGGTTCCAGCATTAAGGCGAGCTGGCAGCCGACACTGACAAACAGGTACGTGGCCGATGAAAAAGAATTAAGTGAATTCAACCCCCGGTGCATTTCGAGCTGGTGGGGCTGAGTACGGCACTGTCCTCGGGATAAGCAAAGAAGTGAAGTCAAATAAGTTCGAGAATAAAATAAATTACAACTGATACACTAAAGACCGGTACAAGATGTTGGAAGAGGCAGAGGGCANCTACCGGCGGAGTATGACGGCCCGCTAGGGAACCCTGCTCGAAGGCGCGCCAAGTGCATTAAGAAGATACACTGACACACTTACTGAGGAAACACATACAAACGAAAATAATTACATAAAACTACAATACAAGAACACTTTTACATATTAATTTTCGTAAGCAAATTAAACATAAAAAGAAATTGAATTGGCAATAAAAATAATACGGAATGTAATTTAAATATGCCACAGGGCTGTCTCACCCAGTCCGTTGCGTGTACGTTAGGATTGTTTACGTTTCAGCATTTGAAATTTAATTAATGTGAAAATAACTTGCACCCTTATTATTGTGAATTTGAGGTTCGCAGCAGGTGGCTCGTGGTGGACGAGTCCTCTCTGACCCCAGGAGGGGTGTGGGTAGCCAGGCTCGAATAAGTGATTTACAAAGCCCGTTTTTACTGTAGCACATAAACTCGGGGCTTGTTTACGTGGTATTGAAGCCCCGTGTTTACTGAACATTTCGCACACTCACATTACACGCACAATACACGCACGGAGACGTAAACAGGGAATGAAGGGGGTACACGAGGGGTTTCGTGAACACTGTAACCATTGTGCCCTCCTCTTTACGTTCATTTCCCCGGCGGTATTCTTACTGGGGACGTCTCTCGGCAGTATTTGCCGGCCCGAATCATCACGCCCTCAAATGATCTATCTCTCTGGAGGGCATGAAAGCGAGATGGTCACATGACTCCGACAATACCATAGGGGTGTTGCACTCCGGCGCAAGTCCCCGGCGTAGGAGTCGCGGAGGGAGTGACCGCCGCGTTCGGGCCGACCGCCCCCCAGTAGAGGTCACGTCAAAGCTGCGCTGTTGTAGCGGGACGAGCGGGCTAAGAGAGGAGGGATGCGTGTTCCCCATCATGCTCTCGGCTTGTTGTTGGCAATCGCGCGACTCACCTAGAGTCCTGCTGGGGATCTTGAACCTCTTCTCGAGTGTGGTGAGTGTGGTGCTGCTGTAGATGTGCGACATGCCCTGCACCGTGCCCAGGATGCTGTACACGACGAGAAAGCACTTGGTGTTGGCCAGCCGCTGCAGCCACTTGGGGTGGAAGGGCCCCACCCCGCACCTGAAGTCCTTGTCGATCATGGTCGCCGTACCTGTGCACACACAATCAATCACTCACTCAATCATCCAAGACCTTTTTTCCATTGTTTTGGCGCTCGTAGCCTATAGGATTTACCGCGCCTTGACCACTCATTCAGCGAGGGGAAGGTTAGATCGTTAGGTAAGTAGGTCTTAACGCCTCGCCGACAGCGAGGTCATTAGAAACAGAGCAAGTTTCCCAGAAAAGCAAGATATGGCACAGAGTCGGTGATAGCCTAGCATTCGCCTGGAGGGATTTTGAAAAAACGTAGGTAAAACCGAATTCAGGATGGTCAAATCATTAATCGAACCATTGTCCTCCCGAAAGTGAGTAAAGTGGTTTACCATTGCGTGCGCCATCTTGCGGGCGCTTCCAGCTTTCGCTTGTGCTGACCAGACTCAAAGTCACAACCTGATACACAAATATGCGTCCGTTCATACCCTCCCGCATGCGATCAGACTCCCGCCCTATGCACGTGTGTGATGTGATCGGGTTGCTATTGGAATCCGGATGTCTCTCCAGGACAGTACGTGGGCATCGTCGCGAGTAAGCGCGTCTACCATTCATTGGTAAGGAGATACTTCCTGATCTCACCTTGCGTTCTGTTAACCACTATCATCACGAGTTCAACCTCAATGGATCGGTCACCACAGAGAACTTCAAGTAGGAAAAAATCGATCGCGTGGCATTATTTATTCTCCATGGCACTTGCGGATTTGTTAGGATTAACCGTGCGGCCACGTAATGTCCAACGGCCTGGATCAATAGAAGTAGCTTATTCCAGATCTACAGGTAAGGGAAGAACTGACCTTCCCACATACCTGATACATAAGTACACATAAAACAAAATCAGAAATTCTGGATACCCTACTTAGCCATCGGCCATCCATAGTTTGAAGATTTCCAGTGTTATTCACATTCTCGTGTTGGCCGAAACCAATAGGAGTTTCTCCTTGATAGCGAATTTTCAACCACCATGAGCACGAATCATTCATCTGACCTCTGACAGACCAGCGAGTAACGGGAGCAGGCAGGCTTCCACGCCAAACACTTGCAGTCGCCGGTTAAACACACGAGGGGATCTCAAACGGAGCATATCTAGGTCAGGTCAGCCCGTGCTAATCCTTACTTTCCATTGCAGCTCTTGGGTTTTCCTGAAAGGGCTGCCCCAATGTCGAGGCCCCTGTACCAAGATGGCCCGGGAGACGCAACACTAACCAGCCCATATAATTCATTACCGCGCAGTTTGAATTTCTTCGCTGTGAAGTTCCTGCTTGGGCCCCGACAGTCTGACTGCAAAGGAGATGACCAGCCACCACCAGGCCACAACCATCCCGATTGCCCATGATTCAAGCTCGGCCCGGGAGGCGGATACCTCTTTGGGATAAACCAGGCATGGGGACTGCCTGGGAGTTTCCCACGTTTGCTGACCCCAACTTGGGGTTATCCAGAATTACCACGAGGGGGTGTGGACACGCAGCAGCTGAGTCAGTAGTCCAGTAGTCATCCTGGCAGCGAGTGAACTCGCTCCGACACTTACGTGATGGTGCACTAGCTCATCATGCTGACCCGCCTACTAGCAAGGATGTAGTGCGATTCATTCCTACTGTGTGCAGTGAAATACTTTTATACACTACTCACTGCTTGACATTCATAACCAAAATAAAAGACACGGTGCACCATATCAAGAACCAAACCAGACTGATGAATGACCATTGCGATGAATACATTGGTGACGTTGGTTACAATATATACCACGAATATGGTTAAAATATTAGCTAAAGAGCATGGCCCCGACAAGGGTGTTGCTAGTGTTGCCAGAGCAACAGGGCCCGGGCCCTTTAGGGGCCCGGCCAGGGCTGGATTTTTTAAAAATAACATTATATTTTATAAAAATTATATTTATAATAGTTGGACAAAACTCGCTAACATACGATTTCAAGTCTAACTTAAAGCAGATGTTGGCGCCATTCCTTTATTATTTCTCGTTTCCTTAGGAAATACATCCGCGCCCGTAGCGGATTAATACGTACTAGTTTCCCCACCACGCTGCAGANTTCAAGTCTAACTTAAAGCAGATGTTGGCGCCATTCCTTTATTATTTCTCGTTTCCTTAGGAAATACATCCGCGCCCCTAGCGGATTAATACGTACTAGTTTCCCCACCACGCTGCAGACACTTTCACTCTCTCACTACGACGAATGCCTCCGACCAGACATCTCATTTCTCATGTGCCGAGAACTCGCTTTTACCGAGTTTACAGTTTCCAATATTATCAAGTTTACTTATTGAGTGTATTATTGCGTTTCTCGCCTAGGAATTCATGAGATTGAATATATTCTTGTTCATGTGAGAAGGAAGGAAAGGGCTTCTTCACCTGGATCCAAGCATGCTTTGCCTTGCACATACACGACCAAACACCGGCCGGTGGCTGCGATTTACCATCAACTATTCGCTCCAAGGTACATTTCAACGACTAATAATATTTAATACGTTTCATAGTGTTACCGTACTTATGTAGAGCCTATAACATATATTTTTGGATAATCAAAAAATTATTCAACACAAAATTAAGTAGGCCTGTACAAAAGGTAGTATTACTCATTGCATGGTGTACACCTAATATTCCTACATAACATAAGCACATTGATGCGGCAATGTTTACATAAATAAATAAAGTTTGAAGTCAGTATAATATACCTCAATTTTGGAATTATTTGCATTAGATGTCTTTGGGTTAATTTGGTTCTGTTTTACTATTTACCTGTGTCCTTTGTTTTACTGTTTATTTTTTTACAGATGTTGTCTATTACTCATACTCATTTTGAATCATGTCCGGACAATTTTATAAGTATAAATCTGGGTCACAAAAAAGGAAAATCCAAGCAGCAAGAGAAGCAAAAGAAACTGAAGGACGACAGTCTATAACAAAGTTTTTTAAAGAAGACATTGAAAATGTGGAAAATATTGTCGCTAAGTCAGAGTCTAATCCTAATGCCACAGCTTCTACAGTAGAAGCTTCTACTTCATTAGACATGACAGACAGTCAAAAGAAAGAAGACTCTCAAGGAGCTGAGCTTCAATTAAATTTAAATTCTAAAAACTACACTCAGACTGATGATCCTGCACCTAATGCGTCTAAACTAGAAGCCAACACTACACTTTGTAATACGAATGTGAAGTACGACGATCCAGGAACCTGGCCANATACGAATGTGAAGTACGACGATCCCGGAACAATAACATACCAATTAAGACAACTTATTGTTACTTCATACACTGGCTTTGATGCTACAGAAAATTTGTCTCGAATGTTTTCTGCAGATTGCAGTGGAAAAAAGTTTCAGAAGTCCCTAATCTACTCCAAAACAGTGGACAGAAGAACACGTCATCAGTTTCCTCTGGAATGGTTGTTATGGAGTGCAACAGAAGAATCACTTCATTTTCTTCCATGTAAACTCTTTTCAATTAAGGCTATGGCCAGCACGTTAGTAAAAGAAGGATTTAGTCCGAAGACAAAGGCTTGGAAAAGGTTGTACAACATTTTACCCAAACACGAGAATAACCCTGTGCATAAGGCCAACTACTTACAATGGAAGTCGTTGGAGCTGTCTTTGAAAGGACAAGGTGTTGATAAGAACTTGCAACAGCAGATTCAATGTGAAGCAACGAAATGGAAGGCAATTTTGCAACACATTTTAGATGTTACTTTATTTCTATCGTCTAGAGGATTGGCCTGTCAAGGTGAAACCAGCTCAATTGGAGATGTTCACAACGGAAAATTCTTAGGTATATTTGAACTTATTGGTAAATATGACGACATTGCTCGAGAACACCTAGCAAAAGTAAAGAAACACAGAGAAGAAAAGAACACGAAAGGCCAAGCGCATTACCTTTCTTGGTATTCATAAAATTAATTTATAAGTTTATGTGGTGACACACTTCTTCAAGCCATCCTTAAGCAAAGAGAAACTGTTATTTATTATGGAATTATAGTAGATGCAACCCCTGATATTTCACATGAGAACAAAATATTTTGCTATTACGTTTTGTCAACCATGATGAAAAAACCAACAAATTTAAAGTAAATGAAAGATTTATCAAGTTCATGAATTTCAATGAAAAAACAGGAGAGGCAATCACACATTAAATTGTTTCAACTTTGAATGAACTCAAAATATCGTTGGATGGTTGCCGCGCTCAAGGCTATGGTAACGGTTCCAATATGAGAGGAGACGTAAAATGAGCCCAGAGCAGAATTCTTGGAAAAAACAATTCGGCCATTTTTTCACCCTGTGGAGCACATTCACTCAATCGAGTAGGAGTAAACGCTGCCAAAATGAACGCAGATGTGCTGACATTGTTTGGAAACTTGGAAACTTTATATTCCTTTTTTGCAAGCATCCCTGCTCGATGGGAAATATTAAAACAGAACATTCCTATGTCCCTTCAAAGTCTTTCACAAACTAGATGGAGCGAACGGATTCAATCTGTAAGACCAATAATTAAGCACTATCCAGGTGCTTTGAAAGTGTTGGATTTATTCTCAGAAAACTCCATGAAGTCAAACCTAACTCCAAATGCCTTTAACACAGTTGTGGGGTTAAAGACATACTTCAACTCCTTTAAAGGATTAGTGATGACAGCATTTTGGCATAAAGTTCTTGCCTGCATTGATGAGATAAATGTGGTTATTAAAAGCAAGAGAATAACATTAAATGTTGAATGCAACCTCATTAAAGACTTGCTAGATGAGTTACAAATACTGCGTGATTCTTCTGATGATGTTATTTCAGAAGTGAAACTAGTTGCCACGGAAGTAGGCATCTCTATTTCTCCAGATATTGTACAAAGACAGCCTGTAGTAATAAGGAAAAATAAGGATGGATCTGGCAGTGGCAGTACGGGGGAAGACACGCAAGAAGTTACCTTCAAAGTTTCGATCATGTTAATCTGTAGACTTCATGATGTCTGATATCCGTACAAGATTTTTTGCTGTTGAAAACATCTGTGACCTGTTTTCACCAGTGTTGAACTTTGTGGACATTGAAGAAGAAAAATTGAAGTCAAAAGTGAAAAAACTTGTGCAGAAATTTCAGAAGGATTTGTCTGAGGACATTTTGGAGGAAATTCTGCACATGAAAAAGATTTATTCGACTGTGTTTGGTGCAGAAAAAGATGTCTTATTTCTTCTGCAATCTATTTATGACAAAAAACTTCAATCTCTGTTTGTAAACTCTTGTATTGCTCTGAAGCTTTCTTGTACAGAGCCCGTGACAGTATCATCCGCAGAAAGGCCATTCAGCAAATTAGCAAATTCGCTGAAGACGTGGCAGAGAAATAAAACAGTTCAGGACAGACTTCATAGTCTTGCAGTTTTAGCCATTGAGAACGAACTTGCAAAGAGTGTAGACTTTTCACACGTTATTAATCAATTTGTACAGAAGAAAGCGAGGAAATTGTTGTGTACTGCTACTTGAGTTGAACATTGAACTTGAACTAAACGCCAGTAAAACCTTAAGCTTCATAAAGTTTGTTTGATTTATTTTTTTGTAATCTTAAGTGTGTTTAATAATATAACGAAAATTTGTCAGTAATGTATTGTATATTAATTTAAAGTAACCATTAAAATTATTACTTCATCCTTTTTCTTTTTTTAAATCAGCGTACATTATAATGTTAATGTTTGTACAGTTTCACAATATCTCTAGGGCCTAGGCCTGGCAGTGAAATGCTTATCAGATTACAATATGTTATTTATTAAGGAAAAGACCGAGGTTTTTTGTTAGGACTTGATGAGCTTTTCTTTACCAGATCCAGGGTCACTGGTCCGATGTGGCACGCGGGCCGCTAAAAAAGCTGTTCATAAAATAAATTATTGCTAAAAAATTGGAGGCCCGCCACAGTGTCTGGCAACAGGGACCCAGAAAAGACGTGGGGGCCATGCTCAAGAGTTACGACTATTAATAAACAAAATGCCATACCATACAACGCACTAATTTAAAGATAACAATGAGTCCCACATCTTGCATGGAAGGGTTGGTCACGATTGGTGCAGGCGAAATAATTTACTGTGGCAATGTTGTAAATAGTCAATTTGATGAAATCAGTTATGAGTCAGGATTCGCGAATTATTATTCTTTCCTGCTACATGATTCTATTTTCTTTGACTTATTTTTGTTGAATATTCAAAATCCAGTTTGTTATACATGGGATTATATAACTTGTACACATGCCATCAAAACTTTTTACAACATTGGAGATTTTTCAACAATTTTGGCCAAATATTACAAGTGTATTCGAAGTAACAAGTCTTTTGATGCACAGCGCTTATGGTTGTTTGCTTCCTTTCTGTATATNTTTCTTTGACTTATTTTTGTTGAATATTCAAAATCCAGTTTGTTATACATGGGATTATATAACTTGTACACATGCCATCAAAACTTTTTACAACATTGGAGATTTTTCAACAATTTTGGCCAAATATTATAAGTGTATTCGAAGTAACAAGTCTTTTGATGGACAGCACTTATGGTTGTTTGTTTCCNTTCGCGAATTATTATTCTTTCCTGCTACATGATTCTATTTTCTTTGACTTATTTTTGTTGAATATTCAAAATCCAGTTTGTTATACATGGGATTATATAACTTGTACACATGCCATCAAAACTTTTTACAACATTGGAGATTTTTCAACAATTTTGGCCAAATATTACAAGTGTATTCGAAGTAACAAGTCTTTTGATGCACAGCGCTTATGGTTGTTTGCTTCCTTTCTGTATATTCACACTTTATTTCCCATCATTTTCAGTTGCAAATTACTGCACACACATTCTGACAATTCCCTTTCTGCACAGCGTTTTTATTTCGAAATTAATCACAAGACTTTGTCAAAGGTATTACTTTCAGCATATGTAAAATTTACTCCAAATAATGCGCTGAAGAAAACAGTGTAGTTAAAAATGCATATCACATTCCATTCCGTTGGAAACACATCTACTGCAAAGTGCACTGTGCACCTCAGGTGCATACAAGCCTGTAGATCGGCCGTTGCTTATTTTACTTGCTGCTGATTTATTTTCCAAAACTTTCAGAAGGAAATATTTTACTATACATACGTTTCTGATTTCTTAACTTTGAGCTTCTCATGTTGTTGTAGTCGCTCCTAGGGTCGCAACTGGACAGTACGATCTCGATTTTCTGCTGAAGCAGGAAATTACAACTGCCATCAACTACTGGTGCGGTGAACGTGCAGTCTGGTGCGGTAAATGCGCATTCTAGTGCGGTGAACGTGTATTCTGGTATGGTGAATGTGCAGACTGGTGCGGTGAACGTGCAGTCTGGTGCGGTGAACGTGCAGTCTGGTTTGGTGAACGTGCAGTCTGGTATGGTGAACGTGCAGTGTTGTGCGGTGAACATGCAGTCTGGTGCATCTCGTAACCACGGCCCAAGACGGCGCTGTTTCTGAAGTGTTCACCGGGTCAAATAACTGAGTGTATAGCCTGCTGCCCCATCGACGAACATTTATCGCCGCAACAAAGTCCATCATTCTCGTTTCTCATAATAAATTAAGAGCTTCTTCCATTGCACTAGCTGTAAGCTGCGTGCGTAATAATTATTCACGAATTAAAAATAAACCTCTGTCATCACGCACAATAACTTCGATATACTTCACAGCCGACAAAGTGGCAGTAAAACAAGGATAAAATCACTAAATAGATCCATACTCAATATACTAATATTTGCGATGCAATAAGTGTAATCTGCGTTTAATACATTTTGTGAACTTACTTTTTAATTCCTTTTTGTCTAACAGCGGGTGACGAAGTGAACCTCCATCACACGGCTATTTGTTCCACCACCAGACCAACAATCTTCTGCAAACCGCGAAGACGTGTATAGGACAGTGCTTATGGTTATCTTAACCCCGTAGGTATACCGTTTTCTAGTCTCCGAGGCTAGCTTATTTCTTCTCCTTGAACTTAACAATGGCTATACAATTAAGTGTTTCTTGTATTTCATTGGTGGGCTGAGCACGTGCACGGCTACCATCGACTACAGTTTGAGAAAAAAAAATTTAATTCCGACTTACATCAAAAGCAAAACAAGCTCTTCGAATATTCGACTTGTCTCCTGTGCTAATAACAACGCACGTTACTGCAAGCCATCTCGATCCAACTCCTCTCTTGTCGAACGTGCAGCACCCCGAGAACAGAGACTTGAGAACTCTCTGCACTGGTTCTCAATCCGCACTGTGCCAGCCATTTACTGCTGGGAAAGGTACGTAGGCGGCCGGGTCAAACACATCAATCAGAATAGATTGAAGCGCAACCCATTCCACTACCAACCCCGCAGTGCATCAAGTACAAGCAATGTGAGAAGCACATGTTGAGGGTTTGGCTGTATTTTTTGATTTCAATCTACGTAAGTTACATCTTCTGAAATGGTTCTATCATGCACATACAACAGTACTGCGACTAGTGTTAATTATCTCAATCAAATAGATTCAAGAGACACTACATGTTGGAAGAAGTTTGCTATTAATGAGCTTGCTGCTACTTCCAATTATGTNAGCACATGTTGAGGGTTTGGCTGTATTTTTTGATTTCAATCTACGTAAGTTACATCTTCTGAAATGGTTCTATCATGAACATACAACAGTACTGCGACTAGTGTTAATTATCTCAGTCAAATAGATTCAAGAGACACTACATGTTGGAAGAAGTTTGCTATTAATGAGCTTGCTGCTACTTCCAATTATGTTATAAGCGTTTCTCCATCTCCAGTTCTCTATTCTCAACGTAAGCTTTAGATTGAGCTTGTTGATGCTATTTGAATTTTCAGAAAGTTGGTTGGTACTTACTAATGGTGATGTTTTTCATGAGATAAAATATTTATTAATGTCTGGGCAAATAATGTTATTAAATGTTCAGATAAAATATTTTAGAATTTAATTTTGTTTGCAGAGAGTTTTTAACTTTTTATTCGTGCTTATTGTATTTATTTAGCAACGATTTTTTTTTTATAATTCCACCAACGTTCATAAACACATTTACTTTATTCTTTGAAAGTTTCTTAATGTGCTCTGACAGTCAGTCTGGCCTCATACACACAATTTTTGTAGTTTCCTGGGTAAACAATCTTCAGGCTTTTTTCCCTCGTTGGACGTGTATACTTGAAAAATTAAAGTCCTGTCTACAAAACAGAACTAAAAACTTGTTCAATTTACTTTAAATTTTTGAATACAAAACTGCTGTTATAAACATCCAAATCACACGGGTAAGGTTATTCCAAAATACAAATAAGTTTCCGAAGCTCACATTTAGAAATAAAATATGCTGCTGTGGTTTACAAAAGTACATACCACTTTCTTGAACTCTCTGCAGAAGATCCACGTGTCAGTAATATATTCCAAAGCGGGTGCACCAGGCGAACTTTATCTCCCACAGTTATATATCTCTAAGCTTTTCAAGATTTTAAACTTATGAAAGGTAATCTTTCACATCTCTAGAAGTGACACTGTAAAAGTTGCTACATGATACCAAAGCACTGCATCTGTCAAGTTTGCTCTATTGATTGGTGGGGCCGCGGTGGCTGAGCGGTTAGCTTGCTCACCTCTCACTAAGTCTAACCGGGTTCAATCCCCGGTCGGTTCACCCCGGATTTCCGCAAGTGGGAAACATGCCTGCTGATTCCGCTGGTCCACGGGTTTTCTCGGGGTTCTCCCGTTTCCCCTTCCCTCTAATTCTGGCTCTGCTCCACGCTCACCTCGCTTCACCCTCACCGGCTCTCAAGACCTCGATGTTAAGAGCTGCCCAAATCTTTTCACTCAATCACTTCACTCACTCTGTTGATTGATCGATGAAGAAATTCGCAAACCTTGTTTTTGGTTCCAGAAGGAATTATCCTGTTCAGACAAAACATACTGCTGATACGTCACTTAACTTGTTGTTGCTATATTTCAAAGTTACACTGTTATGGCATATCTGTGATTTCAATTTGTGGAATTTCGCTCACTGGAAATGTTGTCAGTAAGCTTCTAATGACCTGGATTCAGTAGAATATGGAGGGAATCAGTGCCTACAGCAGGAAAATTTACTGTAAATCTGCAATAACTATTACAAAATGGAACCATTATGTTAATAAAACAATTTGTAGAACTTCAGTGATAACGTTGTAACTCACTATTTTACTATGAGATCTAGCTGATTTGGAGCGATTCATCCTGTTTGGACCATAGCGCAGAGCTCAAGATACACAGTTCCACAGCGCAGAGGTTGAAGATGCTCTAGTTTGTGCTTGAAGCAATAATAATGTCTTATGCCTAAGAACATGGCACCTGAGACTGCTTACCCGAGTGTTTCACAGAGATAGTGTCTACTTCTTCAGAGTTGAGTGACAGACGGCACGAGGCACTAGCGACGAAATGAGTTACATGTGCACGCCAGCTCAGTGTTTCACGCTATATACGACATGAAGTACAAACAGAGGAACAATTGAAACAGAGGAACGAGGCAAAATTATCGAGATGGAAGCATTGTTTTCTTCTCTTTGTCGCTCTTCTTGTTTGTTGCGCAGTTTGTGTGATCTCTTACTATCTGTCTAAGTACTAAGCACACAGGGAGCTTAACGAACAATGCATAGTAAATAAACTTGACACGACTACTGAGGTACCTTATTCAATGACAATTATAAAATGTTTAATTTATATTATTTTTCAAATGCAAAGAGCTGAAATTTGTTTGTGCTGTAGCCATCGCTGTAAATAGCATCCCACTCATGCTTTTACTGAAGATGAATCTCAAGTAGTGAAAATTTATTTTCTTGAAAACATTGTCTCAAAATTATACTCGAATCATTACATAAATGAATGGTTATTTAGGGGTGAGATTTGTAGAAAGTTTGACAAGGTGTTAAGCGACCGTATTAGTGAAGCGAGGTGGAGATGGAGCAGTGACGGAATGCAGGGGAGGTAGAACAAGAGCACCCAGCTGTAACCCCACCAATCAAACCCACCAATATCCACCAAACTGGCAGGACCCCGCCGGGATTCGAACCCGTATCGCCTTGGCGTAAGCCTGGCGTGTTGAACACGCTATTAGTCTAGAAATTTTGGGGGGTCGCGGTTATGTAGTGGTCAGACTACTTGACTCCCACCTAGGTTCGATTCCCGGCGGGGTCACTCGCGGATATTTGCATGTGATAATCGTGCCGGACTATGCCGCTGACAGGCGGGTTTTCTCAGGAATCTCCCGCTTCCCCCGCCATTGCATTTCAGCGCTGTCCCATTCATAGTCCCCTAGTTTCACCCTTATCGGCTCTCAAGATCTCTATGTTAAGATCCGCCCAAATCTCTCCTCTCTATTCTAGTCCTTATTAATACAAACGTTATGAAGGCGGAAAAATAGGCTATCAGCTAAATTAAATCTGCATTTTAGGAAAAGTCCGAAGAGTTCTAAGAAAACTATGGTGTAATATCATTTTTAGTCTATCGTTGTATCATTAATTTCGTATGGTGAAATTATATTAATATTTGGCTACATGTGTTTACGTCAGTCGATTAGGGCAAATTCAGTCACACAGGCTGAACGATATATTGGGTTGGGGTATGCAGAGTCATAAATTAATTTTCTTCTTGTGATGAATTACATTTTTTTGATAGTGAAATAGCGGTCGTATTTAAAGAAATTTATGTAATTGCTTTTTAAATAAGATATTATATTAAATTAATATATAATAATGTTACACAAAGAAGCATAAACTAAATCAAACACATGAATTTTTTTAAATAAAGTATTTTACTTAGTAAGTCAGTCGACTATTCGTGCAAAAAAAATCTTCTCGGAAACTGTCTTTACAGCAAGTTGACTTCCCGATACCTGATTCGAAAAGTCACGAAGCAAGGCGGTTTTGGAAACCCATAATCTCATCGTCTCATATCTGTCTTCGCCAATGATACTTCAGTAAAGGTGGGAAACTGAATCTGTTCAGCATCGAAGGAGTTACGAACGGGCACGTTGTCTCCATGTTTGGGACAGCGGACCCTCGGTTCGAATCAGTTGGCTCTGTAGGTGCTTCATAATTTTCTGCATTATTGATTTCTTAAGTTTGTATGCTTGACTACAAGGCAGTAGACTTCTTTTAATTATATTTTTTTCTCAATAACGCATAAAATTAGCATATTGACGTAACTGTTTGGGTGTGCGCAAATAAATATAGCTCAAGAACTCTCGCATGTCTTCCCGTGTTAGCGTTGAGGTATTTTTGAATGTACGTGAGTAGTATTTAAAAGTTCCTTCTGGTGTAATGTATTCTAAATGCGCCAGTACGGGGCCTGCCGAGTATGTTACTTCGCGTGGACTCGGGCATGTGCGGCAGCCCTCTGTGTTGCAGCAGATTGCACGATGACCAGTGTTGTTCAACAATGACAGCCTTGAATGCACTTAGGTCGAGTCTATTATTGATCAAGATGTTTAGTCTGGCAGTTCATGCCCAAGGGTCTTATCCACATTGAGAGCTATAGTTAAGTTTTAAAGTTATTCAAAAATATTTAGTTGAACACTATGCCAGAGCTCGAGGCTCAGATTTCATTTATCTTGCATTTGCATGATTTCATTTCGTTGCCCCAAACTAGCAATTACACTTTATTATTTATTCTCATGGAATTTTTTTATACTTTTAAGCATATTTATAAACTTCCTCCCATCACTCGGAAAAATGCTCCAGATTTGGTGTAAGCCTGAGGATGTTTTCATGGGCTACAGTTTCGAACTCAGGATCAACTTTTTGACATTATTCTCCAATGGAGATTTCTCAAAACTTTATAGCATTTGCAAACATCGATAGAAATGATATCAAACGTGGGAAGATAATCGAACTACGAACCTCAACTCTTTATCATTTGTATTCCTCGTGTACTGATGGACTATATTGTATATTGCATGTTTTAAGTACATTTAACTTAATACGAACTTTATTCCTGCATTTCATTTAAGGAGTCCCTTCATCATGGAGAACAGTAGTATCAAATGGATGTTGTTATTATAGGTTATTGATGTGGTGCAGGGCTGTATCAGTGACCTTGGGTGCCAGCAAAATTGGCAAGGCTGTTCATGGTTAAGTGAGCACGTTTAAGGCCCTAGTTACTTTTTCCTTTCAGTAATTTTTATCCTTTAACCACATTTTTGGAATAAATATTTCCAAGTAACTGCCGAACACAGTGTGTATATTTCACCACACTCGGAAGTTATCGTCTAAGTATAAAATAAAGTATATTTATTGACTATTAATCCAAATGAGAGGGCTTTCAAAAGTGCTAACTTTACCGTTAATAGCCTATAAGCACCTTTGTACATAAATAACTTGGAAACGCATAAAACGCCCAATCTCCATTGCTACTCGTCTTGCAGCTTTCGGCATGCTTGATCCCTTAAGCTTAACATATTCTTCATACGTATGTTATCATTAATTATTAAACCTAGCTTATCATTGCCACCACTCATGATTCTAACTTAAATCACCACAGGTTGTACCGATATACCGACAGCACCGATTATAGTCCATTAACGGTTACTTCCTACTTTTCTGAAGCACTGCTAAATATATACTTCCAGGATATTCATCAGCCTCATGAAAACAAAGCTTAACCTAGTCTAGAAAATCACACCAAAATCGCACCGCATTTGTGTGCGATCAGTATAATAATATTTTGCATTAGTTCCTTTTCCAAAGCCACGCCCTCACGACGTATCGTAATCTTACGTCACATTTGGCATTTAGAATCCACTTGCAATATTTTCCACAACTTAACTATCACCGAGTCCACTCGTAGGCTTGCTGGTTGGGGAAATTAAAATACCTGCAATGTTCAAAATGCAGGTTTGTTATCGAACAACAGGCGGGAGTTCACTACTCCCGCCCTCCTCCTCCCCCCTCTCCCCCCGCAGGCAGGAGGAGTGTGTTGAACATTATTGGTAACCTGTCCACCGGGGACCGCCGATTTATCATCAGTGGGGCAAGCCCCTCAGCGCGGGGAAAGTACAGACAGACCTGTGAGGGCCCTTGTCTTCCCAAGCGGTATTCATAATTTGGGTCTGGGTTAGGGGCAGCTAACCCACCCCGCTCAGGCCGTCTTTCGTAGGGCAGTTTACCCGACGTGCGTGGTGACTCGCATGCCAGGTGGTTGGTTTCCACCGGGGAAACCTGGTGGACAGAGAACAAATACTCGCTGGCCAGTCGAGGGTACTATTGTTTGAAGGACAACCAGGCGTGGGACTCTCCCTCCCTTACCTGGTGGTTCATAATGACAAACCTGTTGGGCGATCAAGGACCCCTCACGGGGCGTGAACCACCCCCGCTCTGAGCTTCGTCGATGATGAGAAACTGCCTCCTCTTCTACACCCGTCCGACGCCTACCACGTGCCTTCTGTGTCACGAACTTCGTCATGGATCAGCTACACCGCTCTCGTTCAGCAGGGATAAGCCGTCGCTATGTTAACCGAGCAACTGCGTGATGGGGCAGATTTAACGCCGAACCGAGGAGATCGTTAGCTTATTTAATTTGGGCATTTAAAAATGTTTTCTATTATGTGTGGCGTAGTTGGTGTATGTCTTGGGTGTGCAGTTTCACTAGCTTTTTCATAATTGTAGTTTTGGTCGCCCGTCTAAATCACTTTTCGCCTCAACTAAGGCGTCGTGTCTATGTATTTACCCGTTTTTTTTTAACATGTAGTGCATCGTTCCATTTGACCGCCCAAGCAAGTGGATTTTCTTTCATGTTCATTGTTCACGTTCTTCCACGACTCTCGCGTTTGTTGGACGCTATGAATATTTCAATTGCAGTTCAGTTTTAAATATTTTAATTGGTAGGAGCTCTGAAGGGTCGTAAGTGACTGCCTCCGCCATGCTTCTATTTTTTTTACTGTATATTTTAATACGTATTTTTAGGGAAATGGAGGCTTTACTGGGCTCGACGAGCTGCCCGCCCTTCCGCCTATTGTGTATCAAATGGGGCACCACAGTCCAGTCATCGATGTGACAGTAATCATAAAGTGTCACGCAAGCAAGAACATTTTCAAATATTGTGGTTTGTAATACCATGGTTGGAAGCCATTTTTTTCAGAATTGTCATGCTTTATTTTGAAATAATTCTTGTTAAGAAGGCAAGTGATAGATGGAGCTAGGTTATCAGAATTGTAACGTCTTAATGCGATTCTTGTTTATAATGTAAATAATGAATGGAGATAATATGAAAGTACCTTAACAATGGTGCTATTAATACGATACTGTGTTTTAATAATACTAGAGAATTGTCATGTTTTAAAATAATTGTTATAATGGAAGTAATTAATTGTGGTAATGTTATTTAAGGAGAAGTGTTGCAAATTTTGTAATTTTTACTGTCAAATACATAGTTGTTCAAATACGTTTGGTTTAGTGTTATTTGTGCAGTGGCACAAGAGGTTTGATTAAAAATGCGTGAATAGACTATATAGTAAAATACGTATTCCGATATACCAATATACCAACATAAACCAATATACCAACATAAACCAATATACCAACATAAACCAATATGCCAACTTATAGAAAATACCGACAATCCGACCATACCTACCATAACGACTATAGCTACCATATCAACCACACTGATAAAACTGACATACTGACCACCAAACACGCAGGCCATTTACCGAGAATGCCATTAAGTTACAAGCACTTACCAGTTTTCAAAACATTCGCAATTTTATATATGAAATCACATAGAGAACTTGCTCCTAGGATGTTAAACAACCTTTTATAGCCGAGTGCCTTAATCAATACAAGCAGTGTTGTTGGAATAACAGTGACGTTAAATACAAAATTAAAACATGCATTTATGTAAATAAAAATTTATTTTTCATTATTCCATGCAGCAAAACTTTGCTGTTCGTGGGCAAAACACACGTCTCATCCGATGTAGAGTCTGTTTGCGGAATCTTCACATTTTTTGAATCAAACTTTTGAGAAATCACCCCATGTATGACGTGTTTGTTGTCGTTTCCTAAATATGTCGTTTCCTAAATATGTCGTTTCCTAAATATGTCGAATAACCAGCATTTTATTCTAACGTTTACATAAAAGCATCTAATTTTTGTTAAAATTTTAATTTAAACTATATTTCATTTATACATTATAATATTTAATTTTTAATTAATATTTATAAATTCTGAGAGAAATATGTGTTAGTAATGCCTAGTAAGAAATAGTTAAAATGTAAAATAATATTACATTGAATGAGCACAAATATGGTGTGTCGTGCCGCCTTTGGTGTACTTTTCTAGATAGATTTAGTTAAGATTTGTACGCACGAGTTTGAAAGTAGAATGTTGTAAAGACTTCAGAAAACTTTGAAGTTACCACGAATGGAGCATTACTCCTTTCCTTGAATTCTTCGATGATCAAAGTTGAGATGTTCATGTGTGAGTAATCTCAACCGCTTCTCAAATAGCTAAAAAGTCTCGGTCTGTCAAACAAGATCATTCGGATTTCTGGAAAGTACGTAGGCGATGTTCTCGCCAACTTCCGCCTTCTTCAGAGCACTTGGCGTTGGCAATTCGTTGAAGAAATACTAATTTGTGTCGGGAAAATCACCATAATCGTCCTTACCGTCAGCACCTGCTTCTTTGCCACTGACGTCATCGAATTTAATTCTCTACTCGGCTAGAGTCTCGTTGCCGACATCAGTATTTACAGCTATTGCCGCAACAGTATTATTTTGAAATTCGCTGATTTCTCGTGAGCCTTACAAGTACCCATTTCGCACAAACCGACTGTATTGCAGACTGTATTTTACCTGCGTTGTTCGCAGTCATCATGTCTTCTGTGGTAATACTACTCGTTGCAGCAGCAGGAGGTGATGGTGGCGATACACAGTGTCTACTAGTAGTAGAAGGAACACTGCCATCACAGGTCACGATGTGTTTTTCAAAGCATAGCCTCGCGCGAGCTGAATAGAACCGTTATCTCAGCTAACGCCACACTGGATGGTTCCTTCACATATCCGCTCTTCCATCCTCGCTCGGGAAAGATTGTACAAATACAGACTAAAGAAGAACACATCTNGGTTCCTTCACATATCCGCTCTTCCATCCTCGCTCGGGAAAGATTGTACAAATACAGACTAAAGAAGAACACATCTTTGTAGACCAGAGGTAACTTCATATGGCTACAGAGTTGAAGTAAGCAAAGATCTTTAAGCATTTTATTGCTTACACTTGGCTACAAGGACTCAGCGTGGGACAGTCCTTTAAAAGAAATCCACGTGTAATATCTCACCAAGTTCTTTTTTACAGTTTGAATAAAATTATAGACTTTAAGACTTTATAATTGGCATACCCTAATCCAATATGNACCAAGTTCTTTTTTACAGTTTGAATAAAATTATAGACTTTAAGACTTTATAATTGGCATACCCTAATCCAATATGGCCGCCGGTGTGTGGGGGAGAGGTTACGCATGGTGGCTTCGAGCTGTCAAACTCACCTACGTGCACGCGATATGCAACGTCTACGCCATGTTAGTCCATATTCATGGATAATGACGTCACGGCTGGATTTTAGGGTGGAGGCAGTGGGTTCAGGGGGAAAGGCTGGGAGCAGGGAAAATTGCAAAATGTGTGTGACCCTTATTTTTGACGTATCAGTTAGTTCATCGCTAAGGGATCATCAAGGCCAATGGTCCTCGTCGTGTGAGACAGCAGGCGGCCAACTGTACTGATGGGCAGTCGAACCCAGGGCCGCGTCTAGAATACAGGCGTAGGCTCCTAGCCACACGAGCGTATCTCCTTTGCAATCAAGTTACCAAAGATCTTTAGATACAGAGATTATTAGACTAGGGCGATTTATAGAGCGAAATGTGCCATGGATTCTACTAGAACTATATCAATAGAGCTACTTCTCTTATGAGGAGGTAACTACACGCTAAGCGAGGTATCTACTGCGTCGACCTACCTTACAAACGAGACTTATCGATTAATCAAAGCTTGTCAACGTACATAATCGANATCGATTAATCAAAGCTTGTCAACGTACATAATCGATAGTTACCTTTTAAAATTTTCTTGACTCTTATTGTTTTGTAGAGTACATGCCGAATGATTACTTGGATTGACATTGAAATAATAAGGCAATATACTAATTTCAGTATATTTTTTACAACGAATGTACATATTTTATAATTAGATAAAATAACTGGTATCCTGAAATTGAATAATTTGTAGCAATCCATTTCAACCCATTTTCGTTATGTAGCGTAACACATAACATTCCATCCGTCCAGAGACAGTCAGGAACACAGCACAGATAATAATAATAATAAAACTGGCAGTTGAGATGTCGCCCATTGGAAAGCACATCCCTCCCTTTACTCCCTCACCAGGCAATTTATAAACTAACTAACAACACTTACACTCACCAACTCTTCCTGAAATACACCCCACTCCCTCATCGACCTCTCGAGCATAGAGTGCTTTCTCCTCTCCGTTCTCCTCCATACCTTCTGAATCTTCTCATTGTTGTCATCTCTCTCTGTACAGCTCCTTTGTTAGAAGTACGCACAATCTCCCCCACCTTCCCTCATCATTCACCGCCCTATACAATCTTATCACATTTCTACTCTTCTCTTGTCCTGCAAGGAGATCGATCCCATCTCCATCATCACTGACGGCCTAAAGTTACTATCTCATCCCCATACTGCCCCTGCCTTCTCCACTTACCCTTAGTCCATCTCGCTGCCCTTNACGGCCTAAAGTTACTATCTCATCCCCATACTGCCCCTGCCTTCTCCACTTACCCTTAGTCCATCTCGCTGCCCTTATTTGCACCTTTTCTAACTTCCTCGCCTCCACTTCTACATACGGGTCTCATTATGTGGCCGCATATTCCAACATTGGTCTTTCAGAAAGAGTTTTTATTCACCTCACATCTGAATCCCCTGAGTACTCTTCCCAGCATTCCTATTGCTTTTCTCCCCTTCGACATCACACCTTGAGGCTGCTGCTTCCACCCAAGATCTCCCTGCAACAACGCACCCAGGTACTTATATTATATTGCATCCCCTATGTTATGCTGCTCCCATCTATTAATGTCCCTGCTCCAAACCCTCTACCTCGTAAATCTCACTGTCTTAGTTTTTTTTTAAACATTAATCTTCATTTTATTATTCTCTGTACACATCCACACTTGGTCAAAATAATCCTGCAGCTTGTTTTCCCCACCTACGTCATAACCCATGTCATTTGCCATGACGGTAAACAGCAAGGGACGCAACACACTTCCCCGCAGTGCTCCTGAGGTAACCACTTCTCCATCGGATACCCTTTCATCTTTATAGCCCATAGTTGAAACCTATCCCTCAGCANCACCCAGGTACTTATATTATATTGCATCCCCTATGTTATGCTGCTCCCATCTATTAATGTCCCTGCTCCAAACCCTTTACCTCGTAAATCTCACTGTCTTAGTTTTTTTTTAAACATTAATATTCATTTTATTCTTCTCTGTCCACATCCACACTTGGTCAAAATAATCCTGCAGCTTGTTTTCCCCACCTACGTCATAACCCATGTCATTTGCCATAACGGTAAACCGCAAGGGACGCAACACACTTCCCTTCAGGGCTCCTGAGGTAACCACTTCTCCATCGGATACCCTTTCATCTTTATAGCCCATAGTTGAAACCTATCCCTCAGCAATTTATCTGCCCCCTTCTTGTTTCCACGTCTATATTGCCACACAACCCTATCNAATTTATCTGCCCCCTTCTTGTTTCCACGTCTATATTGCCACACAACCCTATCTCCAGTTTCCACGCCCTAAGCCACAAGAATGCCATGGTCACTGATTTCTTCCGGTACTGAAGCGCTTACTAGAGCGTCCTCAAGTCTGACCAGTATCACACCCAGCACTGATCCAACACCTTCCCCAGTTTCCTATTCACTCTCTGTAAAGCAGTTGGTTTTTAAATATAAATTGTCACTTTAAAAACAGTTATTTGCGAGCATCAGAGAAACAATGTGCATCAATGTTCCGTTATCATTCTGGTTGGCTGACGAAAGACACCTGACATTCGTTGCTAGTGCCATCTACCTTTCGGAGAGGTAACTTCTTGAGATCACAAGTTAATCATTCTGCTTAATAGAGTTTCCTCCCCCTGCAATAATTCTTCAACAATGGCTGAAATCGCGCAAGCAGAGCTCATATCTCCCACGAGAATGGAGGAATGTATGCCAGTGGAGTAAGTGTGGGTTACCTTTAAGGAATATGCAGTGCTCTCAGAAACTGCCCCCTTAATTTCGTAATATATTTCGCCCACAGCACGTCCCATTAAGGCGTTCCCATTAAGGATATCCGGGAGTATATATTTCTTCTGTCTCTTAAGCATATTTCATTGTTTTGTGGCATTGTATAAATATGATAATAATAATTTTTAACTACTCTTTTTGCATAAATATAAAGATTCAAACATAAAATATTGTTTCAAACAAATTCTAAAAAAGTTATTTAATGTGATTTCAGCTAAATTGTTTTTTGAGATCCCATAAACACAGTGAAACAATTTCTTAGAAATCTGGCACACTGTTCACCTGCAATTAGAGTCTGAATTCTAATTACTTTTACATTGAATTTTACCATATGCAAACCACAAAATGAATTTCATTGAAATTTCTTTACGGTATTCCCGTGGCTTTAACAACTATTCCAAACTGTATCAAACAAATTGATTGAGTGCATTTTTGAAATGTGTCTGACAAAAGATATACATTTAAAATCCCCACAATTCACTTAAAAGGTTTTTGTAAATTACTTTATCTCTTTCCTCTACTTTCGTTGGATTGAAATTTGGAGTAATATCACAAGAACTCAAAATAAACTAAAATATAGACAACGTGTTTTCGAACTTGGGTTCTTTTAAGCGGAGAAGTTGTAGTGTTTGCAAGGGTGGGTGTTGCAAGGGTGGGTGTTGCAAGGGTGGGTGTTGCAAGGTGTGCGGGTGTTTGAGAATTACTGTTTCTGGTCTTTTCCCAGCACGATTATTCCGAAGGGTTAACATGCTTTTGACTCGTATTCGGAGGACTGCGTGCCATTCCCATTACACTGCACTGGGAGGTGTTTCGTATGTGGCTGTACTCCATCGCCAGTACCCTCACCAGGAGCGCCTGGGGCAGTGACATCCCAATAGCCCCCGCGACATCCTTTCCATTATGTAACCCGCTTGTAAAATGAAAAGAAAATTCCTTCGTTATTGTTTCCAGCTATCGCACGAGCCAGAAAAATGTTGTTCCGGAAAAGATTTTACACCTCGTGTTTAAGGAGGAGAGATAGAAATCATTGTGAGGTTACCAGTCTTTGATTCATAAAATGCATTCAGCATTCATTATTTAAATGTATTTTTGGACAGGGCTAGGTATACCACTCAGATGATTGAATAACTGTAATATCATTGAACTATCTTTACATGTTTACTATGCGGAATAAAACAGAAGTAATTATTGTTTATGTTTTAAGAATGACTGCAGAAACAACAATAGTTCAAGAAGTCAAACGATAATCATATCCTAAATATAATCTTAAAACATTTAATGCCCTGCCCTAACAGCCACATTTTATAAACACATCACAAGCATAAGTAACGGGATTATATATAGATCCAAGATGAAGTCTGAAGTCCTCGCGTACTGGACTCGTCGTGTCTCGGATCAACGATGGCGAGGAAAGCCGGCAGCGTTCCGAGGGTCCCGCATGCCCCCCCCNGGTTCAGAGACTGTTCCTTCAGCTCTCCACCAAACACTTCTCGAAAACTCGTGTTAGTATAGCATTGTGATATATATATCCCCAGTTAACATATTTACTATTAACTTTACATTGAAATTAAAATTCAAGCCCTTTAATGCTTTCTACGAGAGTAAACAGTAAATAATACAATTGTGCTCGGCACAAATTCTTCGTGAAAACGCTTAAACAACTAAACAACAACAACGTTACGAATTTAAGGATCTAACGCAATTCAAACCGGAAGATAATGCTTGATATTACTTGACTATCTTCCCAATGAATTGTGTGACGTGGATGCACGCGTGTGTGGAGAAACAAACGTGAAGTGAATGGTCATTGCTTGTACTGGTAAATGCAAGTGCACGAGGAATAACAGGCTACGTCTATCGATATATTTTATTCTGTAAGTAATGAAGACCCGGAGGGCGGGCTGGGGTGGAGGTCGGAGCTGGACTAGTGGCCGGGTAACAAGCCTGCAACGGGTGTAAGGCTACGGTGATCCGCATCTGAACGCAGTGAATGCCGCGCGCACTGTCAGCAAGGGGGCACAGAGTATATATACACATATACACACATACACACATACACATACACGTACACACATATATACACATACACACACATACACTCATACTAACACATGCACATACACACACACACTGTACCTGGCTGGGTAGTCGTGTCCACGGGTATCGCTGCCCTCGTGCGGCCACCCCGTCCGGTGGAGACCCGTTGTGGGTGAAGTGACCGGCTTGTAGTGGCTGCAAGGGCAGATCGACCAATGAAGTGGGTGGAATCCCTCCGACCGAACCACCACGACACACTCTGCTTGGACTGGCCTCAGGCTGATTACCCTCAGCTAACGAGCCCTGGCGGAGTCCTCTCCACTGTTGGCTACAGGAGGGGTTGCTGGTGCGGATCCTGCATGGGGCGGCGATGCTCCAAGTCCACGTCCACCTCCTCGGCAGGTCCGGGCTGGAAGCACGGCGCTTCCTTACCGTGGCTGACGCAGCGAGGACGAATATGGACTATAGTCTATGAGCGGTTTCTTCCCACTTTTGAATGAAACCTTTGAAAAATCACCCCGTGCTTGTTTATTCTCTTAATACGTCATTTGTTATAGGAGTTTCATGCGTATGTTTACGTAAAAGTTCAAAAAATAATCACTACTTATCCTGTCACAGATACCTCAGTAATTTTTTTTGCGATGTGTATTTTAACGTAATAATGATTTATTTTACTAACTATTGGTTTGTGTCAGATATATTTTACTTACTACAGCTCTAATTCATATTTTTAATTGCAAGTTGTGTTAATCTCGGAAAACGTATTTTTATGTGATTACCTTTGTAAGTCTTTCTGTTTTCAGTCACAAAGTTATTTTTACGTGGGCCGCTTTGCATTGAGGAATTTGTTGATTGGTTGCTATGGTAACACAGGACGTATGTGTAGAATATAATGTAGCCGTCTCGTGATTGGCGCGATGTTTAAATCCGTCGTTTAAGTAGGCAGTTTTTAATGCCTTTAGTCATCTTGGTTTTTCCGTCAGGCAGGCGATAACCTAATAGGCCGTTGGCCTGAGTAATTTTTAATTTCGGTGGTCAATTGGCTGAGTCTCGTACAGAAATGCAGACTGACGTTAGGGTGAAGACGCGCGGTATTTGAAGAAGAATATATTAAGTCTGCACGCGCTACCCACGCGGATTTTTTTAAAGCCAAGTTCAAGCTACCGCGATTGCGTGTGGTACGGCAGTAGTTAGGATTGGTAGCTTCTAACGCAGAGTCACGGAGGGAAGCCAGGGAGCCCCGCCACTGAAAACCCCTGCTCTTGCATTCCGCCGCCATTTTTCCCGTTTTTCCCTCGAAATGTCCCTTTTCCCCTAGAAATTGTTAATTTTCCTTGTCTGCGTCGATGCCTATGATATGAATTTGACGACTACATCTGTAACGGTTCGGGAATTACGGCCAACTTTGCTTATTAGTTCGCATATGGCTTAAATGGCCATAATTCATATTTGGGAAGACTCTGAGATAACCCTCCCAGCTTGGAATGCAAGGGGGTGAATTATGGTAAGGGTAGACTATGAGAAAACTTCTCATGAATCCTCCATCCTCATTGCCCAAAAATGAGTCATTACTACACATTGTGGGATCATTGAAAACAATTTAAAAAGAACAACATTTTTAAAACTTTTTTTGGGAAATTTGGGAAATTTTGACGTTTTTCGAGGGAATAATGGGACATTTCGAGGGGAAAACGGGAAAAATGGCGGCGGAATGCAAGAGCAGGAGGTTTCTGCGGCGGGGGCTCCCTGGCTCCCCTCCGTGACTCTGCGTTATAACCTACCAATCCTTACTACTTACGGCAAAGTCTAGTGACGTACCTAATGCTCGAAAGCCCTAGTGAGGGAAGACTAAGTAAGACCCACGACCAGCGGAACCAGCTACGGAATATCACAACAGTTGCTGCAGCATCAACATTTATTTGAAGTTAAGCATGATGAAATTTTCGACACAGAGGCTACGCTTGTAAAATTGTTAATAACTTCTGAGAAAATAATCTGGCTTACGTTACACCATCTTGGATCGTCAGTTAATTAAAGTTGCTCTACCTGTATGCCTACGGAGCCCCTGAACTGAGTTCTCATGTTCTCCCAACTGAGTTGGTGTAAGAAAATTATTTATTATTTTAAATAATTTAAATAAACTAAGAGAGTAAATTATGTTTTGAATTGCAAATAAGATGTAAGTACGAGAGGGCTACACTCATAGTCACGGCCACACAAAGTAAAGTACATTTTGAAAACAAAGAAAAGAGCTACTACATGTTAGTTAGTATTTACACGGATATATTATTTTAATTCATAATGTTTAAACAGAAATATTTATTTTTCAATTAAACCACATTGAATCCCACTCAAGCCTCTGTGAGTATTCTTTTGATCAGTAGCTAGTGGTAGTTTTGACTTGTGTCTTCCTAGTGTCTCTTGTATGTTGTTGGTAGCCGACGGAGATTAGCAGTTGCAAGTGTTCCTGAGCTGCAGATATATTTGGTAAGATGCAGGTCTATGGTGGTAAGATCAATATAATCTGGGGCTGTCTCTGTTCACGTTGTCTTCATACAGTTCAGTACCTTACCTTTGGTTAAATTGGGGGCTTATATATATTTTATGTATAAATAAAAATGTTTCTTTTGTAATTAATATGAATAAAAACAGGGAGAAGTAGATGTGTTGATAAGGCCTAGTAGGAAGTAGTTCTTATGCAAAATAATATTACATTGAGTGCGCATTAATCCGGTGCGTTGTCCCGTTGGTGTAATTTTATGTACTGAATAAAGCATTTTTTTCCACGAGGCGGAGGTATATCCTGGAAGTAGAACTTTAGCATGGCTTCAGAAAAGTTGGAAGTAACCGTGGACGGACTATAGTGATGACACCGCCAGTGCACTGGTGATCGACGACGGCGAGGTCATGTGTATGTGTTCAGAGGCTGCGGTGATGACACGCGAGGTCATGTGCAGGTGTCCAGAGGCTGCGGTGATGACACTCGAGGTCACGAGGTCATGTGTTGGTGTCCACAGGCTGCAGTGATGACACGCGAGGTCATGTGTAGGTGTCCAGAGGATGCGGTGATGGCACGCGAGGTCACGAGGTCATGTGTTGGTGTCCACAGGCTGCAGTGATGACACGCGAGGTCATGTACAGGTGTCCAGAGGCTGCAGCGATGACACGCGAGGTCATGTGTAGGTGTACACAGGCTGCAGCGATGACACGCGAGGTCATGTGTAGGTGTCCAGAGGCTGCAGCGATGACACGCGAGGTCATGTGTAGGTGTCCAGAGGCTGCAGCGATGACACGCGAGGTCATGTGCAGGTGTCCAGAGGCTGCAGCGATGACACGCGAGATCATGTGTAGGTGTCCAGAGGCTGCAGCGATGACACGCGAGGTCATGGGTAGGTGTCCAGAGGCTACGGTGATGACACGCGAGATCATGTGTATGTGTCCAGAGGCTGCAGCGATGACACACGAGCTGGGCGCACAGCCCCACACCGGGACTTGCAGCGGTGGGTAGGTATCGGAGTGACGGAGCTCCAGCGAAGGGTCTGTCTGGCGTCCTGGAGGGGTTGGGCCACTCTGGGTGAAGACTCGGCGTGCGTGGCATAGTCGTGGGGACCCAGGAGATCGACGAGAAGTCCCAGCCTTTGGTCGAGCCGATTGTGGGTCGGACTCTGAGATTGGTCGATTCCCCTGCTCGGGGGGAGGACTGGAGGCGTGTGTTTGCCTGGAGGGCCAGGCATTGTCGGCCAGCACTCCGGCCGGAGAAGTCGGTGGTGGCTTGTTTGGCTTTAGGATGCCCAATTATGTCCTGTTCCTTCTCTTAAAGACTATATACTATGTATGTTTATATAATTTATAATAAAGGAATTAAACGATGTAATAATGAAATAAATATCTGTGGCTCATAAAGTGATAATGTAGACAATTAGTTAAAATTGTATATATATAATTATATGTACAGGGATATTTGAGAATTAGATATATTAATTGTAGGGGTGGCAGACAGCACCAAGACGATATTTCTAATGTAGGAACTTGCGTCCTGAAGCGTTTCCTTACTGTGTGACATAATATAGTGAATAATCTTGCAACTCACTTGGCCATTAGGCCTTCCGGGTCTCCTTTTTTAGCTTATATATTTTCTTAATTATTATTCTCGGAATCTTAAATGTTTATTATCTTTTATATTTAATTAATTTAAAAACCACACTGCCAAGGCAGCGCTTAAACTTTCCATTAAAATTCATATTAAAAATATTAACTTCACAACACGTTAAAATAATTATATTGTTTCGATTAGTATCGTAAAATTATTAAAATCATTCANATTAACTTCACAACACGTTAAAATAATTATATTGTTTCGATTAGTATCGTAAAATTATTAAAATCATTCAAAAATATAATTTGTTTAAAAACTTGGGAATCTCCAAGGAATCTCCAAGGAATCTCCCTACTATGTGACAGGCGCGGAACTCTTCGCGCCGCTGGCACAGCCATCATTACAGTCGCTCGTCCGACACATCTACCAGCACCAACTGCCGGGGCTCGCCACTAGCTGCAGTAACGAGCACGTCTGCGCGTCCGTCGTCTTGGATGACGTCAGGGCCGTCCGTTCGCTGCGAGGGTCCGCGCTGTACGCGCGCCAAGTTCAAAATGTGCGCGGTGCGCTCGGCGCCTGTCGCACAGTAGGGAAACGCTTCCGGCCACACGTCGCTACATAAAACGTGAACGTCCTGGTGTGGCCTGCCATCCCTTACAATACATTAATGTATTGCATTCCCAAACACCCTGTGTGTACATGCGCGTATGTTGTTAGTATTTATAAGTTAGGTTCGCGAGGTAAGCTGGCTATCTGAGAGCAAGTGGTATTTTTGCACGAGCAGCAAAGTAGCGGAAATAGCAGTAGCGTTTGGCGGGACGACACGAACAGGAAACATAATACTACATTTCGGAAATAAATAAAAATACAATATTAGGAAAACGACATCAACGTGTATCAAATATGCAGGCTATTCAGGATAACTTACTTTCGAAGATAAATGTGACTTCATTGCTTTCATTACATGTACATATGTCTGTGCATTTCTTATAGGATACCCAAAGATCCTCGTGTCGTCACCAATCTGTGTAAAAGCAAGTTACTTTTCTCAGTCACCACTCTCAATACTTTTTGACGTTTGTAGTTTTATTTTGGAGATGTTTTTTTTTGTCTTGCCCTTGTATTTAAATGTGTATTAGAATACAAATGCAAAAAAANTAGTTTTATTTTGGAGATGTTTTTTTTTGTCTTGCCCTTGTATTTAAATGTGTATTAGAATACAAATGCAAAAAAAAATAACGGTTTAAACACTCAATCATTGGCTCTCAATAGAAATAGAGAGCCAATGATATATGCTAACATCATAAATCGAAATCTATAAATAAAAAAGTAACACCCAGATAACACTTNAATAGAGAGCCAATGATATATGCTAACATCATAAATCGAAATCTATAAATAAAAAAGTAACACCCAGATAACACTTGGGTCACTCATCGTTCTCAACATACAAATATATTTCTAATAATGATAAATATTCTTTATTATTTCTTAATAAAAATGTCGAAGACTTGATGGCTTCTCCTAAACTTGTATCTCCAGCCAAGCATTTTCTCACGTTATCATAGCATAATAATGGTGGCGTGGATCATAAAGGAGGGGGTTCTCCCTCACTAGTTCTATGATGCGCTCTTCAAAATGTGACATGTCCATTGCGTTCGACGGTTAATCACAAATGACCCAGGTTGCCAAACAGGGTGGCAGTAGAGCGATGGTGGGGGTACCTACCCTCCGCTGCCTTACCCTCCCTCCGGCGAGATTGCCCTCTGGAGGAATGCTCCCGGCTCGCCGTAGCTATTCCGATCAGATAAGAGACGTGTCGAGTGTGCGAGGACCTTAACTCTACCCCTTAAAGAGCACCCCGATGCATGGCGAATAGTCACAGCACGTCCAGTAGACCGTGACTACCTTTCCGAGCAGAATGTACACATATAAAGAAGCAACACGGTGCAGAGGTTCCTTTCCTGCAAGTGTAGTAGGTCTGTAGTTGGCTGTGTGACAATCTTCATAATACTGGCTGTCTCACACTGTGGCCTGGCTACCGCCGGGCAAGGTTCTGTCAAGGCGAAGATGCGGGAATGTCGCTAGCAAGTGGATGGTAACCTTGCGGTCCTCTGATCACCGTTGTCCAATATGGCATTGCGGGTTCAATAACTGGATGGGTGACCATCCAAGGAACGCCCCGCAGCCAAAGTCACACAACACACAACACACATCACACAGTCACATGACATACATCACACGACACACATCAAACGCTAGGTAGGCCCACTAGGCACATCATGAATATGCATGGAGGTGAGGTCGTTTCGACCAGGCACTCCATTAAAACTGTCCCTCACTGGGACACCAGGCACTTGCTACTCGTTTTTTTTTCGTCGCTACCAAGTTGGACTATTTTCAGTCGTGTGTACGGCGGTGAGTTCGGGATACACTCTGCAATTTATCTTCTATAGAGCAGGCTATTCTGCATGTTCAGGTACTAGATCAACGAGAAGCGAATACGATTTGTTCACTTAGCAGGCACCAGCATGCCTCTTTTCAACATTTAACCAGACGCCACTGCCCGAAAGGTGACGGACGTCTTAAAACTTTGAATCCGGCAAAAAATTTCTACACTCGTGACGTCATATGTATTTCTCGACAACATAACGGGAAGTTTGTAAACTCGAGATATTGTTAAGTTGGATACAAAAGTTTTACAAGGTTTGGCGGACTTCCTGAAGAGGGTACGTGGAAAGTCGTAAAAAAATATGCTTTGTTCTTTGTCATTATATGGTGTGTTTAACCTCGTTACGTAAAAAGATTGCTCAAGACAGTGAGTTGCCTGCGTGTCTTTATTGTCTCCTGGTTCGACAATGCGCCAAGGCTTAACCTTATCTGCCCCTTCTCCCCAACCACTTGACGGCTGGCGTTTGTCGAACACACACGGGCTAAGACTTCAACGCCAATAACTTGACCTTGAAGGGCAGGGCCTTGGCGCCGCTGGTTTGAGTCCCATACTCTGGTGGTCCGATGGCGTACAGGTCGGGGTTCTTTCATATCAGCCCTGGAGTTTGGAACGGAAGAACTTGACTTAAAGATATTTCATGTTCGACTATTATTACTACTTTACTCTAAACCTGAAGTAGCCGAAATGCCCCCAAATCAATAAGACCAACGAAAATTGTACAACCGTAAATCAGTATTTAGGTAGCTGAATTCACTGATTAAAGGGGCGATTTCCATAGAACTTCGGTGATCCCTCTACTCCAAATCATTCATTCTCAGTTGACTCTTCTCAAATGTCAGTCGGTGTAAGATTGCTAACACCGATTTCTTATTAAATGATAAATGTTCACTATACACCATCCTATTTGTGTGCACCCATGAAGAGAACTCACATAACTGAAAGATAATTATTTACTGGTTGGCAGTCTCTAGTAAGGTGTCGAGCTGAACTGCTTTTTAATAGGAAACTTACCATTCCTCAATTATCCTGCATTCCACCGGCTAGGAACTGTACTCCTGTTCCACCCACTGCTGCCCTCTCTAGAACACGACATAATAGTTGACTTGATAACACGGAGTTCGGACATTGAATGAGAGGCATAACGCGTCCTGCTGTGTCACGTAAACACAATTTCTACGATGTCAGACTAACGTCGAGTTTTAACACGAAATTGTAGGGTAAAACCGATGAAAACATGCGTTATAATGAAGCATGCCCGTCATTTCACTATTTTATGGAATTTATCTTACATATGTTGTTAACGGTTTTAAAATTTTACCCAAGTTATTGTAATGCTTNCCGGGCAAGGTTCTGTCAAGGCGAAGATGCGGGAATGTCGCTAGCAAGTGGATGGTAACCTTGCGGTCCTCTGATCGCCGTTGTCCAATATGGCATTGCGGGTTCAATAACTGGATGGGTGACCATCCAAGGAACGCCCCGCAGCCAAAGTCACACAACACACATCACACAGTCACATGACATACATCACACGACACACATCAAACGCTAGGTAGGCCCACTAGGCACATCATGAATATGCATGGAGGTGAGGTCGCTTCGACCAGGCACTCCATTAAAACTGTCCCTCACTGGGACACCAGGCACTTGCTACTCGTTTTTTTTTCGTCACTACCAAGTTGGACTATTTTCAGTCGTGTGTACGGCGGTGAGTTCGGGATACACTCTGCAATTTATCTTCTACACAGCAGTCTATTCTGCATGTTTGGGTTCTAGATCAACGAGAAGCGAATACAATTTGTTCACTTAGCAGGCACCAGCATGCCTCTTTTCAACATTTAACCAGACACAACTGCCCGAAAGGTGACGGACGTCTTAAAACTTTTAATCCGGCAAAAAATTTCTACACTCGTGACGTCATATGTATTTCTCGACAACATAACGTGAAGTTTGTAAACTCGAGATATTGTTAAGTTGGATACAAAAGTTTTACAAGGTTTGGCGGACTTCCTGAAGAGGGTACGTGGAAAGTCGTAGAAAATGATGCTTTGTTCTTTGTCATTATATGGTGTGTTTAACCTCGTTACGTAAAAAGATTGCTCAAGACAGTGAGTTGCCTGCGTGTCTTTATTGTCTCCTGGTTCGACAATGCGCCAAGGCTTAACCTTATCTGCCCCTTCTCCCCAACCACTTGACGGCTGGCGTTTGTCGAACACACACGGGCTAAGACTTCAACGCCAATAACTTGACCTTGAAGGGCAGGGCCTTGGCGCCGCTGGTTTGAGTCCCATACTCTGGTGGTCCGATGGCGTACAGGTCGGGGTTCTTTCATATCAGCCCTGGAGTTTGGAACGGAAGAACTTGACTTAAAGATATTTCATGTTCGACTATTATTACCACTTTACTCTAAACTTGAAGTAGCCGAAATGCCCCCAAATCAATAAAACCAACGAAAATTGTACAACCGTAAATCAGTATTTAGGTAGCTGAATTCACTGATTAAAGGGGCGATTTCCATAGAACTTCGGTGATCCCTCTACTCCAAATCATTCATTCTCAGTTCACTCTTCTCAAATGTTAGTCGGTGTAAGATTGCTAACACCGATCTCTTATTAAATGATAAATGTTCACTATACACCATCCTATTTGTGTGCACCCATGAAGAGAACTCACATAACTGAAAGATAATTATTTACTGGTTGGCAGTCTCTAGTAAGGTGCCGAGCTGAACTGCTTTTTGGTAGGAAACTTACCATTCCTCAATTATCCTGCATTCCACCGGCTAGGAACTGTACTCCTGTTCCACCCACTGCTGCCCTCTCTAGAACACGACATAATAGTTGACTTGATAACACGGAGTTCGGACATTGAATGAGAGGCATAACGCGTCCTGCTGTGTCACGTAAACACAATTTCTACGATGTCAGACTAACGTCGAGTTTTAACACGAAATTGTAGGGTAAAACCGATGAAAACATGCGTTATAATGAAGCATGCCCTTCACTTCACTATTTTATGGAATTTATCTTACATATGTTGTTAACGGTTTTAAAATTTTACCCAAGTTATTGTAATGCTTGTGTACAAGATAGAAAGAGTAAATTAACAGAAATGGGAATGTTCGTTGTAGATTAACACGAGTTGCACTCGGACTTCCAAAATGTACAGCCCCGCGGTTTGTTTAGAGGTGACGTTTGCACAAGAAATACCTTTGAATTGAACTTACATATCAAATAAAGGTACCTAATGAAACAAATACCCATATCATGAGATTCATTAAGCCGTCAGTAGATAGGAAGCGCGCAAGACTCAGCAGCGCCAGGTGCGATGTACCACTTTGTTTATGCACTACATCCGTGCAAGTAACAGCAACGAAGTATTGCATTGCTTCAAGTAATGCTATTGTTGGAGATTAGCCGAATTCACTTTGCTTATTAATGGCGGCGCGGACTTTTAAATGTCTGTCAATTTTGTATTTAATTTTGTCGTATCAGTGTTTGTTAGACAAGCCTTGACGTACTTTTCAGCCGCTAACGAACATTTGACACTAGAGTAGTTGAATTCCCAGAAAGTTAGCACAACTGAAACGTAGCTTCTGGTAAAGAAAGGTATGATAGAAAGGTATGATAGAAAGGTATGATAGAAAGGTATGATAGAAAGGTNTGAAAATCTTGCCTTCTGGGCAGTAGCCACGTCACTGTTCGACTTTTCTGAAGACATTGCAGCCTCCATCTTCAGGGCGAAATAACAGGAGAGATTACCGTTACTTTCAGAAGGTAACAGTTATTTCGCTTTGAAGATGGAGGCTGCAATGTCTTCAGAAACGTCAGGAAGGAAAACGACAGTGAAGCGCCTACCACCAAGAAGCCAAGATTTTGCGCTACTCAGTTATCTCTAATCCTGCGACACATATATGGGTTGCCAAATAATAGGCGTGGGCATATTCACTGAGTACTGGCTGGGGAACAGCGCCTCGATATGAGACGTGACAAGTTCTACATGGGGAACAGCGCCTCAATATTAGACGTGACAAGTACTAGCTGGGGAACAGCGCCTCAATATTAGACCTGACAAGTACTAGCTGGGGAACAGCGCCTCAATATTAGACCTGACAAGTACTAGCTGGGGAACAGATCCTCGATATTAAACGTGACGAAGTAGATCGACCCCTTGTCGCAGAGTTATAATCTTCACTGTACAAGATCGAGGGGGAACAGATCCTCGATATTAGATGTGACGAAGTACTAGCTGGGGGAACAGATCCTCGATATTAGACGTGACAAGTACTAGCTGGAGGAACAGCGCTTCGATATTAAACGTGACAAGGACAAGCTGGGGAACAGCGCCGTAATATTAGACGTGACGTGGATGCGACGGCAGTGCCAAATTACGTGTTCAATTGCAGGCACAAACGTATCTTGTTACGTAAACTTACTGATAAGCGGCTTTCAAACGCACGTGACGCTGTTTCGTAGAACAACTCACGCGTAGCTCTAGAAATTGACAAGACGCCACCTCGTTTCTGTTGATGGCGCCTGGCAAGCTTGCTGATTCACAAACCTCCCCTGCTTGTACTTCACCAAGTAGCTACGCCTTCTCAGGTGGAAACCATTACAAAACCGTAGGCAAGAGTTGCCTTTCCACATCTTCTGCTGAGGCCTCGATATTAGCTTTGAACGTGCCACGGAAGGTGCTTGCCAATTATACAAAAATCATAGTTTAACTACGTAACATAAGACCCCGGATATATCCGCTTAGTCGAAGCATCTGCAAAGTAAACAAGATGGTGGCGAGTACGGATGATAAGAAACCAACACCGTTGCAATCACCACCTTTCAGTGGACGACACTATCAGTCACCGTTAAAGTACAACGACATAAACTCTTGTCATTGGTGCCTCTGCATCACCTACCATGTTTTGCGGTAGAACTTCTGAAACCAAGGAATAACGTCTAAGACACTGTAACGGTAGAAACACCGAGAGACGTTTCTGTCGTTCTGTTTCACTCATAGAAAAGAGATGTTAATATTCAATATTTTGGCAGCGGCCAATTGTGTCACTGACAGAAAGTAAACGACAATATAAAAATCCTGGATTTCAACTAGGTACAGTACTCGCCAAAGTCACGTGCTTACTTTGCAGCGTTCTTAATAAAAATAAATATTGTTTGGAATACATGGCGATGGATCTGGGAGAAGAGAAATACGAGAATTCGGGAGTTCGTGTTTGCGAGGAAGTCAGGCCTCCGAATTTATATATATA
>NQII01001123.1:0-37952 GCA_002778355.1 Clitarchus hookeri | reverse complement strand
GGCTCAGCTATTAAACACTCAGGGATGCAGTCATGGCCACAAACCTGGCCATGGCTGCTTTATCCCTCTTTGCCGCGATGCACGCCTCCTTTCCTAGATTCCCTCTCATGTAGGCGTATTGGGCTTAGCCCTGAGACGCAACACAGTCCAGACCTACCCCCGGACAACACTTAACACTTAGTAATAGGGTAGTTAGTAAAAAAAGCTCTGCTTATTCTGCTCTGCTTCACGGCCGTCCGAAGTCTGCTACACTTCGCTGCAACTTACACCGCAAGATCCTTGCTAGTGCCTGATGGCTTAGCCACCTTCATCTCCGTCCAGCAGCGGACATCGCCGACATTATGGTACCAAGCTGACGCAGCTTACCAGTTAAGCTACCGAGCGATGGTGGCAGTATAATGGTAACTTGTGGTGAACGAAAATTTTGCGGTTGGGTTTTAAATGTTTTCGGTAATTTGCGTCACATAATTGTGTTGTATCTTTGGTGCGCAGTAAGACTAGGCGATTTCAAAATTTTGGTTTCCGCCGCCCTTCAAAATTACGTTCCGGCTTAACTATGGTGTCGCATTGCTGTGTCTCTCTTGTTTTAACGTGTCGTGTTTGTCCTTGTTAGTCGCCCCAAGTATCTTCGAGTATTCATTTTTCGCTGTTTCCACGACTATATCGTAGGCGCGTGAATCTTATAATATGTTGTTTGTTCTTTGTAATTTCTAACAGCCAGAGCCGTACTGGATCATTATTAGTGTGTTACTCGCATGTTTGTTTACCACACCTAACACTGGCTCGCTTATAATTTTTAGTCTATAATTTTTCTACGTTTTAATGCTGTATTGTGTGTTTACGACGAANCTAACACTGGCTCGCTTATAATTTTTAGTCTATAATTTTTCTACGTTTTAATGCTGTATTGTGTGTTTACGACGAAGTATTGCAATGGCGTATGTAGAAATAAATGTTTCAGTTTACCAGCAGTCCTCCCCATTACAAGAATCATTCAAAGACGAGACAGTTTTAAACTAGGCATGGTTTGGGCACACGTTCGTAAGCAAATGTTGGCAACAGCTGCTGTAACGCGAGTGTTGGCAGCACCTCGTCGCAGTCAAGGCGCCCAGAGCAGCCTCTCTACTCGAGCCTTGGCAAACGAACAGCTCTTAGGAGCAAGGTGCGAGCTCCTCGCTGATACTCGCTCTTCCTGTCAACACACCTTCCACCTTTGCTTCCGTCGAGTTTCAATTGCCACCTCTTCATAATGCCGAGCATTATATTATCTATTTATGCCAGCTGGAGAAATGTTTTTATTGCCTGATCCCGGTAATTAATTTACGACAGTCTAAAGTACCCCAGCCTTCCTCGGCCCTGAGCGAACCGCTTCCAGGGCTTTCAAGTAGGCAATGCTGAATGATATATTTATTGTCTCAGTAGTCGGTAAGCGAACAAAAATAATTAGGTTTCTNGAAATTGATGTAGAAATTGCATAGCGCAACTGAAAATCAAATTCTGTGACCCCAACACCTAATCTCCGTGCTATGAAAGCATTGTGCACATTAATAACCCGCGCTGGCGAATACCCCGCGTGTAAGTCTGACTGAAACGTGGTTTTCTGTACCACGGCAGTGTTGAGAATTAGCTGACCGGTAGCCGTGACTGAACTCTGACAGCGGGCGTGTGTTTATACATTATTGATGTTCTCTTGCCTGTGGCTCTGTGTCCACGCGCAATAACGGACCTCTGCGTGTATCGTGGTGCATATTGATGTTCTCTTGCCTGTGGCTCTGTGTCCACGCGCAATAACGGACCTCTGCGTGTATCGTGGTGCATATTGATGTTCTCTTGCCTGTGGCTCTGTGTCCACGCGCAATAACGGACCTCTGCGTGTATCGTGGTGCATATTGATGTTCTCTTGCCTGTGGCTCTGTGTCCACGCGCAATAACGGACCTCTGCGTGTATCGTGGTGCATATTGATGTTCTCTTGCCTGTGGCTCTGTGTCCACGCGCAATAACGGACCTCTGCGTGTATCGTGGTGCATATTGATGTTCTCTTGCCTGTGGCTCTGTGTCCACGCGCAATAACGGACCTCTGCGTGTATCGTGGTGCATATTGATGCAGGTTTGAATGAAATGATATGATAATATATTAAACGCAAAGTTCTACGGACATCCGCACCGCACGGACGACCGTATACTGACCAAGAAAATCTTCAACTACATTTCAGGCCTAAAAAAGGCAACCGAATGGCTTACAGAGGTCAGGGCGGACTTGAAAGCTCTCAACATCACAGAAGACGCCATACAAGACAGAAACACTCACAGGAAACTGATTGACTCCACAAAATTTGAACCTAAAAGCAGAAAGAAACGCAACTACATATTCACAGAAGAAAGAAAACAAGCACAATCAGAGAAAATGAAGCGGTTCTGGGCAGCAAGAAAACTCAACCAAAATGGTTCACCACGCTCTTAAGATGGGCAAACTTAAATAAAAAATAAATAATAATAATAAAATTTTTTTTTTTGGGAGCATAATATTACAGAATTTTGCACTGACGTACGTCAAAAAGTATTTTTCGTTTTACATAATTGATCTAGTTACAAAAATAAATGGAAGGATACATGGCACAATATTATTCAATACCTCAGTGTATCGATGAACTTAGCCTTCTGAAATGATTTATCCTCTTTCCCCAATCCGTCATTGGTCGCTTACTTGCTGATGAATTAGCACTGAACCATCAGCTGTAAGTATGCGGCATTCCTTGTCGCTGTTTGTGTATTTACGCATTTTTTCCACGCATTTTTTAACTTTATTTGCACTGAAGGTAACGTATTCAAAATACGATGCTTAAAGTTTTAAATAAAATGCACCAACAGTGAAATTTCACGAGCATATGACAATAAATGATCCTGCAAAGCTGCTTATATTCTTTTCGTGCATTTCCTTAAGATTTATCCAAAGAGAAGTTTGAAAATAAAAAAAACAACAATTTTTGAAAGCATGCATTAGCAGGGACAGGCGTTTTTCGAGAAAATATTTCAAGACCAGTTGTACTCCAAAACACATTTGTTCATATGCACTTTCGTGGTTGGTTGATTTTAAATGTCACGTGCCTCAAGTGTCTGTCCACGAATCACGAACGTTCAGTATCGGAGTACTTTATTACGATTGGCTCAGTCAAATAAGAACATGACTTCTCACGTAGATACCTGGCCAATAACCGAAGGAAGTTGTTGTTGTGGACGTAGGATATTGAAGTCTAGCAGGGCCATAACTATGTTCGCGAGAAACACCTGTCCCTATCTATGAGATTTAGGAATAGGCTGAAATGAAGACAATATTTCAAGACCAGTTGTACTCCAAAACACATTTGTTCATATGCACTTTCGTGGTTGGTTGATTTTAAATGTCACGTGCCTCAAGTGTCTGTCCACGAATCACGAACGTTCAGTATCGGAGTACTTTATTACGATTGGCTCAGTCAAATAAGAACATGACTTCTCACGTAGATACCTGGCCAATAACCGAAGGAAGTTGTTGTTGTGGACGTAGGATATTGAAGTCTAGCAGGGCCATAACTATGTTCGCGAGAAACACCTGTCCCTATCTATGAGATTTAGGAATAGGCTGAAATGAAGACAATATTTCAAGACCAGTTGTACTCCAAAACACATTTGTTCATATGCACTTTCGTGGTTGGTTGATTTTAAATGTCACGTGCCTCAAGTGTCTGTCCACGAATCACGAACGTTCAGTATCGGAGTACTTTATTACGATTGGCTCAGTCAAATAAGAACATGACTTCTCACGTAGATACCTGGCCAATAACCGAAGGAAGTTGTTGTTGTGGACGTAGGATATTGAAGTCTAGCAGGGCCATAACTATGTTCGCGAGAAACACCTGTCCCTATCTATGAGATTTAGGAATAGGCTGAAATGAAGACAATATTTCAAGACCAGTTGTACTCCAAAACACATTTGTTCATATGCACTTTCGTGGTTGGTTGATTTTAAATGTCACGTGCCTCAAGTGTCTGTCCACGAATCACGAACGTTCAGTATCGGAGTACTTTATTACGATTGGCTCAGTCAAATAAGAACATGACTTCTCACGTAGATACCTGGCCAATAACCGAAGGAAGTTGTTGTTGTGGACGTAGGATATTGAAGTCTAGCAGGGCCATAACTATGTTCGCGAGAAACACCTGTCCCTATCTATGAGATTTAGGAACAGGCTGAAATGAAGACAAATGAATTTATTTCACACTGAATGACTATAAAAAACTATTAAAGAGTAATTGAAATGTAAACTAAATATATGCAAAAAAGTATGAAAGTGCAATTTCTGAATTAAATGAGCACTCAAAATGATTATCCAGTCTGCTAATTNAATATATGCAAAAAAGTATGAAAGTGCAATTTCTGAATTAAATGAGCACTCAAAATGATTATCCAGTCTGCTAATTACTGTAAAAAATTCACAAAAATTGTAATTAAATGAATTTAGTAATTTTCAGTCTTATTGTTTTATTTAGAGTATTATTCACGAAGTTCTCAGCTGAAAAAAAGAAGAAGAGCATGAATGTGTCTCAGTTCGAGGAAGGGCGATAGTCATAATCCTGCTACCAGGNGCAGCTGAAAAAAAGAAGAAGAGCATGAATGTGTCTCAGTTCGAGGAAGGGCGATAGTCATAATCCTGCTACCAGGTGCCCGTCGCAGAGCTTACATTCTTACGTTACCTGAGATCGAACAAAACGTGTATATTATTAACTTTCTGTTTGCATGGTAAATGCAAAATTATTGCGCGTATAAACAATACAAGAAAAAGAGAACATTTTAAAGATATTTAAATAATATTGCCTTTCTAAATCATCTCAAAGAAATTGTAGAGATTTGACCCTCTTACCAGTAACTCATAGCTATCACATTATTACTCAGGAACAACGGCCTCATATTGAACCACAAAGTACCTGTTGCTGGCAGTACCAGAACAGGGTAACAAATGTTTAGAACATAACACAAACAAACACCTTAACATAATTCAAAGTGTAACATTAAAAACATTGTAATATAATGGCGATTTATGTTAAGTGCAGTAAAGGTACAATTTACACAACAACAAAACATGTTTTTAAAAAAGAAAGCATGACTCATTAATTACGTTTAAGGTATGCACCGAAGACAAACTAAGTATTTGCGAGGGGGAAACTCTTCTATTTACCAAAATTGTTTCATGATTTCAGGCAACAATGGAACAGTAAGAAGAGAGACACGAAAGGACTTAACTGTAATGGTGGACCTTTGCTCCACAGGCCCCATCAGGATTAAGTATACGAAAACACACAGGATTATACGAGAGTAATGCAGTAATCAAGAAACAGTTTTTTTCTAAATAATGTGTATTAACTACACAATTTATTAGCAAGAAGCAGAAATTGTAAGGGATATATGCACAGTTTACATTGAACTGTCTGATTGCAACATCAGGGTGGCAGCTGTCGGCAGCGTTCATTGGTGTACATGGTTGAGATCTGCTGAGATCAGTTCTCTGCTGTACCACACAACCTGTGACGATCCAAGGGCCGTTTGAATAACCACGGTTGTATAAACACACCTACACACACAAATACACACACACACATATATATATATAAACATATATACATACGCACGCTCTGCTAAGTTTACTCGCGGAAACCTGTACATTACACGCTGCTACTTGCTAATAAACAAGGATTTCCACACATTACTCCACACATTACTCCACACATTACTCCACACATTACTCCGCTCATTACTCCGCTCATTACTCCGCTCATTGGTTTCGCGATTTGGCTTCAGATTCTTTCTTTAGCCAGTAACAATAANTCATTACTCCGCTCATTGGTTTCGCGATTTGGCTTCAGATTCTTTCTTTAGCCAGTAACAATAAAGTAAGTCTTAGAGTGATGTTCTTTCTTTGAAAATAGACAACCATGAAAATGGCTTCTTATAAAAGTAGCAGCCAGTGGAAAACACGAGGGTGGACTGGTGTCGTACGTGCAGCTAATTCTCCCGTTTTTTATGTAAGCAATTGGGATAATTGCAATATTCATAAAATAAATATAACTGTGTGTAATATTTATATTCGTACTAGCGAACCGGCCCGGCTTCGCTCGGTAACAATTTAGTTTTTACAGCGATACTTTGAAAGACAAAAATGGTTACTGTGGGTCATCCTTAAAATATAAACATATGCTATCGTGGAGTTTTCTGTAGACCTTTTTGAGAGCTACAATTCTGTAGTACATTAATCAGATGTATCTCTTATGGTTTAGTCAGCGCAAGCCATGTAAGCGCCCTAAAAGCGGTTTTTTACGACTTGATTACAAACGGTCCGATATTTCTCTACTATCCTTACATTAAATGTAAATTAATTATACACCAAAACCTTTCTCAAGAAATTCTATAAATTATTTTGAAAACTGCATCAAAATCCATTAAGTAGTTAAGAACTACTAAGCGAATACACAGACATACGCGGATAAGTGACTTTGTTTTATACTTTTTATAGATTGTGTTAGAACCAACTTAAAGAATAAACTTTATTCTTCTCACTGGGGTGGAAATGTTACGAAATATGTCTGCCTGTTGTTTAATATTCTGTCGCAAAACTGGATTGAGCAAAACGCTGGCTTACACAATTACTTTATTAAAACATAACGAATGTAACGAAAAAAAAAAAAAAAGTGAAATTGTTAAAAATATAATTTTTCTGGCTTTCCTGTGTTTTTTCCTCTTAATGACAGCTATATTTATTTCCAACTTAAACTTGTACCGTTATTTTTATTTAAATAAGTTTGCTTATGGGCGCTCAATGCCAAACGCAGTCGTATTTATACTGTTTGCTCCTACAAACCAATTGGAGGATGTGAATAATAAATACAAAAAAAAGTTTGCTCTTAAAATTTTGACGGGCCGAAAACTTTTAGAAACTAATAAATAGGATTTCTCCATTTACCACCAAGAGGTCCGTGGCGGCGAAGTGGTTAGACTACCTGCCTCCCACCAACGTGATCCCGGTTGGATCCCCGGCAGGGAATCATGCTGGACGATGCCGCTGGTCGGCAGGTTTTCTCGAGGATCTCACGGTTCCTCCGCCCTTGCATTCCGCCTCCGCTCCAACCTCACCTCGCTACACCCTCATCGGCTTTCAAGACCTCGCTGTTAAAAAGATGGTCAAATGTCTTCACTCACTCCATTTACCACCGGTTTGAAAGCGACGTCTTTGGAACAGGCGCGCACCTTGAGGCGGAAATGTTCCCTTATGGCTAGAGACCTGAAAAATTCGCGAGTTCAATGACCTGCAGGTTAGACTCTACAGTCTTATGTACAGATATGCCGACGTCAATTGCACATTGGTTGCCTGCTGTCACAGCGGAAAGCGACGATTGGGTCAGCGTTCTCCAGGAGTTGTCGAACACCGTGTGGTCCAATGGCTGATGTTTTATAAACACACGTGCTTTGAATTCTAACTTGTCCCAAAATGAATCCGCGAATTATTCAGGTCTCTACTTATGGCAAACTCTTCCGTAATAAATGTACTTTAGTTGCCAACCTGAGTAGAATAAACCTGAGTTCGACGGACAGACGTGGAGTGGCTGAAGCGGACAGCCAGGACAGCTCATGCGGCGGTGACCTGCGCCTTGCTGGGAGGATTCTCGGGCTCCGGAGGTCCTTGAGGACGTCCCCACGGCTGCTCCTCCACCGAGCCCAGCGCGTAGAACAGCACGTAGGGCAGTGACGTCACCGCGGCGGACACGTAGAACACAGTTCTCCACGCGGACAGCGACTCCTGCTACCAACACACGCGTCCAGAGCTCGCTGCATTCTGCACACGTCAATAAAGCCCATTCACGGTTACTTTAGACTTTTCTGAAACCTTGCTTTGTCTACAGCCCATCAGGCCCACCAACCACAGGTGCTGCCGTCAAACGTCAGGTCATATTTCCCGGGCATCTGCCACCTGCTAAACACACCAGTACTGCTACTGTCTTCGCCTCTAGTTGGGCTTCATCTCTGCCAACTTTCATTACAGCTATTCCAGGTTGTTCCTCCGCCTCATACAGAGCCTTACTGAGTCTAGAAAATCACACCGAAGGGTCAGCGCACACCATTCTCGCGTCCTCAGTGTAATGATATTTCGCACAAGAACTATTTCTTACTAGATAATAAATACCAACACATCCTTTTTTCTCACTGTTTTTATTAATTTTAATTATAAATAAAATATTCTCATTTATACATATAATATAAGTTAGAGTAAAATTAAAAAAAAAAAGGTAATTATGTGTTTAAACTAGTATAAAACGTTTGTTAAGCACGACATATTTAGGAAAAAACCAACCACGTCATAAATGAAGTAGTTTTTAAAATTTTCGATTCAAAAAAGTGTGAAGAAACCGTTCATAACCTAGTCATAAGGCCGCCTGTTTTTGGCGAAAAGATTTACGTGGAGGCTAGACTTCAATATCCTATGTCCACATTTGCAGTCTTCATTTGACAATTGGCCGCTTGTATTTTTGTGAAGATAGTCTTTTACATGAGTGAGCAGGCAGGTAAGACGCCTAACAATTCAAATGGTCCAATACCAAAATTGTGGTTCTAAACCAAAGTGTGTTGGAACACAGCTTGTCCTGAAATCTTTTCGCAAAAAACAGGTTCTCCTTACCTATGACATACGTGCAGTTTTCCTTTGGATACTGGCCACGTGTCTTCGTCGAGAGACAGTCCCCTACTTGACTGGGCCAATCAGAACTAGGCAACTCCGACACCGAGTGTCCGTGATTCGCGGGCGAAGCGTGACAGGCAAACCCAGTCAATAACAAAAGTGGAGCTGAGCTCTAGTGTTTTGGAGTACAAGTTGTCCTGAAATATTTTCACGGAAATCATATGGCCCTACCTGTTTGCTTCATCTTCACACTTTTTGAATCCAACGTGTGAAAAATTACCCCATGTAAGACGTGTTTGGTTGTTTCCTAACTATGTCAAGTATCAGAAGCGTATTTTACTTCTGTTCATATAACAGTATCTTAGTTTTTGGGTAAATAAAACTATTATTTATGTTTTATTAATTATAATAATTAATTTATAGTTAGTATGAATGAAAACAGAGAGAAAATAGGTGTGTTAGTAATGCTTAGTAAGTAATAGTTCTCTTGCGAAATATCATTAAACCGAGTGCGCAAAACTGCTGCGTATTGTCCCTTTGGTGAGATTTTCAAGGCTTAGTTAAGCTTTGTTTGCATGAGGCGGAGGAATATCCTAAAAGTGGAACTTTAGCAGGGTGTCAGAAATTTTGAAATTACCATAAATGGACTGTAGCAAACTTCCTTCAACTGTCATGGCAGCTTCACAACTCTCACCCTGAATGCATAATTGTAGCAACTTAACAAATATATTGGTTTTTGTGTTTATTTGTGTCCAAAGTAGCATAATATCTATCGCTAGATAGCGGAAGAGAGTCGCAAAATTATATTTACGTTTATCGGTTCTACGGCTGATAAAATGGTATTGCACTTAAAAAAACAACATCACTGACAACATGCAAGACTAGCAATACAAATATAGACTGATCACAGTAAAGTGAGCACTTTAAAAATCCCTGCTTTCTCATAATTTCTTATCCTTCTGACACATGAAGGAACTGGCCAATTTCGCGAATTCATTTTAAGTCACGCTATATTTCAAACTCATGTGAATTTCTGTTATGTAGGCAATTGGATAGGAATTTACTAGATACGCCTAGGATCGGCATGGAATTCCGTTTCACCTGATCTGAGGCAAAAGTGGCTGCAAAATGGCGTATCAGCCAATGAAAATAAAGCTGAATATCTAAAATACATAGGCTACTGGAGTCTAGCCCACACGTAGTTTAAAACGCGAAATTTTCTAGTCCTCAGCCATATGTACAATTGACATTGCCATGAACTTTGTGACATTGCCCATGCGCCATTCGAGTGAAAACATGACATTTTTGGGAAACTGAATCTTTTGCTAATAGACAAATGTATAATCTAATGTGTATATGGAAAAAGCACCAATCTGATTTGTCGTAGACTTAAACTTTACATTAGCAATACAACGTCAAGACTTAAAACTATTATGCATGACTCACTGCCAACTTAACTGGGGGCCTGTACATATGTGTTTACGGTAGCATATATGTACTTAACGGGTAGTGATTTTTTTTTTCCAAAAGTTAATTTCAAGGTATTCTCTTTACCATGAACATACTATACATGCGTTTTAGAATCATTATAAGACTACTGTTTTAGGCTTTATTTTATTAAATTTATTAAAATAATAAATATTTTTAAAATCTCGCTGCTTAATTATTACTTTAAAAACTTCAAATTATGTTTGACTAACGACAGTCTTGCGTTTAGGGTGCAACCTATTAATTGTATGGAAATAATACCAGGTACATCAGGCTGGAGATATGGGAATGTTAGTGCCCCTACACTGAAAAAAATTTTGCGCGGCAGTCACAAAATGCTTTTTTTTGGACCTTGAGCGCACGTATGGAGTATCGAGTAACGTCGGAATGCAAAGGCAGTGGGAAACGGGAGATCCCCGAGACAACCCGCCGACCAGCAGCATCGTCCGGGGCGATTCCCACATGCGAAAACCCGGCAGCACCCCGCCGGGAATTGAGTCCGCTTCGCCTCGGCGGGAGGCGAGTATGCTGACCACTACACCACCGCGGCCCCAATGCGCAGAAACCTGCAGAACTCGCGTTATTTCCTGGCAGCACGCTATAACTCGCCGTCCTATAAATACTCGAGTCGGTGCCACTTGTTTATCGGCTTCTGCAGCAGCGAGAACACATTTTCCCTTTTTGAATTGGTTGGACGTGATTGGGCCAGTTTCTAGTTAGGAGTTTCCTGTTGGTTCAGAGGAGTCCATGGCTTGTCCGGACAAACTGCAGTACACTAATAAACGTAGTACAAAAAAGCACGTGTGTTTGAAATCTAGTCTGCGATAACATAATAACGCGAATTTTGCATTATTCTACAAATGGGTAGAGACCTGAAAAATTCGCGGATTCATTTTGGGACAAGCAAGAATTCAACACACGCGTGTCTGTATAACCTTATACATTGGTCTACATGGTGTTCGACACCTCCTGAAGAACGGTGACCCAATCGGTGCCTTCCACTGTGACCGCAGACAACTAATACACAGTTGACATCGGCATGTCTGTACATAAGACTGTAGGGCCTAGCCTGCAGGTCACTGAACTCTCGAATTTTTCAGGTCTCTACCAATGAGGTTTGGATTGGATTGGAAAGGGCTTATTTACGCCCCCCGGTGTTATGCCTACAAGGAACTTAGCTGGGACTGGAACCCAGAGCCTCCCGCAGCCCCGACAGGGGTTCGGAGGGGAGCGACGCACCTGGTTGTCGGTGAGCAGTCCGACGAGGGTAGGCGCGGCGACGGACACGACGCCGGAGAGAGTGTTGGCGAGGCCAGACAGCGTCCCGGCGTAGGCGACGGAGAGGTCGAGCATGTTGAGCAGGCTGCCGCCGTAGTAGGCGCCGTGCAGAGTTAGCGCCAGGGCCACGAGGGCCAGTACTGCAGCCGTGCGACAGCCTGCCCACGCCACTCCCGCCAGCGCTGCTGCTGGGCCCAGCGTCGCTGCGGCAGCACACACCCCGCGCCTCGTCACGCTCGCACTTCCTCTCCGAGACTAACCACTCGTATACAACACAGTAGAGACCAGAACAATTCGCTATTTCAATGACCTGCAGGCTAGACTCTCCAGTCTTACGTACGAATATGCCGATGTCAACTGCACATTGGTTGTCTGCTGTCACAGTAGAAGGTGACGATCGAGCCAGCCTTCTTCAGCAGGTGTCAAACACCGCGTGGACCAATGGCTGAAGTTTTATTAACACACGTGTTTAGAATTCTAGCTTGTCCCGAAATTAATCCAAGAATTGTTGAGGTCTCTACACATTAGAAATACAAACTAGGCTGTGTTGGCTACAGTGGCCACCTTTGAATGCTCTCTCATTTGGAATAGTAGTCAATAAATATATTGTATTTTAGCATTAAACTTTAATCTCCGAGTGCTGTGGAATACACACACTGTGTTGGGTAAAGGATAAAAATGGCTGAAAGGAAAAAAGTTACTAGGACCTCAAAAGTGCTCTCATTATCCTATAGTAATTCCATAGAATTTATTTATTTAGTTAACACAAACATAAAAATATCACCAGAATGACTAACCAATAGACAAACAATTAATAAGGGCATATAGAAATTCACATAAAAATTGGGCGAATCAATGAAAACGAAACAGAAGGACACAGCGAGGACAACACAGACGAACACAATAGCTAAAACAAATACATACAGACGATACAGCGAGGGCAACACAGAGGAAAATAGTAATTAGAACAGATTTATGCACAGACAACGAGGATAACATAGACGAACACAGCGGTTATAACAGATGTACGCACAGGTGACACAAAGAAGACATCACAATGGTTATAATCGGTGTGTACACAAACGACATAGCCATAACAGCATAGGTGAAAAAATTGCTATAAAAATATTTAAATCAATAAATTAATGTACGATTGGTGGTAATATATTATTTTAATTCCGTTTCATTCTCAGCGTCAGCCAATTACGGTCCACCTACCAGTTTGAGAACTCCCAGAGCTGTGGTTTTGGAGGCAGGTGATTGACACTATTCTCTAAAGGTCCAATTTCCTAATAAATCAATACACTGTAATGATTAAGAGTTCAAGAAAAATCTCTAGTTTTATTATTGCTTTAAAACAAGTTAATTGCCACACAAGTTCTCGAGACAACTCCCTCCCGTTCCTGTACGTAGATTACATATAGTTCGCATCGTGGGGGGGGGGGATAATCTGCTTCGTACTTGCTGGGTGATTCTAGATACTCCTAGCACTCGCGGAACACTACTCAGGGTCCTTCACACACGCTGGATGACTGTACTTATCTGTCCTGTTGTGCTGGTNCTTAATATTTATTGGTGTAGACCGCCGGCAGGCTTCGCTAGCGCGTGTGTTCTGACGGCCAAAAATGCATGGACGCAGGGAGCGTCAAGTTGTGGCCTCTGCTCGTAAAGTTTTATTAATTATTTGTCAGGAGTTTTGAGTGCCTCTGAATGGCGACAAAGCCTTAGCATGAGAACACCAGTCTTTAAGGAACGGGGAAGAAATCGGCCAGAACATGCAGCGAGGAACCAACCCAACATTCGTTCAGAGTGACTTAAAATATCTGCGTAAAACCAAAACCAGGATGGTTGGACCAGGAATCGAGCTCCGGCCCTCGCGATTTCGAGTCCTGTGGTTCACCAATGCACCACCTCGGTCGGTTTTTGACTTCACAATATTCAACATAAACTAGCAGATACCCCTCTTATTGCCCCATCAACTTGTCTAGCTCTGCCCAGAATTCCGATTTCACAGTTTCTCAGGTAAATAAAAAGATTACATTTACCTGTAGACTACAACGAAACTAACACCTCATGCTGGCACAGCATTCTGGAAGGCTGACTGACAATACATTAAGATGGCGATAAACTTGCCATATCGTGTTAATTTATACCTCTTTACAACATACTGTTAATATTTAAAAATTATAATTCAAACCTTATCAATACATAAACAACAACTTTACAGAATTCCCGAAACCAGAACGAACTGATCTCAGTCTGTGTTTTCTTTCATGCGAGAGTTCAAAATAATAAATATGAGTTTATCTTTACTACGGTTACAGAAGCAACAAAAAACAACACGGGAAGAATATTTTAGATTTACAAAATATGTGTTTAGATGTGCCATATGCCCTGATCAGCTCTCGGAAGCTACGCTGAGACAAAAATAAATCCATTTTGGAATGATAACTACCCCCTTTAATATTTATGTCGGCACGAACCACGCACAAATCTTAGCTGTAACTGTAGTCTGAACAATGGGATACATGGGGAAAGGGTAGTCAAGTCCGGAATACAGAAAGAGTGTTGAAGACGGGGGGAGGGGGAAGGCTCCAGGAACAACTCTCCCCCAAGTATGAAGGACACATAAAATAAGTAAAATAATAGCAAGTCATTAGTAAAATGAGATATTAGATTAATAAAACGGAATAATATAAAATTACAAGTGTCTACATCTACCGCTGTTCAACTCAAAAAGGTTTTATAGATACTGCTTTACCAATGAAAGAAAACCCCCTTCCCCTTACCACAGATACCTTTCTGCCTACGCCATTGTGCAGAAGTCAAAACTGCCAATACATCCACTTGCCGCTGTCAAAATTATCGACAGTTCAAAAATATGGCGGAAAGAAATTTATCTAACCAGTGGGCAGGGATGTATTTATCAAACGCCAGCGTTAAAAGAGTATTAGGATACACATTACTCATGTCAAATGTAACAGTTGGCTTTCGGATTTTCACTCTCCTGCTTGAGAAACAGTTAGAGCTGTGTTAAAACTTATTAGTCGATTCACCCTACTTCATACGTAAATAAAATTGACAGAGGGGTAAATAACTCATGTTAAAATGTAGTCACTATCAAATATAACAAATCTGTGAAATTGGCTATATGATAAACAATTTCAGTTATATAAGAACATTTTTTTAAAACCTTTCTTTAATCATAAATTATATATATACTTATTAAATATATATTAATATATTTAATATAATATATAATAGCGGGGGTTGTGTGAATAGTAAATTCTATATTTCAGTTACCTAAATTACTTTAGATGCACTGGTGTAATATTTGTAACTTGTAACACCTGGTTTAGAAACGAAACACGTTAATTAGTTTGTTGATACAAATAAAAAACTTCCATAAAGAATACAGGATTTAACGATTTTTTTCTCTTACACTATAGTTTTTCTGACATATAGGTTTTTGTGAATAAATTTAACATTTTTCCTACCTGTTACACTTATTTTAATATATATATTTTTTAAATATGGTGTATTTCTTAGACTTTAGAACCATATGATTTAGCTGTTTTATTTTGATAACTCTTTATGCCGTAACTACACGAAGAAATTTTTTTTTTTTAAATGCCATATTGCAATCTTTTGGGGGTAAGGAATAAAAAAAAAAAAATGTAATTTTTCATACATATGACTTTCTATTGTACGATTATAGGCACACTTGTGTATGCTCATATGTTTAGAACCTTTACAGCACAATGCATCCATTTCAGTATCTACACTTATTTAGGCATGTCTTCTACATTTTGTACCAAATGCTCTAAATTTTATGGCGAGGAATACTCACCAATGGCGTTGAACAGCCTGTACGATGCAAGGTGCGACAGGAGGCCCTTGTGCCGGAGCCAATGAGACAAGGAGCTGGAGAAGATGTTGGAAAGCCAGGTACACACGAACGGCAGAGTGGACAGGTAGCCGGCCTGCAACACACGATCCTCTTACTTTGACTGCTCGCTGAACCAGCCACAGAATATGGAAGTACACAGAGGCGGTTCCTTTGACGTCTGCGTACCCATCCTCTGATTGGCTGCGTGTGGCTCTGCAAGTTGGTCTTGTGTCTGATTGGCTACTGAGTGGCGAAAGGTTCTCTGTTGTGTGGACTGCCGGCTGGCGAACGGCGTTCCCACGTGATCGTGGCAAGTGACGCCATTTTGTTGGCTTGTGGGGTTGGAGTTCGAGGAGCAAGCAACGTTTAACTTCTGTATCTTTAATACTATAAGATGCGGGACTAACACTCAAACTACAGTAACACATGAACGACGATCCTGCACAGTCCCATACTACAAGGTTTCCAATGCATCTTTGAAATGTGATGCATTTCTCTTTTTCAGTTCTAATCTAATTGGGTGAAATTTATTAGTACTAGACTATCTGCTCCTTACTTGATAAATTTAATACCTTGACAATTCCAATATTAAGATAATTCCAACGAACTTATTTCAAGGGAGAAGGAATATTAATGTGGAAAACGTAAAATAGAAACAAATATATAACATTTCATTCCCTGATTTAGCTAGTCCTTTGGTGAATAAGGAACACATTTAAGGGAAACAGTGTACATACGAAAGAAGTTCCCTCCTGACAATTTCGGCCTTGATCATTCACTGCTTCTTAGACGGAAGTGCTGAGAAAGTTCACTGAATCCTAGCAAAAATACACATACTCTTACTTATTAATTTTGTATACAAAGTGTACAGGCAACGGTTCAAGTAAATATTCTTAAAATAAGAATACATAACTAATTTTTTTTACTAAACGTAGTAGCAAAGTTTAATTTGTTGGAATTTTACGATATCCTTAGCGAAATCTGAAAAATATCTCGGTTGTTAAAAGTGTTAAAAGTAAATAAAAACTGTGTACCAGCTTGTGATGTGAACGATGCACTCTCTTGAAAAGTACACACAATTCATCCCAGTGCAATGCAGGCGGGAGATATATCTACATTGCAGATACAACAAATAATAATAATAATGGCGTGTGGGGAGTGCACCCAGGGCAAGGCAACACCCTCCGAGTGACGGTCTTTCCAGCTGGGACCCGTAGGTGACCGTCATCCCCGGGCATGACAGAAATGAAATCCTAGAATGGAGCGGCGCTGGAATGCAAGGGCGGGGGAAACGGGAGTACCCCGAGAAAACCCACCGGCAAGCGGCATCGTCCAGCACGATTCCCACATGCGAGGATCCGGGAGTGGACCCGCTGGGGATCGAACCCGGATCGCCGTGGTGGGAGGCGAGGGCCCTAGCCACTATGCGGGTGCACACGCTTATAACTTCAAGTACGATATCGCACGTTCGACCCACAAACCACTGTCCTATAGCCGAAACCAAAGAAGCTATTTGCTAGGCCTTTCATTGGTCGAATGTCTCGAGGACGATCAGTGAGAATAGACCGCCGGCCGGCCATTACTTCAGACGGAGAATTCATAGGAACTCTGAACGTAGAGGTAATATGGCCATGACTTTTCATTGACCATCAATCAGATATTCTAGTAAGAAAATTATTGAAGACATTTCTTGTGGGTGTTCCTGCATAGATTAAAATACAAATAACAGCACGTGCTCAGGTGGTCGGAATTATGGTGCCTTCAATGTCTATGGACAGGCCTCGCAGTATGCAAATTCCCGAATCAGGAAGTCAGAGACAGAATTTGAACTTTACTTTATATATTTCCAAAGGGTTAGTTTTATTTGCTATATATTTGCATTAACAAAACCATCACCGACAGTAACAGCTGATACAATACATAACGAATAAAATAATTGTCGACAGTTTTCAGAATAATAACATATAGAAACTACAAAATCAGTGCATAAGCAAAACCAATCGTATTGAAATGCATAACATTATTATTATTATTTTTATTATTATTATTATTATTATTATTATTCAGAACTCTACATTAATAAAATTAGAAAAAAACTTTTTCGATTTTTATTGAATTTAATCTTATTGAAAGATGATGTTAAATAGTTTGGTTAAAAAGTTTATTTTAATAAAATTATGTAAATTTTATTAGTTTAGAATTGACAATAATAATATTTTATTAATTTAAAAGTAATTTTTTTATTATATTTACTGATCTGGTTTTTATATATTCACAATTTTCCGCAAAACGTCAAATTTTTAAATTGAAAACTATGGAATGTATACTTTATTAGTGAAAATAATATTTGCTAGCATTCAAATATGTTATTAATAAATGTAACCACATGAAAGTATATTAAGTAGTTCAAATAATGCTCTTGTTTTCATATTTTGGAAATCCTCGCATTATTAGACCCTTATATATTATATTATGCTTGCTTTCTGTTGTCTCAATGTAAACATTCCACATTCGCCTAACGACTGATATGGTGTCCGCTTGTAGACAATATGTGGCCCTTGTTCAAGTTTGTAAGCATTTCTAAGTTTTTCGCATCAGACGCAAATTGAATGTTAAAGTTATCGAATATGATCGTATGAAAAAGTTTGCGCAAATATTTCAGCCCGAAATATTTTTATATATTGATGACAGTTCTCCTATATATGAAATTAGGGCTCAGTTGATAAGTGGCTGGGATTACGAATCAGAAAAGAGGAAATAAATAAATATGATTCCACACCATGATACCACATTTTCGTGGTTTGTGAATTTACAATGGGTACATATAATTTAAAAAAAAAAACTACGCATATTGTTAACATACTGAATGTTGACTTCTTTTTGAAAAATGATTTTTCGTTAAACTGGCTTAAAAATTGGTTTTAAAAAATGGCGAAAAACAGAGCTGGAAATAAAGTGCTTTGAAAGAATACTGTAATCAGTTTTCAGAACTTAAACAAGCACCGCCTTTGCTTTGGGAACATATGCCCTAATCTATCAGGCTCCCTTTGACAAAAATGCAGTCAGTGTCTTATGCACAGCAAGGTAAGTGCTACTGTATTGAAACCATATACGTTTTGCATTTTAGAGCCACAACTACTGTGACTGCACCTGTAGCGTTAGGCAATTTGCTTAGCTCTTAAGCTGTAGCAGTAGTATATACCTCTGGGGCTGCTTGAGCTGAGAACGCATAGTAGCAATTTGGATATATATATATATATATGTATATATATATATATATATATATATATATAGCGATAACTCTTCTATTTGCCACCCGTTTGGGTTGCATGACTGTAACTGAGTCACATTTGTTATTATACAGACATGAATTTTGTGATTTATTTGTTATTTGGGATATAGACAAATAAAGTCAACTACTTACAAAATTCTACTACACAGCATATTGCTTTTCTGGCATAAAAATCTACCTGGCCATTTTTTTTAAATTCTGCACATAACTCTTCATAACGACACCCGCAACAACAGAAAGTAGTGAAAAAGAAGAATATAACAAACAATTTGGAAATAGGCTAGCTACATGTGTCCGAAAGGTACGAAGAGCAGAACCACTTTTAATTTATGCGAAAGTGGCTTAGAAAGGACAGTTGTAATAAAATAGTACTCAATGATGGTCAGTCGTTATGATGCATATGACCAATCCCTATTAAGGTGCATCTCGAACACGCAAGCATGCAGTCTATAAATTTAATTTAGTTTCTTCACGCTGAAAATGTCTGGTTTAGCGCGTCCCAGCGAAGAGGCCTAAATTTTCTTATTACGTGAGTGCACTTTATGCATTTAGGGTGATCTGCCCTCCGTCGTGTAAGCTGGATGTCCTGCTGCGAAGCCAGTCACGCGTATGGATGTGAGCCGGAGTTTTCTAAATTGAATGCATGTTATTCTTTTATTTATGCACTGAAGTTTATAAAGAGTATAATCGGAAGAAAGTTTACCACTCCGTAAGTTTTTAAAAGCAAAACATCTTATGTCGTCTCTAAAATAAATATTTTAATGCTGATTTTCGAGTAATTTTTTTATAATTATTAAGCCCGTGCTGATTGAAGAGGCAGAGGGAGGTACTAGTGAGAATGTCTGATAATTAAAATGTTTTTAACAATATGCTTTTCCAGGAAACATGATAGTTTTCAAGACAGAGGGTCCCAAACATCACGGATGCTGGCTGTAGGACACAGAGTTGNGGGCAGGGTTTGATTGTTTCATCTAGAACAATGTCGAACTGACGTAACCAACAATATTAAACAACTTGCTGTTTTTGCCTGTGAGGTTTTCAAGGTCAGGTTAGAGCGATTAACACTGTCATAAAATATTGAAAGTGAAGATCTTTATTCCACAATAAGATAAATTGCTGATGACCGAAAGTAGAACGCGATATTTGCTTGTCTTCTACCGGGGAAAAAAAATCAATGCACACGAGAGTAGAAATTACAACTGTAAACATTCTCTCCTAAGAATTACGTGTGGGACATATAATCTTTATTACTAAAAATGATGCTCCGTTGTTTACTTGTAGAAATGACCGTTCGTGTTGTTATAAGGCATGCGAAAGGAAATAAAGTAGTTCTAGTTGTGGTATTATTTATCCTCGCTTTAGAGGAAAATGCCACAAAATTTTAAATTTATGTTTTGTAATTTTATCCATGATTTCTCTTCGCATATAAAGGAAGGGGATTTTACGAAGTTTTTACCAAATTCACAATAGTATGATTAGGTAACGAATTTAATCAGTATTAATTGTTTACTTATTTAACAAACAATATATTTCATAGTGCTAGCAGTGGAAGGATCTGACCAAAATCAAATCTAATTACAGTTCCCCAAGATAGCTATTGCTACCACACCAGATAACTAGAGAGCCTACAATTTGTCTTTGTAAAACGGCGCCAGGCTAGACTCCACAGTCTATACCATATACTCCATAGTCTTACCAAGTGTGTAAAGGACTGCCTTTACACACTTGGGGAGAGGTCACTTGTTCATTGGCTGCCGCCACAGACAGAAATCATTGTCCTGTTAAACCTGGCTGCACGGAATGATGTTACTAGAGAGTGCTGAATGGTTACTATTGGTTGTGAGTTCTGCAGGGCGTGTCAGAAGGGCGGAGGTCCAATGACACACGTGGACTTACCACATACTTGTATGCCGTCTATCTCGGAATTGAATTATAACGGAAAATGATAGGGTGAGTGAGTGAAGAGCGAAGGGATTAGAGCGGCTCTTAACAGCGGTGTATTGAGAGTCGACGAGAGTGATTGAGGTGGTTATGGAATAGCGCCGGAATGAAAGGACGGGGAACCGGGAGATCCCCGAGAAAACCCACCGACCAGCGGCATCGTCCGTCACGATTCTCACATGCAGAAATCCGGGAGTGACCCTGCCGGGGATCGAACCGGTTCGCATTGGTGGGAGGCGAGCAGGCTAACCGCTCAGCCACCGTGGCCCCCCTGAAATGATAGGCTATCTACAGATAACCTTCGCAGAAGTTCACCGATCACTCACGCCACCACTGAGGTCGACGTAGTCGATCGACAACAAGCCGGAGCGTGTTTGTTGTCTCTCCGTACAAACACAGGGAAGCAGAGAAACAGAGTGGATAATTATACAGAAGAGAAACTGCGAAGAAGCTCCCTTGCTAGGCCAGCAAGACATTTTCTACGACGAGACACAACTGGCAAGGCCAGCGGGGTTTGGTGAACTGTTGCAAGGTAAGCTGTGTTTTTATCTATGATATACCTAATCGTTTGCTAGTTTACACATCGACCACTTACAGCAGTGGTGCAGTTGACATCATAGCACGTGTGTGACGGGCGCCTCGCCGCTGTATCGTCACTGGGTCAGACACAAGAGGGAATCGAGTATCCAACGAGCGGCTGTGTAGACTTACACAAGAGTTGTTGTCATTACAGCTCGCTTCTGTATTTTCCTCTAGTCTGTGACTGCTATGCCACTATGACAAGGGGGCCGCGGTGGTGTAGTGGTTAGACTACTCACCTCCCACCTAGGCGAACCGGGTCCGACTCCCAGCGGGGTCGCATGTAATATCGTGCTGGACGACGCCAATGGTCAGCGGGGTTTCCCGAGAATCTCCCGTTTCCCCCTCCCCTTCAATCCGGCGCTGCTCCATACTCACCTCACTTCACCCTCGTCGCCTCTCAAAACCTCGATATCAAGAGCCCAAAAACTCTCCACTCACTCACTCATGCATGCAGCCAATGAATAAACTATTATGGCTCGCGTGTGTAAAGAACTGAGAAGCCTGGCTGCTGACACGTGGAGTTGCGAACTTCAAGTGCCTGTAACCACGTGTTTCAGGTCTCACAACCGTATTTGATTGTCCTCAAAATGTACGGAATGTTTCGTGAAAACAAGCGGAAAATTTACAGGAACGCCGTACGCAATGTGTAAACACCGACATTCTCTCCGGATTACAAAGTTACGGCAGTTATTCAAACTTCGTACATGAATGAAGTGATGTATGGTTCAAACGTGAGTAGCACATAATTTAGTGGGCGCGTTGACATAATGTTACTCCTAACAATAACATAATGCCCTAAATACATTTTTTTCATTTAGTTTAGCGATTTTACTGCAATTATAATATTAGTGACGTATTTTTATGTTATAATTTAAATAAAAAGTTATTTTATTATTTACGTTTTATTTAGTTTTATAAAATTATCCTTCAAGCCAGTTAAATTTATGAAGTGGACAAGGTATTCGTAAGTTTCGAGAAGAAATCTTGTGAGTGAGCATTGTTACTTAAAGTAATGAATAACTATTTATTTTTTAAACTTTGTAATTTAATACAATTTGAGNTTGTAATTTAATACAATTTGAAATTAATGATGATGCAAGACTAATTCCATTTTATTGAAAGAACGCACCAGTAAACACAACAGAAATAAATGCGCATTTGATTCGCCAAGTACATCACGAAAGGTGTGTATTCAACACAATTTCACTCAAAATTTTAATTTCAATAAACTCGCGACTTTCAACATTGTCTGCAATTAAAAGCTACGTTTAATGTTCCTGCTGAGATCCGCATTCACTCCGCTTATCTGGAGGGTCTCACGTACAGCGACGCCCTCGGTCGGGGCGCTAGGCTTCGGTTACCCAAGGGGCCACGGTGGTGCAGTGGTTTGACTACTCGCCTCCCACCTAGGCGACCGGGTTCGATCCCCGGATTTTCGCATGTAGGAATCGTGCCGGACGATGTCGCTAGTGTGTCGGTTTTTTTCAGGGAGCAGTGAAAATTCGGCATAGGGAAATACATGTTAATGAAATTAGGTTTACTGGCATCCCTGTTGAAGAGAGATGTATACGACAAGGGAATTTTTTTGAGACAGAAAAATACGAGCTTCTTTGCTATCGCTGTATTTTGTAACATTAATGTGTAACCTGTTAACTGTGAAAATCTGAAAACTTAATAATATAAAAAAATATTACTTACAAACAAATTCTTATATACTAGAGTCTGTACAGAGTTTGAGAGCATAATTTATCACACTTAGGTTTTTGTTTTAAGTTTACATCTAAAAAAAAAAAGGATTACGTTGACATGTATTTCGCTACACGAAATTCTCACTGCTACGAAACCAGGTCACAGCCTTAAGACCTCGAGGTTAAGATCCGCCCAAATTTGTGCACTCTACTCGAGTGTGCATATGACTGTGGAGTGTAGCTTGGTGCTGTGTTATAACGGGAAGTGGTACGGTCTCTAGTTGCAGGTAGCGGCAGGCAAGAGGTGTACTCACGTTCTCTACGTCGGAGTGTAGGATGCTGGTGAGGTACGAGGGCAGCTCGCTCATGAATATGACTGTGATCCACACGCAGCCAGCGTCTTGCATGAGGTAAGCCCACACAGGTCCGCTCGACGCGATACTCCGCCAAGGCACCGCCGCCGTTCTCTCCTGCAACACCAATTATGCTTTAACGGCCCTGTTCACTTTTTTTAATATGTAAATTTCAATATTACATTTTAGAAAAAAATATATTAAATAAAACGAATGGCAAGATGTCTTAACATAACAACATTCCTTAAAAAGTTTCAAGTAGAATACATTTTGTTTGAAATACTTATATTTAAATTTGACGCAATGAGAAGGGATTTCGTTTAACTCAGATTCCTCGTTTGAAGTTGGCGGCTTCCGGCGTTTGCAAATAAATTATTCGCTAATATACCACATCAGCGTACCGGGGTGTCCACGGAGAACTGAGCTCTCTTGAAATCCCCGCATATGACCTAGTTGTACGCACGTTGTACAGGCTGCTCGGATGTAAGTGTGCAATATTGTGAGAAGAGGTAGTACATATCCAAGCAGGAAACAAATGCCTATTAAATATGGGTCCTAAAATGCACTATGTAGGAGATAAGTACACTTTGCGAGGTGTATACATTCCTACTGGGTGGCATTTTAGGACCCATGTTTATGAGACATTTATTTTTTGTTTAGATGCGTAATACCTCTTCCCACAATATGACGCACTTTTATCCGAACAGCCTGAATATTATTACACCATATGACAAATTAATATTGACATGGACACATAGTAAACAACTACACAGACTCGAAATCGCGTGGCGGGTCCTTGGATGTGGGTGTTCCTATTTTCTTATTGGCTGCACGAGGGTCTGGAAGTGGGTCTTGCGCCTGATTGGCTACTGCGTGCAGAGGAATGTTCTCTATTGGCTCGTCTGCCGCCTGGCAACCCAGTTACTAGGTGCTGATTGGCGTACGGCCTTTCGACATGTTGGTGGCACGTGATGCCATTTTGTTGACGCATGCGGTTATAGTTCGCAGGATAAGCGACTGTTTGAAGGTCCTGGTATTCTTAAGTACCCTGTGCCACGGATCTGATTATTCATGCGTCGGTAACGTGAAACTGTAAAATAATTAGAAAAGCACATTCCTTACAAATTTGCTGATTATTACATTTAAATGCGTTTAAAAACAGGAAAGCCAAACAAATCACTTCTGTATTCACAAATGTTTACATAGCACTTTTAATTAAACGTTAAGATATGGAAGTACTCTCCCTCCGTCGCTACCAACTTAACTGGACGTGTGCCAGTCAATGTGCCCGTTCAAATACGTGCATTTAGGGGCAGTGATTTTTTTCAAAAGTTTTTCCAGAAGTGCTTAATTAACTGTGAACATCCTATACTGAAGTTGTTTCTCATACCTGCATAGCAGTGTTCTTGCCCTTGCTCATGTCAGAGTCCTGTGCGTAGGGAAGGTCTTAGCTGTGCATCGCAGCGACGCTAAACACTCCTATATTGGCAGACTGACATGTGGTTATCTCCATGCCACGTAAAGGTTAAAAACTTCTATCGCAATATAGGAAGTTTACAAGAAAACGTTTTACAGTGTACACTGATTTCACAGCGTCCATGCACCTTCCGAATTAGACCTTTCCCAAGACGGCCCATGGATAACACGTCTGATATTTCCCTTAAATAAATCCTACAACCAGATACCCAGGAATTTCCTGTCTCCATTCGAGGACAAGTTAAACTTCAACCACTTGTACATTTCAGTTTCTGATCTACTGGACCGCAGTTTGCCATATACTTTGGACCAATAAACGACCTGCACAGAGACAAGGACCGAGTCCCGTGCTACCTGGGCTGGGGTTAAACTGGAGCAACAGCCAATGAGCAACCATCTGATGCTCGAGTGCACAGACGAATGTGGAATCTAGTTTGTTGCTTGATGATGCCGCGAAATTTCCTGGNTGGATAACACGTCTGATATTTCCCTTAAATAAATCCTACAACCAGATACCCAGGAATTTCCTGTCTCCATTCGAGGGCAAGTTAAACTTCAACCACTTGTACATTTCAGTTTCTGATCTACTGGACCGCAGTTTGCCATATACTTTGGACCAATAAACGACCTGCACAGAGACAAGGACCGAGTCCCGTGCTACCTGGGCTGGGGTTAAACTGGAGCAACAGCCAATGAGAAACCATCTGATGCTCGAGTGCACAGACGAATGTGGAATCTAGTTTGTTGCTTGATGATGCCGCGAAATTTCCTGGNAAACCATCTGATGCTCGAGTGCACAGACGAATGTGGAATCTAGTTTGTTGCTTGATGATGCCGCGAAATTTCCTGGTCTCTGCATATAACTAGAGACACGTAAATGTCGCTTCTTAAACTGCATTTACGATAGACTTCACTGTTATATGCATTTTCGAGCCTCAGCTTTCCGTTCATATTGTGTGCTACCCCAGGGTGTTCCCAGATTCACCTCAGATCAGATGGCACGGGTACGTTTCCTTGCTGGTCTGTAATTTGTTCACAGTTCTTTAGGGCGTGTCTTTTAAACTGCTATTCAATTTTAAACACAACAGAGATAGAAATTGCAATCAAACCTGTCCTAAAATGAATTAGCGAAATTTTCATTGAAATTTCTGTAACCTGAATCCATCGACTGTAGTGGGGCAGCGGTGGCGCAGTGTCCAGGGCGCTCGCCTCCCACCACGGCGATCCGGGTTCGATCCCTGGCGGGCTCACTTCCGGATTCTTGCATGTGGGAATCGTGCTGGACGATGCCGCTTGCCGGTGGGTTTTCTCGGGGTACTCCAGTTTCCCCCGCCCTTGCATTCCAGCGCCGCTCTATTCTAGGGTTTCATTTTTGTCATGCTCGGGGATGACGGTCACCTACGGGTCCCAGCTGGAAAGACCGTCACTCGGAGGGTGTTGCCTTGCCCTGGGTGCGCTCCCCACACGAACTTATTATTTATTATATCGACTCTAGGACATGAGTTCATAAGGACAAGTTGTGTTATTTTGGGGTGTACTATCCACTCCCCACATATTTGGGAACACCCTGTATACACACACAAACACACACACACAACACTGAAAGTCTTCAGCGCCAATAGCCCCCGAGACTGGGCAGCATTCCATGTCTCGACTGGAAGTTTGTGATTTTTACAGATCTTGTTACAGTCTGCAACAGGACCACCAGCAACTCCACCAATAACCTTTTGTCGTTCTATAGGCGACACCTTTTTGAAGGTGCGCCCTTTTAAACCTTGGATAATAAATATACAAGATTATTCGTTACGATATGGCCTAATTGAAAGAGCTTATTACTCGGCTCAGCAGGAATAAAAATTATATATCAACTTTTGTTGTAATAACAATGCTTTAGGATTTAGGGGAGGGTGAATATTCAGAGATAGCAAAATAACATTGACTACTGGCAACTACAAACGCATATATTGTGGCAACAACATACTGTTTACTATATACATGTAATGGAAGGTAAGATGCACCTTAGTGCTTCAGATGGTAATTAACTTTCAAAGGAGATGTTCAAACACGCCACCTGCGGATCACCATAACACTATACGTACTACGAATTAAACACCGTTAATATCACACTTTTTTACTCCTACTGACCCAAGTAATCACTTGCTTCAGTCAGATCATATCGTCACTAATCATCCGGTTTATATGCATACAGGTTGTTCGGAAATTAAACACCCAANAAAATAACATTGACTACTGGCAACTACAAACGCATATATTGTGGCAACAACATACTGTTTACTATATACATGTAATTGAAGGTAAGATGCACCTTAGTGCTTCAGATGGTAATTAACTTTCAAAGGAGATGTTCAAACACGCCACCTGCGGATCACCATAACACTATACGTACTACGAATTAAACACCGTTAATATCACACTTTTTTACTCCTACTGACCCAAGTAATCACCTGCTTCAGTCAGATCATATCGTCACTAATCATCCGGTTTATATGCATACAGGTTGTTCGGAAATTAAACACCCAANCTGCTTCAGTCAGATCATATCGTCACTAATCATCCGGTTTATATGCATACAGGTTGTTCGGAAATTAAACACCCAAACTGCTGCAGGTGATTCATTATGAAAAAATATAGTCGAAAATATAAAGGACACCACATACGTAAACAGAATATTAAAGGAGGTATGGGCCTCTGCAAATTGGGGTTTGAAAACGTATTTTCGCAGAATGCCTTGTAGTTTCTGCCAGCGGTAGGGTTGGTGGCGATGTACCCACAGCACGCCCCACACGGTCGAATGGGGCACGCCTATTTGGCGCGCTATGGAGCGTGTACTAGTGGAGGGCAGGTCGTTGATGTGCTGACGTATCACTTTAAGCCTAACAGTGCGCACAGACATAGGACGGCCAGCATAACGCACGTGTCTGCCACATGGGAAGCATGAGTCACCTTTTTGCTGCGGACTTTGTAGGAGTTGTACAAGGCATTCGGAAAAAAATAATACGTTTTCAATACCCAATTTCCATAGGCTCATATGTCCTTGAATAATCCGTTTAGGTATATGGTGCCCTGCATATCTTCGACTTTATTTCTCATAAGGGATCACCTCCCGCAGTTTGGGTGTTTAATTTCCAAACATCCTGTATACACGTGAGAGCCACGCAAATTACGGACTGTAAAAGGCACAGAACTGTTGAGGCACTGTGGCTGTCGGCCGACTTGAAAACGCGGAACACCGGCGGTGTTGGCGGCACAAGCGGCAATCGCGCTTGCCACGTCGTCAAGCGCGCGGAGGGCCGGCGGAGACTGACCTTGGGTGGCGGAGGGCACAGCTGCTGAAGGNGAAGGCTCGTCTGCCAGGGCCAGAAGGCAGAGTGCAGCCCACGCCAGCAGAGCGCCGCCGTACACGTAGAAGATGGCGGCCCAGCCGAGATGTGCCGCGAGGCCACCCGACACACCCATAGAGGCGAGGACGCCCATGTTCCCCGCTGGAAACACACATCAACTGCCATCACTGCCATCCAATATTACGCCACCTGAATTTAACTGAATTGTATGGAGTTTGCACTAAAAATTACGACTTTCACGTTCTTTGAAGACAAGAGCGGCGAAATACTACTTCACCAGTAGTTTTCATAAGGTTCACTGCAATGTGCGGTGGCGTAGTGGCCAGGGCGCTCGCCTCCCACCACGGTGATCCGGGTTCGATCCCCGGTGTGTTCACTCCTGGATTTTCGCATGTGGGAATCTTGCTGGACGATGCCGCTTGCCGGCGGGTTTTCTCGGGGTACTCCCGCTTCCCCCGCCCTTGCATTCCAGCGCCGCTCCATTCTAGGGTCTCATTTCTGTCATGCCCGGGGATGACGGTCACCTACGGGTCCCAGCTGGAAAGACCGTCATTCGGAGGGTGTTGCCTTGCCCTGGGTGCACTCCCCACACACCATTATTATTATTATTATTACTCTCAAAGTAAAAGTTACTCAGATTAACAGGATGGATTGTGTATTATTATACGTAGGATAGGACGTTTGATTGGGACACTTCCAACTCGGAATTGTATTGACTGAGACCCTGCCAATGATGAACGTTGTACAGTACAGTAAGCGTGCCTGGTGTTGTGCGAACCAATAGTATTGTTGTAGATGGGAATACAGATACCAACACAACTGATGTTCATAGGGTCGCGAATGTATCTACTTTGTAGCTTGTACTCATTTCCAATAAATCTGTCCCGCACTCAAAATTCTGACATTTTGAGCGCCGGCCACGTGATATTACGTCGTCTGAATTCAACACAGTTATATGGCGGGTATTTTCCGTGATATCACCCTGCCAATAGCTTTTGCCCTGCCATGTTTAGTGGAAGACGTGAGAGGGATATCACGACAAATGTGAAGAGGAAGAATTTGGTGGGCTCCCAGACTGAAATGTCCACGCGATATTCAAGTGCAGGCACAGTTGCGTAAACTGGGCAAGTTATTTCGTTGGCAGCCAGAACTCAAGCAAGCATACTGCACTGCCTTTCGTGATTGGACCATAGTGGTTTTGCCACGTCCTGTTCAACTTTTTATCCAGTAATAAAAATGAAGAAATAATGTGACTATCACGTGCAATCAAGTTGAATAAAAAAAAATGTCTCCCCCCCACGGCAGCAGCCACTGAATAAACCACTGTAGCTCAAAGTCCAGACTGCTGAAAAAATATATTACGCAAATTCACGTACCTTTATATATATAGGGGGGCCGCGGTGGTGTAGTGGTCAGACTTCTCGCCTCCCACCTAGGAGAACCGGGTTAGATTCTTGGCGGGGTCGCCCCCGTATTTTCGCATGTGGTAATCGTGCCCGAAGATGCCGCTGGTTGGCGGGTTTTTCTCGGGGATCTCCCGTTTCCCCCACCCCTGCATTCCGGCGCTGCTCCATAGTCACCTAGTTTCGCCCTCATCGGCTCCAACACCTCGATATTAAGAGCCGCCCAAATCTCCCCTCCCCTCACTCCACTTAAAGCTATTAAAACACACGTGTTGGTGTTTGGTATTGTAATATATACTTCCTGTTCTCCACTTCTGATTGCAGAATCGTTAAGAACACAGAAGTGTAACGGTCTTTTCTAACGCGAACCCCAGCCGCACACTCCAGCAAAGTAGTGTCGCTGGATAACAACATGATGGAACGGTGTTTGCCAATCAGCACCTGATAGTTAACTTGTCGGGTGGCCGCCCAACGCACGCGACAGGCAATAAGGCAAAGTGCCGCATTCAGAGACTCGCGCAGCCAGTCGACAGATGGGCGCGTACTCCTCTGCGATGCCATTGGACATCCGTGTATAGGCTGTTTACAGTAAACTGATCACTTTTGAAAGCCCTGATTATAAACTGAATGTAATTACAGTGTGTGTTCTACTGCCATATGTACAATTAACATTGCCGTGGTCCTGATTATTTATGTGTGTGTAAAGTGAAATTGCGAAATTACTAAAAATGTAAATATTTTACAAAGTTGCTAGTTCTTACTCTTATAGCATTACACACAGGGAACAAGACACATTATTTCACTATTTACAAAAGACACGGGACTTCTTTACCTCCGTCGTTACCAACTTAACTGGGCACATGCCTGTCAGTGTGCCTTTTAAAATGTATGCCATGTAGTCTGTGACATTTTTAAGAGGTTGTATTAAAAAGTATTCAATTAATCGTGAACGGTTTATATAGGCTGTTCACGGTAAAGTGAGCACTTTTGATGCCCAAGTTACTTTTTCCTTTCAGTCATTTTCTATCCTTTAACGAACGTTCTAATTAAATATTGCAATGTACGTAATAAACACAATGTGTATATTAAACTGCACTCAGAAGTTAAGGTGTAAGACTAATTAAAATATATTTATTGACTATTATTCGAAATGAGAGGGCTTTCAAAAGTGCCCACTGTACAGTGAATAGCCTTTACTTATTTATTGTGTGATCTGACGCTAAAGTGCGTGCACTCACCTGAGAACACGAGACCGGACATCCTGTGTCTCTCGTCTGGAGGGAACCACCGACCAGACAAGATGGCGACGCAAGAGTACAGCGGCCCCTGAAACAGCGGCAACCGGTCGCTCACTTGCGGCGAACCAGAACTTACTTGTGCCCACTACACCATCCCGCCCTTCCCACGTGGGACTTACAGCTCCTAACAGCTTCTGCCAATAGGATCAAACACAAACACAAGTGTATCGGTTCAGGCATATCACATAACGTTAAACTGACACCTCCAAAGTTCCAAACAATTTGACTTTCGCAATGCCTAAAATTATTCATTTATCTATGACTGAAAATATTAAATAGGGGCACCAATTTCTTTTGCAGCAAGATTCCATAACAAGTACTCCAAAACACTTCAGACTAGCTTCATTTTCGTGTTTGGATGATACTTTAAAACGGCAACGCCTCTCAACCGACTGCCCGCGAATCACGGACATTAACAACTGGTTTCGCGTAAATCTGAATGGCTCAGCCATGTAAGAAAATGTCTTCTCACTGAGACAATCACCTCTAACGAAAGGNCAGCAAGATTCCATAACAAGTACTCCAAAACACTTCAGACTAGCTTCATTTTCGTGTTTGGATGATACTTTAAAACCGCAACGCCTCTCAACCGACTGCCCGCGAATCACGGACATTAACAACTTGTTTCGCGTAAATCTGAATGGCTCAGCCATGTAAGAAAATGTCTTCTCACTGAGACAATCACCTCTAACGAAAGGNGGTTTCGCGTAAATCTGAATGGCTCAGCCATGTAAGAAAATGTCTTCTCACTGAGACAATCACCTCTAACGAAAGGAGATATGCAAGCGTTCACGTATAATATTGAAGGCTTGGTCTAGGAGTGAATATTTTCCTGAAACCACCAGGCCCTCGTAATATCGAATAGGGAAAACCAACCCATACCGAAGATACCCGAAGTCGCGGTTCTATGGTCTTACAACTTCGGCATTAAAAGAAAATTATAGTATATTTAAACAAAGTATACAATGTTATGTTCACATAGCGTAGTTATGTAATAGAATATGACGTTTCTTTCTTTAGTTATTATATAAAATCTTGTCTGATTCGCATACTTCAGATATGATGGTAGTTGTGCAGTCTTCTTTGTAGAAGCGGCCGTCACGTCTGTTTATTCCTGAAACGTGTATTTTCAAGGAAAAAACGCATAAAACTGGTTGTCAAGTAGTTTTTTTTGCCTACATGGCTAGAGTTTATACTCCCCCAAGGGATATGAAATAACTGCGAATAAGTGACGCATCAATAATATTTCCCAGAAAACACAGCCTGGTAACAACGTAAAAAAATAACAGCTAGCGAGGTCTCCAAGTTACCACCAACATAAAAGTGAGAATATGCAGTTTACTCTGTGTTCTGAGGTTGGCAGTACCGTAGAACCTACTTCATTCTGCTTCAGCAAACAAATGGATAGGATAATATTTTCTCGTTATAGCGGTGAGTTAAAACTCTCTATTTGAGTGCGTCAGGTGTCCTAGGTATACCCACAGATCCAGATTTTTCACGTATCCTTTTAGCGTGAGAATGTAAATCAGTCACTTATAATTTTGTTATTTTTATGGTTTCTTCATCGTCATCTTAACACACCTTGGATGACTCTGAAACTTAATAAATCAGGAGAAATAGTGTGAAAAAATAACGTGCAATCTGGGGTTGTTGGGTTTGAGAGATTTAAGCGGCTCTTAACAACAATATCTTGAGAGCCGATGAGGGTGAAATTAGGTGAGAATGGAGCAGCACCGGAATGCAAGGGCAAGGGAAACGGGATACCCCCGAGAAAACCCACCGACCAGCGGCACCGTCCAGCACTATTCCCACTTGCGGAAATCCGGGAGTGATCCGACCGGAGAATGAATCCGGTTCGCCTAGGTGGGAGGTGAAATCTGGGACATTTTAATAAATTCAGTAGTCAATACACAATCTATTGCAGCCCTAATAAACAGAGGACTATGAATGATAGCTTTATACTACGACAATTTAAATGGGCTGCATCCGTTACCAAACATCCGTTTTGTGGTTGGAAAATAACACATTCCTCTGAAATCGTAGTAATAATAATATACCATTGCATTAAACTTCAATGATAATATCAGTTTCCGGCGGACCCAAAATAAATATTTTGATAAGAAAACTAGAGGAAAAGAAGCTGTCCTTGTGCAAATTTTTTCTGTTCAGTTTGCACCTAGAGCGTACACGTTGGGACCCGAAAGATGGTTTATTCATTTATTATTTGTTAGATTGTTGATTTTTGTTGTCGACATTTTAATGACGTCTTGGATTCCAGTTGCTTAGTAGTTTATTTTCGTGCTTTAATATAAATGTTTTGGTCTTGTTTTTCGTAATTTTTTTGACATATTTTCAGTTTTGAGATTTGCCATAGTCGATTTAAACGGTCGTAGTAATAAATTATAATTACTTGCCTGAGTGTATGGAACCGAACAGCCAGAAAAACCTTTGGGCTTAGCAACATGTCTGAAAAACTTGAACCTGGAGAAAGACCAGTATTTCTTGAACTAACACTGACCAGTGATTTGATTGGTCCTTGTTATGAGCTCATGACGAGTGCAGCAAAAAACACACTCCGTAGTATTTGGATGACTCTTGACTAACTGAATCGTTAATTTGGACATACGCCACTGTAACACTTGTGTTGCAAACCACAGTAAACCTACAAATACACATGAAGCTCACATACAAATTCGGACAGAAAATGAGTTAGGGCAGACCGTGCTAAAGTTAAGTTTTTAAGATTATATTTCTTTTTTTTTTNACAAATTCGGACAGAAAATGAGTTAGGGCAGACCGTGCTAAAGTTAAGTTTTTAAGATTATATTTCTTTTTTTTTTTTTTTATCTCAAAGAGCATTCTTGAGATATCATACTCAATTGTTCCGCAGATTTGATAATTTATTGTATAAATGATATTCATATCGACGCTAATTAACTACTCGCCCTCTTTAAGTCAAGTGTTTTGTTGTTACAGATAAATTCAGGTTACACGAGCAATCGCAAAAACACATTCAGTAATTAGGTAAAAGTATATTTCTGCCATGTGCAGGATTTACTCATCTACAATGTTTGTGTTTATTAAACGTTTCCAGTCTACTTTGCTTCGGAAATTTAGGGTTTATGGAAATACCCTTCTGCGTGCGTGCGTGTCCCTGTAACTGTTTTATCTGTTTCCNAGCTTCGGAAATTTAGGGTTTATGGAAATACCCTTCTGCGTGCGTGCGTGTCCCTGTAACTGTTTTATCTGTTTCCCCAAGGCTGGCAGGAATGATCTTATACGACGATCCGAAATCAGGGTGACGTCATCGGGGGTCAACACGAAGAGGTAGGTAGATGGGGCTCAATGTTGCGTCGACAGCGTGGGAATCAAGAGACGAAGCAGTTTGCTCAGACAATCAGGAACGTTGGTTATGTCCTGCAGTACGGAACCAACCCAGTATTCGCTTGGAGTGATTGCAGGCAACCGTGTTAAACTGAAGTCAGGATGGCCGGACCGGGATTAGAACCCAGGTCCTCCCGAACGGGAGTCTTAAAGTTTTCCACTGCGTCGCCTCGCTCAGCAACATAAACAGGGTTTACCGCAAGAGGTTATTCTTGTCAAGAAACAAACTCGAGTTTATTTGAGTCTCTCCCGAGTACGAATCACTATACAACATAGTAGTTCCTAGTACAGAGGCGAAACAGCAGTTTATACAGCGAACTCCAGCCACAACATGGACTGACCAATCAGACACAGGGCAAACTTACAGAGCCTCACGCAACCAATCGGATAATGGGCACGCCCACATCAAAGGAACCGCGACACAATATTTCACCTCTGTGTAATTATCTACTCTGTTGNATCGGATAATGGGCACGCCCACATCAAAGGAACCGCGACACAATATTTCACCTCTGTGTAATTATCTACTCTGTTGCCGTCTGCCCTCCTAGTAACGACTTAATTTATTCAGATTAACCCTTTTAGTCCCACATTTTTTGATGGTTTCAAGAGTTGCAGTCAACTAATATTTTTTTTTGTCCTGTATTTAATCCTGGTTCAAAAACCTGCTTCATTCACGAGACCAATGAAATATGTGCTCGGTGCTTGAGAGACGTTGGGAACACCACTCGCAAACCATAGCTGTAGAAACGTCCACATATCACGTTACCCTCAGGGAAGAATCTGACTGCATTGGCCCATGTTCCTAGCTGTGTACAGTTCTAGCCATACATTTCCTTCCTCTGCAACATGTACACTGTAGTGGACACAGGGAATGGAAGAGTTAACATCTTGAGGCAAATGAGTTTACTTAATTCTGAAGTAGCTGCACAGTATTCCACTATTAGCCAAGATAAAAAATTACGAACTGAAACTTCCTTTGCATCTGAACGATCTTGAATATTACGCGCAGGTGACANATTAGCCAAGATAAAAAATTACGAACTGAAACTTCCTTTGCATCTGAACGATCTTGAATATTACGCGCAGGTGACATTTATAATTTAGTAACGCTTTTATATACGTATTTTGTGCGGCAGAACGTATGGTGTGGAAAAACGTACAAATCAATGTGACCATGATCAAAGCAGCTGGTTTAGCTTCTATTTGACTTCAATAATAGTAGAACAGGCAAGGATGGTGGGAAGGGGTAAATATTGGATCGAGCCTGGTAAAGCATTTAGCACAAGTTTCTTCTTCAACATGAAAATACACCGCATGACAATGCATCCATAAATTTTCCCTCCATACACTATATGCAGGAACAGGAAAATNTCAACATGAAAATACACCGCATGACAATGCATCCATAAATTTTCCCTCCATACACTATATGCAGGAACAGGAAAATTTCGCGTTTTAAACGACTTGTAGGCTAGACTCCACTGTGCTATGTATTTTCAAGCCTCGTATTTCGCATTTTAAACGACTTGTAGGCTAGACTCCACTGTGCTATATATTTTCAAGCCCCGTATTTCGGTTCTTTGGCTACTGCCCTAGAGTGTATACAGTTTTTTTTCTTCAGACATAGGTGGCACGCGATTTTGTGCTCGTTTCCTTGCAGGTCTGTTATTGGCTCAGACTTCACCTGGGCGTGTCTAATGAACTGTGATCCAATTGCAAACGTAACAGTAATGTACATGTGTTTGGAGTACAACTCGTCATAAAAGTGAATCAAGAAATTTTCCAGTCCCTAGCTTTGTGAGTCCAGTTTCCTGGGAACATTTCGAGTGTGTCTAGAGGCTGAACGGTTCATTTTTGGTTTCCCGCTTTGTGGGTAAGAATTATCCAATACTTCGTTTTCCCTTGTGCCTTTTATGTCGGGGCCGCGGTGGCTGAACGGTTAGCCGGCTCGCCTTACACCAAGGTGAACCGGGGTAAATTATCGGACGGACCACTCCCGGATTTTCGCATGTGGCAATCGTGCACGACGATACCACTGGTCGGCGGGTTTCCTCGGGGAACTCCCGTTTCCCCCCGCCCTTTAATTCCGGTGCTGCTATATACTCACTTCAATCATCCTCATCGGCTCTGAAGACCGCGAAGTTAAGAGCGGCCCAAATCTATTCAATCACTCGCTTCTTCTGCCATGCTGAGTTCGCGTGGCGGCCAAACGACGTGCTTACAATCATTGTTTAACCGAAAGTGCAGTCCGATTTAAATCTCTGCCACCCACAGGAGTTCATTCTGTTTCAAACCACATGCTGTAAGAATCTTCAGTCTGAAACCGACAGTCTCATGAACAACTGCTGTCAATAACACTACAATTTATCGATACAGAAGTATGACAGAGCGTTACACTGCTATAAGTACAATTGAAAAAAAAAATTGCTCGCTTCAACCCCCAAAGTTAGAATTACGGTTTCCTTGCACGTGTCCCTGTATGTTAAGCTACGAAAAGTCACACGATAGACGAAGACAAATAATGCCACCTTCGTGATATTATGCGTTCTGTGAACGTTATTTTTGAGTCAGCCAATATCGTTTAAAACGGTTTAGACTACTGTTACTTAAAATATACTACCCGGACATAAGCGAAGCTACTATTGGAGCCTGTATGGAACCTTACCTCAGACTTTCCACCATTTAAACGATAGGGTAACTGCGTAAAGTCCCTTGTATACGCAGCACGACGACGAGAGCATTGCACACCAGTTCAGAGCCTTGCGCTTAGAGGCGATGGTGTACTTGATGCGCGTAGCAGTGTGGCCCGTATCACTCTCTTGCTAGTGGGCCTCAGACGTGGAAATAGCTGCAGGTAACTTCCAACTTTTCTGAAAAGCTACTATGGCCATACTTCCAGGATATTCCTCCGCCTCATGCAAGAAAAAGGCTTAACCGAGTCTAGAAAATTACACGGAAGGGACAACGCACCGCATTCGTGCGCACTCAGTGCAATAATATCTCGTATGAGAACTATTTCTTACTAGGCATTACCAACACACCTACTTATTTCNCGCATTCGTGCGCACTCAGTGCAATAATATCTCGTATGAGAACTATTTCTTACTAGGCATTACCAACACACCTACTTATTTCCAGTTTTAATTCATATAAAACATAAATGAAATATTTTAATAAAAAAATTAAAAACACGGAAAAAAATTTTAATTTTACCAAAATAAGGCATTTTTATGTTGACAGAACTATAAAACGATTTTGATACATGGTTTATTGGGAAATTATCCAGGCACGTTATAAATGGGGCGATGCGTGAGAGAGGCGTGACGTACCCAGGCGACTCCCTGAAGAGCGCGCAGTACGAGGAGGCANCCCCACTGCAGGTCTCCCCCGCCAGCCTGCGACTACACCGCACTTCATTGCACTACACCACATGCCATTACATAACAATACACTACTTTGCATTGCAATACACTACGTCACAATACACTGCCGTAGGAGTGTGCGCTGAGTACCCAGCTCTGCTCCAGCTCGCCCCACTGCAGGTCTCCCCCGCCAGCCTGCGACTACACCGCACTTCATTGCACTACACCACATGCCATTACATAACAATACACTACTTTGCATTGCAATACACTACGTCACAATACACTGCCGTAGGAGTGTGCGCTGAGTACCCAGCTCTGCTCCAGCTCGCCCCACTGCAGGTCTCCCCCGCCAGCCTGCGACTACACCGCACTTCATTGCACTACACCACATGCCATTACATAACAATACACTACTTTGCATTGCAATACACTACGTCACAATACACT
>NQII01001122.1:697307-768460 GCA_002778355.1 Clitarchus hookeri | reverse complement strand
AATGCAGGGTTTTAAATAAAAAAAATGTGTATATAGATGCATATATATTTACAAGTAAATATCTTTGTTTCGATTTACAATAAATAAATAAAATTTATTTCTCTTCTCCCTACTGAAACTGTATACTACACCCTGCTCCCTAAATTCAGTATCACGTTACTTTATAAATATCTACTAGCTGAACCAATATTTGATTCCTTTAGAGCTACGAGCTGTCTATATCGCCCAAAAAAAAAAATACAAAAGAGCTGAAGCGAGCGGGTGTGCTTTACTGGATCGGGGAAAAATCGGAAGTGGATGGAATGACCATCTTCACTATCTTCTGTGCTTAAAATTGGAAGCTCTCGGCTCTTTTGTTGGAAGAGCATAGGATAAAAAATAATGGTTAATACGAGTCTTTCATCGTGTAACTCGGTAAAAAAAAAAANTTTTGTTGGAAGAGCATAGGATAAAAAATAATGGTTAATACGAGTCTTTCATCGTGTAACTCGGTAAAAAAAAAAAAGTTTAAGTGATTCTGTGTTCCCTGAACGAGGAGACATTTTATTCTTTCAGCAAAAATTTTTTCTCGTGAAGATTTTAATTTTTGGTGCAAATTTAGAAAGTACGAGATTCCTTCCAATTTAATTTTCGTGCCATTAAAATATAGCTGGGTATTATAAATCTTATTAAATTGTTATTGATCTCATATAAAAGAGCATATTTTTATTCTAATTTTTAATCGTGGTACATTCACATTGCAATTGAACCTAATAAAAATATTGTTCAGACTTATAGGTTGAGTAAAACACTGTCAAAGGTAAAAACTTATTAAGTTTAATGTTGAACCTAATTTTGGTTTATTTCTTGTTACCCGATTTAAAAGTATTCTTCGACAATTCTAAATCGAGACTTTGAGAGCAGCGCAGTTACGATTCGAAAATACGCAAGGAAGAACGTAATTTCGCGAATAATTTCCTTTGTAGGATTTAGAAGCATTACGATTCTTAACAAGAACCGGAAGAAAACACGTTGACTGAAAACAGTGACATTTAATTAGAATAGAAACAAGAATAATGAGGGAATTACATTTAGAAGAAAGGATATTCCGAAAAATATGCTCAAATACTGGCAGCTTTGTCTGTTTGTACCACGCATAAAAGTACAATACATATTGCCATACATGTAATAATCAGTATTTTTATAGCTTACACATTCAAGATAATATTTAATTTTACACACAAATATATTTTTAATATTTAAAACCTATTCGTATCTTATAGTTCAATTTACATTGTGAGTTTAAAAAATAAACATTATTCGGAAAACTTTTATTGAAAACAATGAGATGTGGGGTAGTAAATAAAGGCGAAATTTTTTAATAACTTGGCCTATTAATTAGTTATCTGTCGTGAAAAAATTTATTCTTCCATGCCACAAAATTAAAAACAACAACAAAAAAAAAAGTGTTGTAAAACTAATTTAATAATTTAGTGGCATCGAAAGGATTTTCAGTGATTACATACGTTTGTCGCATTATTCATCATCCATAAATTCTCTTCTATATTTTTCTCCATAATATGTTAGTTAATTAGTTTTCCAGCTCCAGTTCAAAAGGCTCATAATTCTCTCCGTAATCACTTTCGACCAAATGTGGCCCGTGTTTATAAATGGGTTAAAAAAATAGATTTCGTATCAGCACAGCAGGTAGTATTATTGTAATGGACGAGACCCCGAAAAACGTCCGTATGAAAATATGTCGAGGTAGAAAAAATAAACATGTTGAGACGTAGGCTATGATGAAGTTTGGTGACTGTCTTTTGAATAGTCACTACAATAAGTGCTTCACCGTGTGGTTATGTATTACGCAACAAATCACATATTTCTCAGCGTCTCAAAATCACACAATATTGCGAACACATATGAGTGCTTTCAGATATGAATTTTGAATTGAATTGAAAATGTGTTTATNAGGTGATCGCGGATGTTATGCATGGCGATAATCTATACATATTATAATACTCAACGTCTCTCTGTCTGTCAGTGCGCTTACCACTGGAAAAGTAACATAAGGAATAAGCAGTGACGATAATAGTGAATCAAGTCGGAAAAATGGTTTACCGCCAGCGCTCTCTTGCAATACGCTGTCTAAACCGTTAAAGATGGAACAATATCATGTAGTACAGAATTGTGTAGAATAAAACGACGTAAAAACTCTGCGGTAGCTTATATCTATCTATAACAGAGAAATACTAATACGCGTTTTTAACATTTAATTTCTCAACAAATAAATACATAAAATTCAAGCAGTTATTTTAGCCTTTAAAAATTTAATATTTATCAAAGAAAAAAAAATATAGTTAGAACTGTTTAGTGAAAAAAACCTAAACAATAATTCTATAGTCCACGCGAGTGGAGCCGCGGGCTCATCTAGTAAACAATAAAGGCGAGTACTCACTAGTATTCATCTGCCTGCACGGCGGTGTTCCGAAACTGTACTCCGAGAGTAAAGTAACAGAGAGTAAAATCCGAGGAAAGAGAGAGTATAAATGGTTTTGGAACGAACATAATGTAAACAGTATACCGTGTTTAGAAAAATGCCCTTATTAGGCAACCAATATGAATAAAAAATACAGTTTACCAAAATCCATAACTTATTTACTTTTTAAAAAAATTATTGTATACGCAATAATGTTATACTAGCATAACCTAATCATAAAAAGTATGCCCAGAAATGCAGCAGTTGATAGAAATTAACTTTTAAATATAAATATACGAATATTTTCACCTGTCATTTGTAATTTTCCATCTGTGTCTGTAACCAGAATGGGCAAAGTTTCTTTTAGTTTGTTTAGTTCAATAAACATCCCGCCATTATCCACGATAGCCTTCATAGCTCGCCGTAATAGTGCGTCTAAGAGTTTTAGTCTGACAAATTGCTCGGAGTAATTACTCTGCAGTTTCGGGACACATCCGAGAATGGGTAAGATATTTACTCAAGAGTGTTTTGGGACAGCTGAAGAGCAACGTTTACTCACAGAGTAACGTCTTTGGCAGGTGCATGTTGCGTGCGGATGCCACGCGGGGACGCGTCGACCTACAATGAACAAATGCCCAACGTCCACACTTCAGTCGTGCTTCTTGTGTTCTCGACGAATATTATTTTTTTAGGACTGAATTTGCTCTTCACATCTGTGTTGGATTCACACCATACTTCATTCGCAATCTGCACAGTAATATAAAANAAGGACTGAATTTGCTCTTCACATCTGTGTTGGATTCACACCATACTTCATTCGCAATCTGCACAGTAATATAAAATTCATTTTTTTTTCTGTCTTTATATTCTTTACATGCCGTTTCACGTGAAACAGGCATTCCTCGAATGTCTTCAATTTAGTTCAAGAGTATAAATGAACTTTCCCAGGTNATGCCGTTTCACGTGAAACAGGCATTCCTCGAATGTCTTCAATTTAGTTCAAGAGTATAAATGAACTTTCCCAGGTAGTGACTATTGGAACCAAATTCAGCAACCGAAGCGCACTATTGTTAAACCCACTCGCGCGATGCGAGAGCAACCACGCAACTGCCTGTTCCGTGGAGAGTGGAGTTGGTGGTTGACAGGAACACCAAGGTCAGTCCATCATGCCTTATTACATTTGTAATTCCCGATCACCAGCATACACCTAGCTGCCTGCGTTTCCCATCGCGACCGGTAAACAGAAGCACACACGCACACACAACTGTCTTCGAACTGCACGGGGAGGATTTTTTGCAGTGCGGTTCAGATGAAATATACAAACATCTCGAAGCACATGTTCACACAGAGCTATAACCTCAAATCCTATCATCGGCTCTCAAGACCTCGCCGTTAAGAGCCGCCGAAATGTCTTCAATCACTCACTAAAATCCTATCCAAGTCGTTTACGGCAGTAGTGTTGGCAACAAAGCAGTTCAATATCGGGACACGGAGTTTGGTCCTGCGCAGCCAGAGGCATCGCTCTACCCCGTATTCACTCTACGGATTGAATCACTTCCTCGTCTGCACTGGCCTTCAACTGCGTCCTCAGGATTTTATTTTGTGAGAGACTGAGCCTCGATTTCTGAAGTAATCCCGTGCTCAATAAGGAAAACATATTTTCCCGATGAAAAATATACTTCAATTTCAAGTGCGTGCTCCCAACTCGTCCGTTTCGATATCTACTGGGTCATACATTCCCGACAGACCTGATTATCGGAGCCTCAAACACGATGTACCTTAAATCGAAGGAAAATTTATTGCAGTTGTCTGTTTCAATTTACAGTATATATCTTCCGTTAATTTCCCTAGATTTGTTCACATTTATTTATATTTTAACTTTAATGCGAGGAGCTGCAAATCTATCATCACGCCCCATGCGTACGACCCCCGGGGCACAGACTGAACCTTCNCGCCCCATGCGTACGACCCCCGGGGCACAGACTGAACCTTCGACGCCGAACGAGGTAGGGCAACGAACCCCGATGCCTGAACGGCTAGTGAACTAATGTTTTTTGTAAAAGTTCCAAGTAACGCCTGAAAGGCGACTGAACAACTGGGGAGTGACTTTTACGTAGCCTATGTGCTTCGTACACATTTGGATTACAGTTGGTAATCTCGTACNCGCCGAACGAGGTAGGGCAACGAACCCCGATGCCTGAACGGCTAGTGAACTAATGTTTTTTGTAAAAGTTCCAGGTAACGCCTGAAAGGCGACTGAACAACTGAGGAGTGACTTTTACGTAGCCTATCTGCTTCGTACACAGCTGGATTACAATTGGTTATCGCGTATCTGAGGTACCTGAAGCGTGTTCCACGTCGCCATTATCACTCCCCTGTTTCTTCGAACCCTGAGTGCCAAATATATCCAGACTAGCTGTGCCCGCGGCTCCGCTCGCGTGGACTACAGAATTATTGTTTAGGTTTTTTTAAAAATAAAGTTGAATTTTACTTAGTGTTAATCTTCTATACTCTAAAAACTCAACGTCTCGGTGAATTAAATGGTAAAAACACTTATTAGTAGGGGTAGTGATATTTCGCAAAAAGATTTCGAGACAAGATACAGTCCAAAGCACTGTAGGGTCGTCCAGTTTCTTTGATTTGCTAACAAATGTTATGGCCCGTGTTAACTGTTTGCGCACGAATCTCGAAGGTTCAGTGTCGGAGTTACTTAGTCCCGAGTGGCTTGGTCAAAGATGGACACGGCACCAGCAGCCAATGGAGGTATAACAACAGCTGAGGTGTGTATATAGTATTTAAGTCTACTGTGTACTCTGTTATAGAAGATATATGCTACCGTAAATTTTTTTTTTTAGGGTTTTTTACTCTACACAATTATTTACTACATGATATTGTTCCATCTTTAACGGTTTAGACAGCGTATTGCAAGACAGCGCGCTGGCGGAAAACTTTTTTCCGACTTGATTAACTATTATCGTTTGTAAATTTTTTGAGATATTTTTCTCCCAATAAAAAGTAGCCAATATCACCTTTCAGCCCTCCAAGTATTTCTGTGCAATAAATTACGTCGATCTGTTGCTCAGTTGCGACGTTGCATTGTTATTCCGTTTGTGTACTTTTTCATTTTCGAAAAAGAATTTCCCCGACGGAATGAGATATTTTCTCGAGATAAAAAGTAGCCTATGTCACTTCCCGGCCCTCCAAATATCTATGTGCAAAAAAATCACGTCGATCCGTTGCTCCGTTGTGACGTGAACAAAGGACAAACAAACTTTCGCATTTATAATATTAGTATAGATAGTCAGTCTCACAAATATTTGGTCATGTAATTTTCTTAGTCTCCACAGAATTGTTTTTGTACACAACAACGAAGGAGTCTATAGAGTTCGTGAAGCATCCTTACAACATGAAAATGGAAAATTGATACAAATTAAATTTAATATGGTCACATGTCTTCATGGCCGTCTCGAAACAGAGTGGTCAGACGACAGCAGCCACAAACTCTCCAGAATTCTCAAAACCACCCCAGTCAATCAGGAGCAAGCAAGCCTGCGATTGGTCTACGAGCCCAACCAATCAGAGAGGAGCCTCCCAGAGACCTGTATACAGTATGATTCTCCATTAGATCGAAAGAATGTGGGAGGTGATTCCCGACGAGATCTGTTGAAAACATATACGACTTATGGCCAAAGACCTGCAAAATTCACGTTATTTTTTTGCAATGCAGACTGAACTCCGACATACTGTATGCAAGCAAGTTTGACTTCTGTCGCTGGCCAAGAACTCATATAGCACGTTTCAAGGTATAGTTTAGACGGTAGAGAAACCAATCTGCAGTGAAGCGATAGCACAGGCAAATGACGGAGTATAATTGCCAGTAACCACTGAAATCACCAATTGTGCTCAAGTAGGTATAATGCTATGAATCGTAGCATGTTACTTAATAATAACGCGAATTTTGCATGTGTCTACTTATGACCTAGAACTATTCCTGAGGACTGTATGTGTATCCTAGTGAAAGTGCTACGATCAAATGTGTTTATATATATATATATATATACATATAAATGTTGTGTCCGTTTGTTCGGACGCGTACAACTCCCGAAAAAACAACCAATTTTCATTTTGTTTTTTTTTTATAAACCTTCCTTTCGTGCCCACGAGTGTTTGTACACCTTTCTTTTTTATCTGTATTACCTGCAAAGGTACTAAAATCTGCAGAAAGCTCATTTTTATCATGCTTTCGCGTCTGGAAGCGCCTTTGTTGACAGCTGTCTGTCTGAACATTTCAGTTTGCTGTTCTCAATGTTTTTTTTCATATATAAATATAGTTATATACACACATATACTTCTTTCAAATAATTTCACAGAAATTAATACAATCAAAATCTTTTATTCCACAGCAACGCGTGGTCGGGTAAGCTAGTTTACAATAAACCAAGATCTGTTGCAGGCNAGGTACTAAAATCTGCAGAAAGCTCATTTTTATCATGCTTTCGCGTCTGGAAGCGCCTTTGTTGACAGCTGTCTGTTTGAACATTTCAGTTTGCTGTTCTCAATGTTTTTTTTCATATATAAATATAGTTATATATACACATATACTTCTTTCAAATAATTTCACAGAAATTAATAGAATCAAAATCTTTTATTCCACAGCAACGCGTGGTCGGGTAAGCTAGTTTACAATAAACCAAGATCTGTTGCAGGCGGGACGATACGGGTATGTATGGTATTATTATATGAGGTGTTTTTTTTGCAGGTATGCAACTTTTTACTACCGACAGACACCCCCGTCAAATAGTAAAAATAACACAGGAGATACCTACCTGTTTGTGCCGTGAAACAGGTTTTCGTATAACGAGTTACGGCAGATGTGTAAGCTAATTCTCATGCACCCCTTCAGCTTTGCCTGCTGTTATCTCGAAAATGGCCTGGCCAAAGGTGTCACAATAAAGGTGTCTTTAATTTTCCCTTGGTATGCAGAGTTATTATCAACTTACGCATCTGCCGTAATTCGTTACGAACACCTATTTTACCGCACAAGCAGGGTGACATCCCCTGTTTTTTTTTGTACCATGGCGGTGGTTTCTGTTGGTAGCAAATAGTTACACGACTGCAAGACCTTATACAATAACACAGAACGAATATTTTTTTAATTGCGTTAAATTGTACAATGTAAACAGTGATTATCGGAAATATGTTTTTTTTTGTCGTAATGATTTCGCTTGGTTGGATAAAAATAATATTTAAATCACTCCACGCATTTGGCTATATCTTAACGAATCAGATAAATTGTTTCACTTAAACACCAGTGGTTTTCCACTGATTCTAAGTGGAGCCATTTTCACTGATTAGAGTAGTTGGATTTCACTGCGAATCGGTGGTTTTCCACTGGTTCTAAGTGGAGTCGTTTTCACTGATTAGAGTAGTTGGATTTCACTGCGAATCGGTGGTTTTCCACTGGTTTTAAGTGGAGTCGTTTTCACTGATTATAGTAGTTGGATTTCACTGCGAATCGGTGGTTTTCCACTGGTTTTAAGTGGAGTCGTTTTCACTGATTAGAGTAGTTGGATTTCACTGCGAATCAGTGGTTCTTCACTGATTCTAAGTGGAGTCATTTTCACTCATTTCACTGCGAATCGGTGGTTTTTCACTGATTCGTAATAAGAATGGAAAGCTAGTCCATACACGTCATTCTGAATAATGGGTTTCTAGCTTATTTCATTTGTTTAGGATTACTTGTTTCGAAACTCATTGGCAATATACATTATGCTGTAGGACAAACACAAATTCTGAACTTTTGCCAAGTAATTGTAACGTAATCAGTGCAGCATTATTTAAAAATTATCAACAGATTCTTACCGTTTATATAATTACTATATAAAGCGTGGATGTAACTTGGCGACTACATTTGAAAGAATTTGTGAAATTTGCATGCGCTATAGGAGCCGCGGTGGTGTAGTGGTAAGACTATCCGCCTCCCACCTAGGCGAACGGGGTTCGATTCCCGGCAGAGTGGCCCCCGGATTTTCCCATGCGGGGAATTGTACCGGACGATGCCGCTGATCGGCGGGCTTTCTCGGGGATCTCCCGTTTCCCCTGCCCTACATTCCGGCGCTGCTCCATACTCACCTCGCTTCATCCTCGTTGGCTCTCAAGACCTCGATGTTAAAGAGCCGTCCAAATTTTTTACGCACATGTGCTATAATAAAACATATTATTTTGTGTCGTTGAAAATGAAGTTACGGCACATAATTGGAATGTTCAACACGGGGANAGGTACTAAAATCTGCAGAAAGCTCATTTTTATCATGCTTTCGCGTCTGGAAGCGCCTTTGTTGACAGCTGTCTGTTTGAACATTTCAGTTTGCTGTTCTCAATGTTTTTTTTCATATATAAATATAGTTATATATACACATATACTTCTTTCAAATAATTTCACAGAAATTAATAGAATCAAAATCTTTTATTCCACAGCAACGCGTGGTCGGGTAAGCTAGTTTACAATAAACCAAGATCTGTTGCAGGCGGGACGATACGGGTATGTATGGTATTATTATATAAGGTGTTTTTTTTGCAGGTATGAAACTTTTTACTACCGACAGACACCCCCGTCAAATAGTAAAAATAACACAGGAGATACCTACCTGTTTGTGCCGTGAAACAGGTTTTCGTATAACGAGTTACGGCAGATGTGTAAGCTAATTCTCATGCACCCCTTCAACTTTGCCGGCCGTTATCTCGAAAATGGCCTGGCCAAAGGTGTCACAACAAAGGTGCCTTTTAGTTGCCCTTGGTATGCAGAGTTATTATCAACTTACGCATCTGCCGTAATTCGTTACGAACACCTATTTCACCGCAAAAGCAGGGTGACATCCCCTGTTTTTTTTTGTACCATGGCGGTGGTTTCTGTTGGTAGCAAATAGTTACACGACTGCAAGACCTTATACAATAACACAGAACGAATATTTTTTTAATTGCGTTAAATTGCACAATGTAAACAGTGATTATCGGAAATATGTTTTTTTTTGTCGTAATGATTTCGCTTGGTTGGATAAAAATAATATTTAAATCACTCCACGCATTTGGCTATATCTTAATGAATCAGGGAAATTGTTTCAGTGAAACACCAGTGGTTTTCCACTGATTCTAAGTGGAGCCATTTTCACTGATTAGAGTAGTTGGATTTCACTGCGAATCGGTGGTTCTTCACTGATTCTAAGTGGAGTCATTTTCACTCATTTCACTGCGAATCGGTGGTTTTCCACTGATTCGTAATAAGAATGGAAAGCTAGTCCATACACGTCATTCTGAATAATGGGTTTCTAGCTTATTTCATTTGTTTAGGATTACTTGTTTCGAAACTCATTGGCAATATACATTATGCTGTAGGACAAACACAAATTCTGAACTTTTGCCAAGTAATTGTAACGTAATCAGTGCAGCATTATTTAAAAATTATCACCAGAATCTTACCGTTTACATAATTACTCTATAAAACGTGGATGTGACTTGGCGACTACATTTGAAATAATTTGTGAAATTTACACGCGCTATAGGAGCCGCGGTGGTGTAGTGGTAAGACTATCCGCCTCCCACCTAGGTGAACGGGGTTCGATTCCCGAGTTACAGAGTGAACCCCCGAATTTTCCCATGCGGGGAATCGTGCCGGACGATGCCGCTGGTCAGCGGGTTTTCTCGGGGATATCCCGTTTCCCCCGCCCTACATTCCGGCGCTGCTCCATACCTCGCTTCATCCTCGTCGGCTCTCAAGACCTCGATGTTAAAGAGCCGTCCAAATTTTTTACACACATGCGCTATAATAAAACATATTATTTTGTGTCGTTGAAAATGAAGTTACGGCACATAATTGGAATGTTCAACACGGGGATATTCGTGCGGCGTGCTTCTCGGGCTGTGCGTGGGGTTGTCCGGCTTTTGTCCGACTGTCCGATCATGCTCGGCTTGTCGCCGGATGCGAACTCCCGCCCAGACGAGCCTGGCCCTCTGATTACGAACCAACCGTACACGCCAATCGAAAATTGTGATCACGGTTCGTCGTACGTCACGCGTTTATCACGCACGCACGCTCGTTGAAGTTCGATGACAACACGCCTCACCCGGAAAAATTTACCTTACGCCAAACGAAACAATGTCGAAATAATGAACGCCTGAATATATACCACCTAGTAACGTATTCGTTTACGCGAAAATCAAAAAGTCTGTATAACATTTTTCGTTGTAAATTTACCTTAAAAGGAATAAAATAAGTCTCTCCGAATAACTAAAACCCCAATATTAATACTGAAGACATAGCTTTTATTAATTTTTATAACTTATTTCGCAATGCTTATATCCCGTACATGAGAGATAACTCCGGTACATGGATGTTGCCACATATTATCCTAATAATTGTAGCATTTCTACATTTACTTTGCCAGTTACGTTTTAACAAATACAAGTCAATTATTTAGATATGCAACTCCAGGCNTTAGCATTTCTACATTTACTTTGCCAGTTACGTTTTAACAAATACAAGTCAATTATTTAGATATGCAACTCCAGGCATGATCTGCACGTGCTGTATTGTTCAATAAAATTAATCGTACAGAGTATTTGTGGATGTTAAGAACAATTCTTGTGTCACTTATCGACAAGATAGAATTTACACTTCAATTTCAAAATACATTATACTAAGAGTTTATTCACATAGAAACAGGATTACTTATCTATCATTTGACTGGAACAGAAAACTTACAAATTGCGTACTCTCTGCCGGTTTTAACTGGTTTTACGAATAGTGTAAAAATCCCCCCCCCCCAAAAAAAAACTTTATTTACAATCGTTACANCCCCCCCCCAAAAAAAAAACTTTATTTACAATCGTTACAAAACTTTTTCAACTTTTTATTAACACAAAATAAATTTTTTTTTTACATTATTTAATTGTTATGAAATTGCTGTTATGTGTAAAATCAAATTAGACCATCTACAGCATAACAGGTAAATATAAAAGAATGTGGTTTTTGTTGCAAAATTCTGCATTTTTGTAAATAATGAATATTATAGTTAAAATACAATGTTTATTTAAAGTTAGTGGCATTTAAACAGTAATGTATGTTTCGTAAAATTAAATTTTTAAATGTATTTGAGTTAGATATTTACTATCTCAAGCTTTTTAAATATTTATATCACTTAAACACAAAATGTCGAATGTGAGAAAGTGGTGTTGCATATGGTATTGATCTGAACGTCAAAGTAAGATTTTTCAGTTAACCTGCATTTATTACGCTTACACTACTTTGGTGATTATGAAAGAAATTCGTTGCATGTTGTAAAATTAACTGCAAAAACGTAAATGAGAAGGAAACTTTATAGCATTGTATATATATTTTTTTTACCAGAATGAGTCTTTAAAGTCAGATTGACACATGGGGTACAAGGAATGAAGCTGTNTTTAAAGTCAGATTGACACATGGGGTACAAGGAATGAAGCTGTGACGTAACGTTTGCCAGATGATCCATTCCGACCCTGTAACTTCGTGATTAATAACAGGGTGGAAATAAACGTGGTATTATTCGACCACTACGCGATTACGATGCGAGCATGACTTTGAGTGGCCATCACTACACTAAAAAAGTTCATCGGTAAAGATATTTTTTTTAAAAGATCTTTGATGACAAATGTGACAATGTATTGGTCAAACCTTTTTGGCTGAAGTGTAGGATCATCAGGTGGCTCCATTGCGTCCTTTTCAAGCGTTTCTTTCCGCAGAAAAAGCAAATTACAGCGCGAACACCCTCTGTGATTGGGCCTGACATCCACGTTTTAATTACTCAAATCTTAAGAATTCGTGTAAGGTTATAAGATAGGCGGTAGTAGTGACCACTGACTCACAGACTTCCATTTATTAAGCTGTGTCGCCGTAAATAATTATCTGTTTTCATTGCTGTCCTGCTAGTCTCACAAATGAACGAATGGTTTCTTTTCTCATTCGGTTCGCTAAACTTTTTGTCAGTTTTAGTCTTCAAATAATCGACTGAAACATTAAATATTACCCGTGATATTTGTCCACCAAGAAGTTTGAGATTTGAGTGGTCTCAGCGAACAGAAACCAAATAATTCCTGTATTATCGTGAAACACATCAAATATTGACATATTTTCAAGTGCGTTGTTGTAGATATGTTAGTAATAAAAAAAATGTTCCTTTTTTTTCTCTATGAACAGTTACAATAAAAGTTGCAGTGTTTCAAACTTAGTGTCCCCACGTGGTGTGTTGATATAAACGGTTATAACGATTAAAATTAATGTTTTCACACATGTCCCATGACTCTATATGCAACCGATTTGTTTCCACATTTCGGTTTATTTATCACTTCCAGGATTGCAACTTTATTTATCCATACATGTTATAAAACTCAATGTCTCTCTGTCTGTCTGTCTGTTAGTGCGCTTATCACTCGAGAACCACTTATCCGATTTACGTGTTTTTTTTAATTCAAAGCTATGTTCTCTGGCCAGGTTTTGGTATATGTTTTGTTACGTAAAGTAGCATGAGGAATAAGCAGTGACGATAATAGTGAATCAAGTCGGAAAAAAGTTTTCCGCCAGCTCGCTCTCTTGCAATCCGCTGTCTAAACCGTTCAAGATGGAACAATATCACGAAGTAAAGAATTGTGTAGAATAAAAAGACGTAAAAAAACTCCGCGGTAGTATATATCTATCTATAACAGAGAAATACTAATAAGCGTTTTTACCATTTAATTTCTCAATAAATAAATACGTAAAATTCAAGCTGTTGTTTCCCCATTAAAAACGTAATATTTATCAAAGACTGTAGTCCACGTGAGCGGAGCCGCGGGCACAACTAGTACCAAATATATTGAATGACTCGTTCGAGATAGTGAGCCGGTCTACTAAAACGTGAATAAAATTTCATCAGAAAATTGTTTGCTATAATTTTAACGGAAGGATAGCACAAACTCAAGGTTTAATACATGCTCATATTTAGGGGCAGTGATATTTCGCGAAAAGATTTCGAGACAAGATACAGCCCAAAGCACTGTAGGGTCGTTCAGATTCTTTGATTGGCTAAAAAAATGTTCTGACCCGTGTTAACCATTAGCGCACGAATCACGAAGGTTCAGTGTCGGAGTTACTTAGTCCTTAGTGGCTTGGTCAAAGACGGACACGGCGCCAGCAGCCAATGGAGGTATAACAACAGCTGAGGTGTGTATATAGTATTGAAGTCTACTGTGTGCTCCGATTTTTACGCGAAGTCACTGGCCCTACTCATATTACATGATTCTGATAAACATTCGAATTTACTAGTATGCATACGTAACATACGTGAATCTGTTTAAACAATCTACAATGATTGACTAATACATTTAATTGATACACCATCCGTGCAATGTATTGCTTCACGTGCCCCATTTTTCGTCTACTTGCAGTAGAAATATATAAATTTATTGCACTGATAATAGAATATTTTTGAATAATCTTAGCTTATACTAATAATTCAAAACCATGAGATGATGTAATGATAAAACTCACATAAACCAGCTATCATTACTTTATTATAAGCCCTAATGAACGTAAAGATAAAAAATACTTAATTGAACCTACATTACTGGCTACCGATGCATACATCTAACATTCATAATAAATATGTTGAAACATCGAGCTAGTTTTCATCAGTTTCTTCCGAAATTGGTGCAAATATTCCCGTCGACTTGGACGTTATATTATGTACTAAATATTATCAAACGGATGTCCTTTATGAATATTTACAAATAATATTTATAAATAAGTAATTAACATAAGTTTCTCAATAATTATAATATTTTCAGTAAGTAATTAGTTTTATAAACTGTACTATGCATTGGATTCCACAGTTGACATAACGTTATCCTATACACGGATAGGCGCTTCCCACTCTTCGCGGTCTATCTCGAGAACGGTTAGTTATATAAAATATCGCCTGAGACGAAATTTGTAGAAAATTTTATGATCTACAAGANATCTATCTCGAGAACGGTTAGTTATATAAAATATCGCCTGAGACGAAATTTGTAGAAAATTTTATGATCTACAAGAGTTGTAATGACTTTAAACATCATTTGAAGCATAGGAAACAAGATATTTACAAAAAAACAGATTTTCGCGACCTTTGATCTCGAATATCGCTACACGCGGACACGAGATTCTGTTAGACTTTTGAGCTAACTTTCAGAATGTCAAAACAAAGATGTATGCAAATTTTGAGCTTTCTAACTTTCATTCCGAGGTTGAATCCCTATTTGACTGGACTAAAAGGGTCAGGGTGGGGGTGGGGGGTTATCGCCGAGTTTCTAGGGCCACCGCACGTTCATAAAACGGCGCGAAATACACGCAACAGATACGCTGCAGTTCTCTTGTTCCCGTGTCCGGAAGGCTAATGGCGGTTTACTTACGGAACACTGTCGACCACCTGTCATCATTCTCGCACGCTTCACGGTCATCTTGTTCCGCAAAGGGAAGGAACGAAGTATTCCCTTTGTCACTGGCGATATGCCGCCGCCTAAAAGCGCCCTACGCACTCTACCATAAATATTTGAACTACTCAATTTCAATACAAGCACACTTACAAAGGATGGCACGCTCAACATACGGCAACTGNACCATAAATATTTGAACTACTCAATTTCAATACAAGCACACTTACAAAGGATGGCACGCTCAACATACGGCAACTGTAGGGTTGTCGTTGACAGAGTGTTCCCCTCGTTGCTATCCTCGAACCTTCGTTACTGCTGGGTTGTCACGATTCCGATTCCGTGGGAACAATCCTTGAACAAGCGCTTGAAGTTACGGAGCGATGCCGCGGAGTTTTCCATCNACCATAAATATTTGAACTACTCAATTTCAATACAAGCACACTTACAAAGGATGGCACGCTCAACATACGGCAACTGCTGGGTTGTTACGATTCCGATTCCGTGGGAACAATCCTTGAACAAGCGCTTGAAGTTACGGAGCGATGCCGCGGAGTTTTCCATCGCCGGTCTAGTCGCGGACGTGCTCAGACGTGCTTGTGAACTGGGTCAGTGGTTCACATCCATTAAGTCGCCTGCACGTCATTATAAGAATATATGTTATTCAAGATCTGTTTTCCGGAAAACTGCAGGATTTTTGTACTGATATTTATAAATCTGATTATGTGTTTGTTAAGCAACTTTCGCAAGTTCAAGAAAGTTATGTTTTGCTGTATTTTTTTAATATACAGGATGTTTCTAAAATCATGGGACAAACATTGAGGGGTGGTAGAGCTCACTTAAACAAAAATATATTGTATAGGAATATATGGGCGGAAGTGACGCATTGAGGCACAAACACAAAAACATAACACGTTAACGGAAACATAAAAATGTTCAATAGCAGCATACGTAACGAGTGATTCGGTACAGAAAATGTTAAAACAGTTGCTGGAAATGCATCCACCAACAGCCACGCATGCTTGGCGACCTCTACATATGGCGTGATTGGCTGACAATGGTGGCGTGCGTGAAATCCCCGGCGTATTTGAATCTGTTTGCCAATCACTTCACCGACGCTACCGAGCTTGCATTACTGTCGGTGGTAGAAATTTTGAGCAATTATTATAAACATTGCTGTAAAAAGGCATTTAGCGGCGACGTTGTAAATTAACAATGTGTTGCATTTCATGTGTTATTTGTGTTTGTGCCTCAACGCGTCACTCCCGCCCATATATTCCTATACAATAATTGTTTTTTTAGTGAGCTCTACCACCCCTCAATGTTTGCCCCATGATTTTAGAATCAGCCTGTAGATTTGGTATTCGAGGGATGACAAGAAACCCTGGTAGTAGGCTCATACAGATGTGTTTCTATCGTCGTGCTCATAATAATCCTGGTGTTGCTGTTAGTTATGTTAACCAAATTGATGTTCGATATATTATATGTTGGAAGACATTTGCTGTACGCGAGAGCGTAATAAACCAAACTGCTATTGTATCTGTTGCTCAAGCTACTGTTTTGTTTTCACGTAACAAAAAGGGAAGGTGGAGTTGGGTGTTTTGTAGTAGGAACGCTGTGCTCTACTGTAGAAACCATATATAGACTTACAAATACAATCACGGACAGGAATAAAACAAACNAGTAGGAACGCTGTGCTCTACTGTAGAAACCATATATAGACTTACAAATACAATCACGGACAGGAATAAAACAAACAATTCTGTCTCATTATATTATCAATGTTAATATTTATATGGTACCTGCAACGCGCCAGAAAGCGGTCCCTATTTTTACATAATAAATGTTCCCTACAACAGTATTTTTTTTTCGAGGTGCATATACCGCAAAAAAACTGAGTTTAATAATATTTTACATAATCACTGTTTCTTACTACCAATTACCAACATACCACTTTTATCTCTGTTCTCAATTAATATCGACTATGATGTAAATATAATTTACAAACAAAGTACGCTTGAAAGTTCCATTCAACCAAAAAGAAGTTGAATCAATGTTAAACGGAATTATAATAGGCTTTTGATTCTTTATGTATTTGGGAAAGTACTGAACTTGTTATAGAATCGATAATTTTTCAAAGGTTTACTCAGAAAGTGTGAAGATACCGTGAGTAGTCTGTACCACGCCCAGACTAACCGAACATAAAAATGTTACATCACGATCCAAATAAAGTATAACGCAGTGAGGCTCGTAATATATTTACGCCCCTAGTGTCGTACGATTTACGTGCCGCGCAAGAGGAGCGTGATCGAGCGTACTGTAGCAAACCGGATTAGGATTAGAGAAGTAGTTTCGAAACGGACCAAGTGCTTGCAAATGATTTTCCTTATGTTAATGACACACAAGTCAATTAGTATGTTCTTTCCCAATATGTTCTTAATTAGATGAGATTACGACCAGACAATGCATTTGTTACAAAAAAAATTATTTTTAAAATTACTTACCCGTAACTGAACATAGTAAATCCAGAGGAAAACAGTATGTGGTGAAATTAGAGAAAATATTTTAAATGGTATTTTCGTAATAATATTAAATATTTTTCGAAAAGGAGAATCGATCACAAACATGAACTATTTATTGTCATCTCCCTTCATATTCATCGGCTCTCAAGTGCTTGATGTTAAGAGCCTCCCAAATCTCTTCACACAACCACTTCCTCAACGAAGTTAAAAATACCATTACTTTTATAAACCATTAGTTTTATTTCCTCATAAATTTAAAAGGGTTCATTTGGGAGGTTGGGAGGGGGGGGGGAGAGGTTAGCTAAAATGGTTAAGCGAATAAAACAACGAGTAATAAGAACATTAAAAACAGTTCGTATGGCACAATAACATACTTTTTTTTCCCCACATTTATCGTTAGTTTTATCGCTTTGAGGGGGGTTCGGTGATTAAACGACATTAAAATTGAAACGGCTTAAAAGATGACATCTGAATGTCATTACGTCCAAAGTATTGATGTTTGGGGGGCAGGCTGTCCGCATTTCTGTAATCCGCGGTACACGCGCTACGAATCTGGACGGCAAAGCAGAGAAACACGGGACTTGGACGGCCGCCATGCCGTTTTCATTTCTCTTCTTTCGCCTTGTTTACGAAACTTGCTGCAGGTTTTCCCGCGCGTCTTTTGTACAGTCAACGTGGTCTCGGTCGCTTTGTGCGTCTGATGTATCGATGGAGCTAAACATGTTTCGCCTGTCTCTCTTGTTGTGGCCTTTGGCTATCCTAACTAATATTACAAAAGCCAAAGTGTGTTTGTTTGTTTGTTTGTTTGTCTTTCTTTCACGTCGCAACGGAGCAACGGATTGACGTGATTTTTTTTCAGAGAGATAGTTGGAGGGCCGATAAGTGACATAGGCTACTTTTCATCTTCAAATAATACCCCATTCTCTCAGGAAAAAAATCTTAGTAAAAATAGCTTTCGGGGTACAAAGCTGCTTCAATGTAAGTTGTTAGTGTGGGACGACGTCGCAACGGAGCAACGGATCGACGTTTTTTTTTGTACAGAGATATTTGGCGGGTTGGGAAGTGACATAGGCTACCTTTTATCTCGAGATAATATCTCATTCCCTCGGGGAAATTCTTATTGGAAAATTAAAAAGTACTCAAACGGAATAACAATGCAACGTCGCAACCGAGCAACAGATCGACGTAATTTCTTGCACAGAAATACTTGGAGGGCTGAAAGGTGACATTGACTACTTTTTATCGTGAGAAAATATCTCAAAAAAACTTACAAACGATAACAGTGAATCAAGTCAGAAAAAAGTTTGCCGCCAGCGCTCTCTCTTGCAATAGGCTGTTTAAAACGTTAAAAATGGGTCAATATAATGAAGTAAATAATCGTGTAGAATAAAAAGACCTAAAAAAAAAAAAAATTGTGCGGTAGCTTATATCTATCTATAACAGAGAAATACTAATAAGCTTTCTTACAATTTAATTTACAGAGACGTTGTGTTTTATAATATGTATAGAGTATAGAAGATTAACACTAAGTGAAATTCAACTTTATAAAAAAAAAAACATAAACAATAATTCTGCAGTTCACGCGAGCGGAGCCATGGACACAAGCTAGCAGAAAAATTATTAAAGCCAAGTGTGTGTGTTTTTAGTTTTTATTGTTCAGCTGTGTCCACTGATATAGTTTTTTGCACTTTTTTGTTCACTTGTTTCATGTTTTCGTTTTGTCATAATTTTGTCTTTTGTTTGGTGTTTGCTTTTTTTGTCTGTTATATTTTGTAATAATAAGGTGTTCGTCCGTCTTTTTGTCGTTTTATTATATACATATTTGTCCAACACACCTATTTCCCCTTTGTCTTTATTCGTATCAGTTATTAATGTTATATTGTAATTTATAGATAAAATGTAAGTTAAAGTTCAATTTAGCAAAAAAAAAAAAAGGTACTTTTATGTTACCACAAGTATAAGACGTTTATGACATATTTCGTTTTATTAAAAAAGTGTAAAGAAACAGCGAGTAGATGACACCTCATTTTAAGCCTACGTTGAAATGATCCCTCTAGGTTTAAATGTTCACAATTATTTCAGAGACTTGCTACAGTGTTAAGGTAATGAGATTTTTAAGCAGCTAGTAGAATATGCATTACTGCAGTGTTGTTGCTTCACCCTTTCACATGTTAGTTACGAGTGCACACGAATTGCACGAGTTACCAACAAGAAACCAAACAACTAATGAGTGATGCACTTTAGCAAGTCATCGTGTTATCTTCAGTAAAATAAAATTATTTGCATATTAAAGGTGTTTTGCTATGTTTGAAAACAGTTTTAAGACATGTTGTATTACCATGCAATTTTCGTAGAGTTACAGTGACAAAAACATAAATTTAGTCGTTATTTAAATGACCGCCATCGGAAACTGAAAAGTGGCAAGTATGTTTCGCAGGTATAAAAAAAGTAGCGTTCACAATCGGAAGTTACTACAAGTAAGTTTCCGTTTTCCCCCGTAGACTTAAGATGAGGTAGACCGCTTATTTGTCTTCTGCGCACGCAACCAACACTGACCTATCCCAATCATACACGACTGTCAAAGTCACAAGGGTCAACAGTGATGAATGTGTTTGTTTATATCTCAGTTTTTTAAATGACAAGCACTATTGTATGAATAAAAGACTTTTACCAATTTAAATTTAATCAAACTGTATTACAAATTGGTCAGAGGAAATATACATACGTCTCAAAGCATTTGTTTATAAATCAGTTTCCTAACCTCAAATCCAAACCATGCCGTTATCGCTAGACGTGTTGGCAGAAAAGCCGTTCAATACTGGGACACGGAGATTTGTTGTGTCCAGCCGGCGAAATCGGTCTTCCTCGTCTTTAGTCTGTGGTTTTGCCCCACTCTAATAACTACATTCCTCAAATTGACTAATGGAAGCCGTGCTGATTTCCGTTACCCAGCTTCAGCTCTGGCGCATGCGCAGTACAATGAGAGTGCTGCCAACTACTGCGTCGAAAATAAAGAAAACTAATGTTTGCCTCGTTGTCTTTCCAGCCACAACTAACACGACTGTGCTCGAAAGTACACGAAACTGCACTTTTACGGAGCGAAGTCATTTATTTGCCAGATAATTCTTTAAGTTAAATTGTGAAATCTTAATGCATTTTGCCAAGTATCAGCTTTTAAGACCTTCTTTTTAATAATTGCCCAGGCATCTCCACTCCGTACCCCTTATAGTGTGGCAACCAATGTAATGATTGTTTTTACTAGTTCCTACGTTAAATATTACGTACAATTAGTGATCGTGCACACGCGAGGAAGTTGTTTTGAGAATTATTCCATGAATAAAATTCCATCGTAGCTGTAAATTAAAGGCGCCACACGGTAAACTGAGCACATTTGAAAGCCCTGCTTAAGATATACTCGTACGCAAATTGTGTCTTCTTCCGTCATATGTGAAATTAGCATTCCCATGGGCTTGGTAACTTAATTCATGCGTCGGTTAAGCGAAACTGTACAATGATTAACACATTTGCAAAATTTTAGTCTTATATGCATTAAAATATCACGGGGAAAAATAAAAACTTTCAATATTCATTAATGTTTACGTATCACTTTCAATTCAACTTCAAAACAGGAAAATATTTTTCCTCCGTTGTTACCAACTTTACTGGGAGAATACGTCACCGTTCCCGTTAAAATGTATGCATTTTTCAAAGGTTTTCAATCAACCGTGAACAACCTTTACTTAACTAAGGTTTATTATTCTCGGGTTAGGAACAAAACGAGATTTATTATGGGAGAGTTTGGCGTAGGTAAAATTTCCGCCGCTAGGTGCACAATGTTCCAAAAGGTAACTTTCAATTACAATTTTAAGGCACGTGAATAATAATAGAGAAAGATTTTTAATAGTTACGAAGTTATTTTATATTTGATTTATGACTATTGCAACTATCTTGTTTTTAAACGTAGACAATTGATATGATCTGGTGCACATGCGACACTAGCGCTTGCCTAGTGGCGAGACTTTTTGATTGCCCGAGCATTTAACACTGATCAGTACATTAGGGAGGAGTACATTAGGGAGGAGTACATTAGGGAGGAGTACATTAGGGAGGTTTTTCACGGCCAAACTCCTCTATGGGAAACCCAATCCCTCTTTGCCGCGATGCACGTCTCCTTGCATGTTTTTCCTTCCCTTGTAAGAGTAAGGGGTTAGCCCTGAGACGCAATAATCCCGTTCCAACCGCGGACTAACATATTAACACTTAGTTTAAGAGTAGGTTAGAAAAAAAACTAACACTGATCTTCCCGAATTAAAGTAGAAGTAACTCTAAACACAACAAGGGAATTATGGCTAACGTGCATCGCGCTTAAGGTGGAAATTCGTGCACATGTAGTTGGAAAACGTTCGCTACAGGCGGGGAGCGATGCGGTGGGCGGTGGCCTTCGGCTCAGTTGGAGCCAAAATCGAGGCTTTGTAAAGATCCCTGGCGCTATTCGATCCTTGGCACCCGGCCCGTAGNCAACCGCGGACTAACATATTAACACTTAGTTTTAGAGTAGGTTAGAAAAAAAACTAACACAGATCTTCCCGAATTAAAGTAGAAGTAACTCTAAACACAACAAGGGAATTATGGCTAACGTGCATCGCGCTTAAGGTGGAAATTCGTGCACATGTAGTTGGAAAACGTTCGCTACAGGCGGGGAGCGATGCGGTGGGCGGTGGCCGTCGGCTCAGTTGGAGCCAAAATCGAGGCTTTGTAAAGATCCCTGGCGCTATTCGATCCTTGGCACCCGGCCCGTAGCTCGGAGCAAGGGTTCCCTGCCGTTGCCAAATGAACCCACCTCAGCCCGCAGGTGCCGCAGACCCGTGTAAAACCACATTAAAATTTCCTGAGCCAACCCTAATGATATTCCGTCTGCAGCTCTGTTCTCACCTTCGCCGTGCGACGTTGTCCCGCAAACTTACCGCGTCAGTGCACACTCGCAATGGAAAAAAGTTGGAATGTCGCTTTTCTAAACCTATATAGGGAAATTTTAAATGTAGAGTCGAATTGCCAAATACACACGGTAGCTGTACTCAACATTTATACGCTGTGCCCGCGACTCCACTCGCGTGGACTGCAGAATTATTATTTCTTTGATAAATATTAAGTTTTTGATGTGGGAAACAACATGTTTTCCGGAGCATGTCCAGCTCTCCGCGCCTCCTCCCCTCCTGTACCAGATCCACCAAGGTATCACAGGAGACAACTTACAGAGCCTAATTTCTAAGGACAGTCCGGTATTACTACCTTAGAGTCTCTCTAGGAAAACATGCTCCTCCACTTGACTGCCCAACAGTCAAGCTTCATAGGTCTGAACGCCTTCCACCTAGCATGGAAGACGGTTGACCTTACTATGGAATCAGTCTCATTTGTTACCATGTCCCCTTCAGTCTCAGGTGATTCGCCGAACAGAGCCCCGGAGCTACATGAGAGTGCTCACTTGCGTGGCCACCCGCATAACCCGGCTGTCTCCCCAGGATTGCTCCTGAGTGGCAGCTTGCAGGGTTTACCCTCGGGCGCTTTCATNTGGAGGGATTGAATTTTACGTATTTATTTATTGACAAATTAAATGGTAAACATTATTAGTATTTCTCTGTTATAGATAGATATATACTACCGCGGTGTTTTTTACGTCGTTTTATTCTACACAATTCTTTACCACATGATATTGTTCCATCTTGAACGGTTTAGACAGCGCATTGCAAGAGAGCGCGCTGGCGGCAAACTTTTTTTCCGACTTGATTCCCTATTATCGTCACTGCTTATTCCTTATGTTACTTTAAGTAACAAAATATACACTAAAACCTGGCCAGAGAACATAGCTATGAATTAAAGAAAAAAAAAAACACGTAAATCGGATACGTGGTTATCGAGTGGTAAGCGCACTAACAGACAGACAGACAGAGAGACGTTGAGTTTTATAATATGTATAGAATAGACGATTATAAAAGTGTCTGCTTATATCGACACCATCAGCAGTCGTGGGCAGAAAGAAACATTAAATTTCCGGTAAAGGCATGTCTGGAAAAGCCTTCTGGAAGCACTACATTGCAATTGAAACGGAATGGTTGAAACCCTCGTATTGTTGTAGCAGCGCGTTCATTATCATTGATCCTGCAAAAACATAATTCACAAGTTTCGCGCAGTCCTACCTAATTTTATGCAACTTGTTTACACATAAGTACAGTACAAGAATCCTTTTTCGCAAATTTATGATATCATTTTATATGCGTACTGAGAAAGCAGGAATGGAAAATATTTTTCTCCGTACATCCACGGTAGCTGTCCTATATTTGTTCAGGAAAAGGTCAAAAGCGTATAGTGCATACGCTGTAAAAAAAAATAGGCTCGCAGCTATCTATGTACCAAAGAAAAGCGTTTATTTGATGATGATTTGTTTATACTAACAAAATCTTGCTTTAATTCAAAAGGAAGGTCAAAGAAACTTAGGTTGGTTGTTATTAACTTTTCTCTTAAAACATTTTTGTTTTATCGCAATATTAAATTTCTGTATAGCAAAGAAAACACATTCCTGGATTTTGTTTGGTTTACAGTAAAGAAATGTAACTGCAACAAAGAAAATGTTTAAATGTTATTAAAAATTTTCTTTCGTTCATTAAAATTTCTGGTCTCTACAGAAACTTTCTAAATGCCACGTTTCTAAATAACAAATTCGTGAGATCCTCGGCGTATTGGTTTAAACTTCAAAAGAAGTAGGTGAATTTATCACGAATGATACTACTAAACTACATTTCTTTGTGGGAAATCTACTTCGCAGTGGTTCAAATTAAACCATACATTTTTTTTACGGCAACATAGCACGTGTTGCAGCAAATAAAGTGTTTCAGAGTGTAGCAGCATTCCTATATTTGCAGCTTGATGTATGACAAATTTTCCATACTATGTACAGGTTAAAAACCCTTATTACAGTTTAGGAAATTAAACGAACAATTTTCAACACTGCTTGACAGCTATGGGTTCTCGTACTTTATTGCTTTTATTTACTTTGTTGGTGGCGTTGTTAAAGCTGAACGTTATTTCATACATTTACGCCAGAAGCCTACGTTTATCACAACTCTATCCAACTGCGCCGCCAGAAGAAAGACTTCACAGCATTTTAGCAATAGGGAAATTTTTGAAGAATACTATTATACATATTCCCACATAATCGTCTCCGTTCCTTCACATTCCTTCACTATATCTTGCACCTCAATAAATAGTAACATTTTACAGATTAACAAATAGTAAAAAAAAAAAAAATACCTTAGCAAGAATTTTTTTTATAAGGTTGGAAACAAGAAGTTACTGATGTAACTAAAAAACCTGCTTTCCTCAACAAGGGATCAATCAATTATTAAAAAGTTCTTAAAAGCTGAGTTGGTAGGTAGGACTTGACTTCTCTTTCTCATTAGAAATGAAACCAGAAACACGTGTTTTACCCAGGACTTGAACCCAGAAAACGTCGTACAGCGAGCTAGCGTGCAATGCACTGTAGTAGAAGTAAAAAAGGAAACTTTGGCACATCGTGATCCGGGATTGGGGTGGGAGCCGGCTGCCGACATCTTGAAATTTCACTTTTTCTCTCAAAATATCTCTTTTTCCCTTAAAATCGACTGAATTTCCCTGAAATATTTTTTTTCCATCAGAAATTCACTTTTTTCCCTTAAAAAAGTACCGAACCCCCCAGCTGCAAAAACGAGAAGCAAAGAGGTACTTTTCGATCCATCCGAAGGATTTGGGAGTCTCGCTTATCGAAGGGAGAGCAGTGGCGGCCTTATTAGTTTTATAGACATAGGGTATGCCAAATCGATACACAGGGTCCAGGGTTTGGAGTCAGACCTGACAACCAGTCATTTTGGTCATGTCAGCCATATTGTCCGCCATGTTAAATGTAGTAAGTGAACTTGACCTTTGATCTTGACACCATGTACATGACCTTGGCACCATTCACATGACCTTGAATGACCTTGAACCTAAAAAAAATCCAAACACAATATTAAAAAACATTTAAAAATCAGTAAAAAAAATCTCAAAATTTTAAAAAATAAAAATTAGCAATTTTCCAACCAATATTTTTAAAATTATTTTAAGTACATAAAACTCCCAAATTTTTTTTAAAAAACTTCAACTAATTCTTTAACAACCCTTTAATATTTACACAATACCCAAGACTCAAGATGCAAGACCCTAGACGCAAGACTCAAGACCCTTGACTCAAGATTCGTGACTCAAGACTCAATCTGCTTGACAAAACAGCCAAGACTCTAGACACAAAACGGAAGACCATTGACCCGAGACCCTCAACCAGAAATTAAAAAATTTAAAAAATAAAAATTTTGAATGTGTGGACATAATGAGACCCGGAGCCGAAGTCACTTCCGGCCATATATTCCTATACAATAATTGTTTGTTTTAGTGAGCTCTACCACCCTTCAATGTTTGTCCCATGAATTTAGAATCACCCTGCATAACACGTAAGAGGTCTAGTCAACCAAAAAAAAAAAACTGAATGTGAGAAATACCGTTGCCTTGCTGTGCCAGCTTTATGAATGTATGTTGTTATACCTGCAAACACTTCGAAATACCTAGCCTGAACGTGACCAAGGCAGCAAGGCGTCTTTGCAATCATGAAATTCCTGGATCGATACCGAACAATTATATTACGAAGAGACAATATCGCAACAGTGCCAACCTATCGTTTAAGCCTTTCATAAACCGGGCCACATTTAATGTGGAACATACCGAGTGGGGGTAGGGCGAGAGTGGTTCCGGGTTTTAGTCCCCGGTAGTAAATTGTAATGAATGTGTGTGCTTCGGTTCGAGTCGTCAGTCATTCCAAGGGAAATTTCACCTAAAAGCTGCCAATAATTGTCAAATGCCGGAGTGATTTAGTGGGGGAAAAAAACTGGGCGGTACAATGATGGTAACATACTTATCTCGCAATCGTGAGGACATGGGTTCGATTCTCGGTCCGACGATTATCATTTCGGTTTTCTGTGGTTTTCCGAAACCACACTAGTCGAATGCCATCTTAGTTACGGTGGACATACTGAGCACGGAACATGGAGTTACCGGCAGTTTCACCTCACGGCGTCGTCAGGGACGTCCAAAACTCGTGACAGGGGTTTGTTTCGGCCCAAGAAGTTTGTATTTCGTGACCGTAACTTTACCCATCTGGCTTCTCGGTGTGCTGCACCTGAAGTCTTGCCGTAGCGAAGATCCTGGGAACTGAACCCAAGCGACGTCTGTTTGCCCAGCACTGCTATTAGTTCGGCGCCCTTGTTCAGACTGACGGCTACTAGCCCACTGAATTCGCCCTTATAACCATACTACGCCCTTTACAACTTTGTTAAAATATATTTACGTTATCTCCACACTTTTAGAATCAAACATTTAAAAATAACCGAATGTTCTTCTTATCTCGAGCTACAGAGGTTTCTTCCTTTGGTGCTAGTTCTCGTAGTAATTCGCTCCGCCTGTGACAACGCCGCTGTCGACGAGACCTGCAAACACTAAGCTTATCCCACTCTTGTTCTGAGTCGGTGGTAATTGCAGGGTTTGTACGCCAGCACACACCAAGCCGTCGCGCTCATGGGGCGAGGAATCCGGAAGTGTGAAAGTTCGCACCCGAGTCCCGTAAACATTCGGGTATTTCTTTTAGTTTTTTATTCTCCCCGTTGTTTATCCGTTTATCGTTTTTTTCCCCCTCGCGTTTCAGTTCCTTGCCGTACTACTTCCTGATTTTATAAATCTCTTCGCATGAAGAGCAAACTTTTTTTTCTCTAGCATTTTGATTTTGTTTTAAAAATTAACTTTTTTGAAGTTAGTTGTGTCTATTTGTGGTGGTAACCTCGCGTGTTCTAACCAATACTCAATGAACAAAGCTACTTATAAATCAAAATCAATGCCAGTCATTGATATGGCTCAGTGTGTAAGATCAGGTTTTCCATTGGTTCGAGCCGACTATTATCAGGAAGTTTTCAATATACGTACNATATGGCTCAGTGTGTAAGATCAGGTTTTCCATTGGTTCGAGCCGACTATTATCAGGAAGTTTTCAATATACGTACCTAACACTGTAACGTAAAATCCTATTTTAACTTCACGGTTGTGGTTACTGTAACGGGAGTTCAACAATTTTAGCTGTCAAGAAAAGAAATTAAAAATGTTAAGCAACGTGAAGTTTTTATCCCCAGAATTTTTAGAACCACAAAGAAAAAAATCCCGTGCTCATACCTCTCATTCCCTGTACTAGCTACCTCCCCCGCGCTTACGATTTCAATTTCGTGGAAACCCAATAGGTTTATAGTTCTCTAGAATTGATTAATTTTTTTTTCAGCAACATCTGTTTGCAGTTGTGTTCAAACTTGTTCTGTCATTGTAAATATATTTTTAATTTAATTCTACCCCAGTTTATCGATTTTTGTGCTATTAACAAGTTTAAACAAACAAAACATCTGAATAAGCTAATTTACAACACAAAATTTATCTCACCGACACAACACGGTATTTGTTATAGCAGATTGTTGTATCAGGTGTACCAAAACGAAATGTTTGAATTGAAATGGAAGTGCTTTGAAACCGTTAAGCTTTCCAGGAATATGCGTTGGGAAATGATTTTCATTATGCGGCTCTTTGATCGTTTTTTACTTTGCGATCACGCTGAAATCCAATCGTGCGAGATGTTTTAATATGCTGTTGGCTACAAAAATTTGGCATTAGCTCCAAACAGGAAATGAGGGAAATGACGTCATTAAATTTCACCCGCTGTGTACGTAACGAATTTCTATCGCCAGTTTCAGCATTTATAGAGAGCGTTAAGCGAAAATAAAAACACTTACTTATTCTTGTACGGGTTTAATATACAGCTAACAAGATGGCAATACTCAAGAAATGCAGGACGCCAAATCTTATAACTCGCGTGACTCCAGGTGCTTTATCATTAATTATACGCAATACACGTGAGCTCAGCGGAAACGTCGTTCATTTTAATTGCGTCTGGGATTACGTTTCCACTTCCCCGATCTACAAGAAATTTATTCTGAAAACATTTCCTGAGATATGAAAACGTCTCAATATTTTTCCTCTCGGTGTCTGAAATCTATGAACGTCATTTGAATAAAGTGTGAAGGACAAAGTCACCTTAATTTATAGAGAATTTGGGCGTTATAAGTGATTCTGCGCACGTAAACAAGTATAGCACGATAAACGTTCGTTAGAAACAATTACAAAGCATTTTATGCTACTATTTCATCGCCATAACACACAGCGTTTTTTGCTTCTGTAATTTTCTGCATAGTTTGATTAGTTGCATGTTGTGGGTAACGTCCTGTGGGCTGTAAAATAATTAAAAGAGTTATTTCATTTTATTCTAACCAGAGTTTTTTTGTGTACATGTTAAGACTTAAAAAAAAAGGCAAATAACTCCCGTTCTAAAATATTCCGGTTCATTCATTCGTTAGGTGATATTAAGTTATAAATAAAATTATAGACAAATAACAATATTTTATAATATACGTTATTATTTTTTATTTTTAAGTCTTATATACACATTTTAAAAACGTGCACATGTTTGTGTATTTACGGATATATATATATAACATGTGAAAATGCAACTTTGTAGTCTACCTAAATTCTTAAGGGAGATATATGTATTTGAAAATCGAGTGTAGTGATAGTATTATTTGTAAAATATCGGAAACTCCGTGGAATTTAACTAAGTTTCTCTGTATAATACTTAGTGTTATCGATAACTCTACCCTGCAAAAAAAAATCGGTGTTAAGACCTTCAGCCATAATAAAAATAATAGGAGTGACTACCCTCTTATTGCAGCCAATTTGTTGCCTTTAGGTTTTGTGGAATTTTGATGCCGTATTATTGAGCATTACGTCCTACTTTACAAAAAAAAAAGTTTTCGTTTGTTGCAAGTGCGTAGGACCAACTGTTTCCTTCCAAGAGAGACACAAAGTTTTTAGCGGCGAAGATACAACGCCTGCCACACAGGCAACATTCCTTACACGCGGTGGTAAACACATTCTATGCGACCGCTGATGTTTGCCGACTGTTCCCTAAAGCACAAGTGAAACGAGACACACGGCGTATGCTGGGCTCGCATGTTTGTAAGACTGCAGTGTAGACGGCGTGTCGAGGTTTACGTGGGAGGAATTGGTCGACATGCGTTTGATGTTTGATCTGCAGTGGTCTGAGAGTATCTGACGTGATTTGTACCAGAAGGCGATACCCAAACCACCTGGTCCCACCTCGTCACGTGACGTTCATCACAGTTGACCAACTCATAAGGGAAAACAGGTACACTTCCCATCATAGTAATTATTGCACTGTGCAGTTGTTCGGTATTTTCTGACTCATTTGAACCTCCATTCACGTTTAAGCGAGATCGCAGCGACAGGGCATGTTAGTCATGTGCACAACAAAGAATTGGTTATTTTACATTTCCCACCTAAGTCCCACTTAAGTCTTAATCTGCCCAATATCGGCTGTTAACGATGTGTTTACCTCTGCGTGTTTTTTAAGTATTATCTACGTGCCAGGTGTTGTATCTCCGCCGCGGAAAAATAGTGCGTGCTTTAAAAGGAAATGGCGAGTCCTGGGCACCTGCAACAACAGGACCTTTGGACTTTTTTTTTTATATAGGACGTACTTCTCAATAAGACGGGATCAAAATTCCATAAAACTTGAAGGCAAAACAGTCATTTGCAATTTGAGGACGGGCGCTTTTATAAAGGCGGAAATTCTTAACGTCGATTTTTTAATAGGTTGGAGATACCGAGAACACTAAACACTATCCAGAAAATTGTAGTTTAATTTCACGCCTTTCGCTGGGTAAGCTTGAACATTGCGAAGGCGACTTTAGAATATGCGGCCATATTATTGCCACAGCAAGGATTCACTTGAGATTTTCGCATATCAAAAACATCATTACTTGGCTTTCATTATTTGAAATAGAGTAATGGTCTTGTTACATTTACATTTGAAAGACTGGAACACGCTTATTCAAACGAAGAGCGATAGATCAATTTCGCATTTTCTGAGTTTTGGCCGTATTGCTTTGACAGTACGCGACACAGCGTCAGCTTCTTCACTATAGGGGCCGCGGTGGTGTAGTGGTTAGACTACTCACCTCTTGCCAAGGCGAACAGGATTTTTGCAAGTGGGAATCTTGCCGGACGATGCCGCTGGTCGGCCGGTTTCCTCGTGGATCTCCCGTTCCCCCCGCCTTTGCATTCCGGCGCTGCTCCATCCTCATCTCATTCCACCCTCATCGGCTCTCAAGACCACGTTGTTAAGAGCCGGCCAAATCTCTCTCGACTCAACTCAGCTTCTTCGCCTAACGAGCGTGACGCCTTACTGACGACGGCCAACGCCGAGAACCCTCCCTACAAAGAAATCCCGAGCACGCCACTGCCAGGGACGAAAGGGGTGAAGAAGTTCTGCACGACCTGCTGTCCGCTCGTCCTATTCTTCCGGGGCGCGTCTCCGAGGAAGGAAAAAAAAAAAAGGATCGCTTGATTCTCCTAGCTCAGGTGCTTGCCGGGGCAGCTACGTTAACAAAGGACGCGGGATCCAACTCCTGATCCTTTGCCAGCGTCCTTTTTCCTTTGTCCCTCCCTCCTCCTTCTTGCCATCCCGCGGATCCTTCCGGAGTCTGGGGACGCCGCCACCGCAGACGGAACTTTCTATAGGGGGGCGTGTTACCGGGAGAGTGAGCTCTTCCGTGCTTGTTCCGCGCTGATTCACAGCTCGCAGCTGTGTTGGGGCGACAGACGGAAGATACGGCGTCTGCGAGGCGTCGCTGAGTGACTGCGATGTGAGCCGTTGTACATTTCTTTCCACTCAAGATTGCAAGGTATTTTCTTGGTAACGGTTTTAGCTATGCCCACAGCTCCGCTCGCGTGGACTTCAGAATTATAGTTCAGTATTTCTCTGTTATAGATAGACATATGCTACCGCGGAGTTTTTTTGGTCTTTTTGTTCTACACAATTCTTTACTACATGATATTGTTCAACCTTTAACGGGTTAGACAGCGTTTTGCAAGAGAGCGCGATGGCGGCAAACTTTTTTCCGACTTGATTCACTATTATCGTCACTGCTTATTCCATATGTTACTTTACGTAATAAAATATATACTTTAACCTGTCCAGAGAATATGGCTATGAATTATATAAAAAAAAGCGTAATTCGGATCAGTGGTTTTCGAGTGATAAGCGCACTAACAGACATACACACAGAGAGAGAGAGAGAGAGAGAGAGAGAGAGAGAGAGAGAGAGACGTTGAGTTTTATGATATGCATAGATGATTGTTCCGACACAAATTTGTTTGAACCCTGGTTCAATTGAGAGACTACAAACAGGACCACCGAGTCGAAATTCCACGTGATCCGGTAATTTCCAAATGTGTCTCAATAGTGATGGTGTTCTGTCGGCGGGAACATTTGTCCATTATTTGCTAAGCCAGAGATTGCGATTAAAGAAAATTGCGGCTTACTTACGTAATTCTTAATTAGTCGTGCCCTTGATTTCAAATAATGCATTTTATCGAGCCACAATGAATACGATATCTTCTTCACGTGTAACATAAGCGTAATTAAAGAAAACAATACAGAGACTAAAATAACGAAAACGCATCATACATTAAAAATGCCACATCGTTTTTTTNTCTTCACGTGTAACATAAGCGTAATTAAAGAAAACAATACAGAGACTAAAATAACGAAAACGCATCATACATTAAAAATGCCACATCGTTTTTTTCATTAAGAAACCACTTACAAAGAATACACATTTAAAAATAGTGACATAACTTATGTTAAGTACATTTCCATAGAATGTGCTACACCTCCTGCGAGTAGTGAAGACCTGGCATGAACGGCTTACTAACTAGTTCCGTACCGTGGACGAATGATTTAAAAGTTTATACAGGTATAGGCTGTCTACGGTAAACTGAGCTCTTTTGAAAGCCCTGCTTAGGATATACTTGTATGCCCATTGTGTATTCTTCCACCATATGTAAAATTAACATTGTTAAGGGCCTTATAATTTTCTTCGTGCATCTGTTAAATGAAACTGTGAAATTACTATAAAAGTAAGTATTCCACAAATTTGCTCATTATTATACTTGTGAATTGAAATAAAAAATCGAAAGAAAATATCTTTAGTATTCACAAATATTTATTTACCTGACACTTCAAATTCAACGTTAAGACATGGAACTACTTTCCCTCCGTCGTTACCATCTTTACTGGCCACATGTCACTATGTGTGCCCGTAAAAATATATGTAGTCAGGGGCAGTGACCTTTTTAAAAGGTTGATTTCAAAAGTGCTCAGTTTACCGTGAATCTATATATATAAAAACCTCGTGTCCGTTTGTTCGGGCGCGTGCCACTTCCGAAAAAATCAACCGATTTTCATTCTGTTTTTTTTATAAACCTTTCTTTCGTTCCCACAAGTGTTTGTACAACTTCATTTTTTATCTGTTTTACCTGAAAATTTACTTAAATCTGCAAAAAGCTCATTTTTGCCATGCTTTCGCACCAAGAAGCGTCTTAGTTAATACAATGCAACGTCAACAATGCAATGTCAACAAAGTAAAGTCGCAACCTAGCAACAGATCTATCTATATAAAAACGATATATCGATACTTATATATGTGTCGATACTTATCGACAAGCGAACATGTCACATACAAATCTGTGGATGTAACATTACACGAAAATGAAGCGGTAAATTATCCACCAGAATTTCTAAATTCGCTTGATGTTCCAGGATTGCCTCCACATATATTAAAATTGAAAATAGGAGTGCCAGTCATTTTACTTCGTAACATCAACCCAACAAAACTTTGCAACGACCCACGCCTTGCAATAAAAAAAATTATTTGCAATACTATAGAAGCTACCATCTTGGAAGGTGCTTTCAAAGGAGAAGATGTTCTTCTTCCCAGAATTCCATTTATCGCATCAGATATTCCCTTTCACTTTAAAATAACACAGTTTCCAGTCAGATTGGCATTTGCAATGACAATAAATAAAGCTCAAGGGCATTCATTGCAAATGCGCGGAACAGATTTAGAAACAGAATGTTTTTCGCAAGGCCAATTGTACGTGTCGTGTTCTAGAGTAGGAAAACCACCCAACTTATTCATACGCGCGGAAGATGGTAAAACTAAAAACATTGCATACAAACAAGTACTTCAATAATAAAAGATTTTGAAAATACATATATTTCTTTCAATTTATTTCACAGAAATGAATAGAACCAAAATCTTTTATGCCACAGCAACGCGTGGCAGGGTTAGCTAGTAGCCTATATGAAAATGAACTGAACATTATCTTAATACTGTACACAAATAATACCAACATGTACGAGAGTAAATGCGTCCTCAAAGTACTTGCAGGGCTATCTGCGGTTAAATGAATACCTTCGAAAGTTATAGCTACAGTTATGCCCACAAATATTTTCCCCTTGAATTCTGAGGATACATTTTTGTTTTGTGATACATCAACAGCTTCTTCATAAAAAACACCAGATAAAAAAAAAAAAAGCATGCATCGTGGTTTTTTTTTTTACAGTGAGAATAATTTTAAGCTAAAAAAATTAGTTGATTCGCATAAATGAAAAAAAATGTTGGTCTTCAGCTTGATCCTTTGAGACACCACGTTAATGTGCGACTCTTAGGTGTTGCATTTTTTCTCACGCATACTGTACTCGAGCAGGCACAGGGAAAGCTTTGTCTCCACCAATAAACTGCGGACTTTGTGTTCGGCTGTAGTAATGTGTAATATTCATAACCTAGAGCAATATAACACGATTTGCAAATACACTGGAGAGCAAAAAAAAAAAAAAAAAAAAAAAAAATTGGGGGCGTGCGTATGCAAATAACAGAGGTATGGAACCAATCAGAGTAACGCGATGCGGTCGGCAGCGCCTATATAAGACAACAAGAGTCTGGCAAAGTTGCTAGATTGGTTACTGCTGCTACAATGGCAGGTTATCAAGATTTAAGTGAGTTTGAACGTGGTGTTATAGTCGGCGCACGAGAGAAGGGACATAGCATCTCCGAGGTAGCGATAAAATTTGGATTTACGCGTACGACCATTTCACGAGTGTACCGTGAATATCGGGAATCCGGTAAAACATCAAATCTTCGACATCGCTGCGGCCGGAAAAAGATCGTGAACGAACGGGACAAACGACGACTGACGAGAATCATTAAACGTGACAGAACGACAACCCTTTCTCAAATTGGCGCAGATTTCAAAGCCTCCTGCATACCTTTAGCCATTAGTCGAGTCCATGCCACGTCGTCTTGCCGCACTTCTGTGTGCTCGCGTGGTCCTACACGATATTAGGCAGGCGTACCAGCTTTTTTGGCTCTTCAGTGTATGTTACCCACAAGGAAGGTCATTGAGCTCTGAGCCTCGCAGTGCATGGTACCAGCCAAAAACAACCTTCCTTTTAATTACGTTTACAATTTCATACGCGGCGTATGAATAGTTTTAAGTGTTTCTTAAAGTCACAGGAGAGAGATGCTGGAATGTGTTTGAAATCTCGACACTTTGTTCACTCGTGGTAAGAGCTTAACTTGCAGCTATTTCGATTCTGAATTTTATCTCATTAAGTTAGAAAATTTAAGTACGGGTTCTACGCGTAATTAATTTGTAACAAAATATTCTTCGTGACATTCCCGATGGCAATAATCTGCACACAGCCTGAAGTAATTATTTTACTCCCACTTTTGAGTTTCAAACGAAACGAACCACAAATAAAATTTTCTTACAGTTACTTAATTAGTTTTAAAAATCATCACATTTTTTTCTTTAGACTTTATTTCATATCAAAACGAAAAAAAAAATGTATATTGACTACTGAACATGTAAAGAGTATTTTAAGACTCTTTAGCGCTCTTAAAACAGTGGCATAGACAGCCGTGGTCTGAGATGAGTTCCAGCTTAAGCAACAGTGTTTTATTACCGTGCGACATTCTGTTTGTAATCAGATTGTTTGTTTCCGATTTGTAAATGTCGGTAACAAAAGTTTCTAACAAGTGTCTGATTACGTGATATTTTAAAAGTCCGTATTTACGTATTTATTTGGTTGGTTACTTTTTATAATATAGTCAATTCATAATTTTCTACAGAGTTTTTTTTATTATAATTAGCCGACTTTCATGTGGATACGCTGGAATTGGCGAGTAATATTCTCAGTCTCCGATAACAAGGCAGCAAAAGTGGCCTGTAATTATAATTATATACCAGTGGAAAAGTCTCATTTTATTAAAATTGCGATGGACCGTCTTTGTTTACTTTTTCCAATACTTGCGTATCCAGTGCCTTGCGTTTAATTAACAGATAGCAACGTCCGCACACCTAGCGAAAATAATAACCACGAAAATTCGGAGTATCGAGTTCCATGCCAAAAATTACAAGCTGACAATTAAATATTAAAACCAACTGCTTAAAAAAAAATTCTGGAAAATCTCAGGTTTATAATTTAGCTTTAAATTGCATACAATTATTAAAATAAAATACGAGTAACAGTTTGAATAAGAATATTTTACATAAAAAAAAACAGAGTTCGTATTTCCAAGCTACCTGTTTTGTGGTTTTGCTTATAGGCTGTTCACGGTAAAGTGAGNAATTCGGAGTATCGAGTTCCATGCCAAAAATTACAAGCTGACAATTAAATATTAAAACCAACTGCTTAAAAAAAAAATATTCTGGAAAATCTCAGGTTTATAATTTAGCTTTAAATTGCATACAATTATTAAAATAAAATACGAGTAACAGTTTGAATAAGAATATTTTACATAAAAAAAAAAACAGAGTTCGTATTTCCAAGCTACCTGTTTTGTGGTTTTGCTTATAGGCTGTTCACGGTAAAGTGAGNAAAAAAAAAACAGAGTTCGTATTTCCAAGCTACCTGTTTTGTGGTTTTGCTTATAGGCTGTTCACGGTAAAGTGAGCAAGTTTGAGGCCCTAGTTACTTCTTCCTTTGAGACATTTTTTCATTCTTTAACCACCTTTTAAAATACGTATTGTCATGTAAGTAATAAACACAGTGCGTACGTATATTACACTGCACTCGGCAGTTAACGTCCAAGACTAAAATAAAATATATTTATTTACTATTATTCCAAATGAGAGGGCGTTAAAAATTGCTCACTTTACCGTGAATAGCCTATACCACCAGAAAGCAAAAAGATAACGCCATGAATTTGTCTTGACTACTGAAACGAAAACGCCACTTCTAAGTCACGTTATAAAACGTTAATTGGTGGTGTTATTACAGAATATCGGGGCAGCGGTGGCGTAGTGGCCAGGGCGCTCGCCTCCCACCACGGCGATCCGGGCTCGCTCCCCGGCGGGTTCACCCCCGGATTTTCGCATGTGGGGATCGTGCTGGACGATGCCGCTTGCCAGCGGGTTTTCTCGGGGTGCTCCCGCTTCCCCCGCCCTTGCATTCCAGCCCCGCTCCATTCTAGGGCTTCATTTCTGTCATGCTCGGGGATGACGGTCACCTACGGGTCCCAGCTGGAAATANAGCCCCGCTCCATTCTAGGGCTTCATTTCTGTCATGCTCGGGGATGACGGTCACCTACGGGTCCCAGCTGGAAATATCGTCACTCGGGGGGTGTTGCCTTGACCTGGGTGCACTCCCCACATGTAATTATTATTATTATTATTATCACAGAATATGAACACTTAAAAATAATTTTAACCGCCAAGGATTACGGGAATACTCGCCATAGCGTGCGCGACACACCTTCCAAATTTAACGCCATGTTTATTTCTTCCAAACATTGAGTTGAAAAGTTAGCCACAAGTTCCTATACGAGAAACATAACGAGAAAGCTTAGGTACACCTTATAATATAACTTGAAGTGATAAAAAAAATTCTGTATCCGCCAGAAGCGATGTCTTGACCAAAGGAATAATTAAATGTTGTAGAACCGGATTTTCGTATCTATCTGTCTGTCCCCTTTGCACCTGTCGCCCGACCATACGCACTAGTTAGCACAGCTGGAAGATTTCTAGTGACGTAAACATGTTGCATACATGCTAAATACCACTACGGTATACATAAAACAAACATAAAATAAATGAACTACATCTCGTCACCACAGATTCAAGTGCAATGGAATGGTCTGGCTGTGCGTAAAATTTCCAGATATAAAATCTGGGAATAAATTTAAACGTTTCTTTGAAAGGTTCTTACGTTCCCTTGCAATGTGGCTAACGTACCAAACGAAACCTTTTTTTTTTTTTAACATAATCCATTGCATTGGGTTTCTGTGCTGGCCTGTTTAGTCGTCGCTGTTTCGTTCCAGTCTTTGTGCACACGTGTACATTTTTTTTTCGCCTGTGCTGTTTCNTCTTTGTGCACACGTGTACATTTTTTTTTCGCCTGTGCTGTTTCATTGCGTTATCCATATTTTCGTGGTTGTTGTTCAGGTTTGTTTCGCCCTGGCCACTTGTTGCGGTTTCTCGTTGCTTTCTGACTTTAGGTCCTTATTCGGAATTTTCCGCGTTGGGTGTTTGTCGGTCTACTGACGAAAGCCGAAAGTTGTCTTCTATTCTGTTCCTTTTTCTTATGCGTTGTTTTGGTTTTCTGCGAGATCCACCGCAATGGAGCATGTCCAAAAAAAAAAAACAAATGTTTCGTACTATACGAATTTGAACTACTTCCTGCCAAGGAGTATGCTGAGTTCGTAAAGACGGTTTGCGGTTAATGCTGTTCGGCTTAAGACCTACATTTGTATTCATTTTGCGTGCTTCCATTATATGAAAACTTACATTGCTCTGAGCGTCTTAACTATATTCACGTGCCAGTAAAGTGAAACCGTAAAATTGTTTTGAAAACTAATGTGTTACTAATCTACCAGTTCGTACACTAAACTGTATAAAACAAAGAAATCCAACGCCAACTAAATTTGCTATAAATTTAAATATTACACTCGCAATACGTCAAATCTCAAAAAAGGGGCCGCGGTGGCTTAGTGGATAGTCTGCTCGCCTTCCACCAAGGCGAACAGGGTTGAATCCCCGGTCAGGTCACTCCCGGAATTTTTCGCAAGCGGGAGTAGTGCCAGACGATGCCGCTCGTCAGCGGGTTAACTCGGGGATCTCCCATTTCTTCCCCTGTCCTTTAACTCCGGCGCTGCTCCATACTCACTCGAATCACCCTCGTCGGCTCTCAAGACCTCGCTGTTAAGAACCGCCCAAATTTCTTCACTCGTCCACTCCAAACAATTTTATTTAGTTCGCTGCCAGCTAAGTGCGAGCTTGCATGCTAGTATGCACAACAGCGCATGCGCAGTTAACGGTCACTGATTTTTTTTCAACGTTGATTTCAAAAGTGCTTACTTCACTGTGAACAGAGTATAGCCCAAAGGTTGCTATGAATCGCGGTCCACTTCACAATGTAACAGTGGGGCGCCCAGGGCTACTGGGTAGGATAACGAATCTGCAGTTGTTTTCCCATTTTTNCCACTTCACAATGTAACAGTGGGGCGCCCAGGGCTACTGGGTAGGATAACGAATCTGCAGTTGTTTTCCCATTTTTTTAAAACGCTTTACGTAGTATAGAGGTGAGCTAGACGCACAAATTACCTGAAACGTTCTGAGAATCTGTAGCTGGATTAAACTCCGAAATTCAAGTTTTCTACGAAACCTGGCAGTACTGAAATGACTAATTTTTGACATTCATGCAACATTTTTACAATATTGAAATAAAGTAATAAACGACTACGTAAATATTTCTCCATAAAACACTCTACATTTCNCGCAACATTTTTACAATATTGAAATAAAGTAATAAACGACTACGTAAATATTTCTCCATAAAACACTCTACATTTCTTCCACGATAAATTTTATAAAATCAGGATTTGTTGGAGCAAGATTCGAAATGTGACATCAATATTAATAAAATTCGTTTCGGAGGCTGGTGTTAATCAAAACATATTTATAGCAGCACTCGCATCCTCTATCTCTCTCTCTCACTCTCTGAAACAAAATACGCACAACGTTATAAGGTATGGAATATTAAACTCTATGAATTATTTGCGAGGTGTTATTTGCGTAATGTTTGGTATAAGAGAAAAACCTGCCAGATAAAGCTATTGGGAGGGATTAAAAGATCAGATAACGTTAACAATGAAAGGACAACTTTGAAGACCACCAAATATGTATAAAATAATAGCACAAATTATGTAACACTTATTAAAAAATTATGAACTCTGAGAGGAATCTAAAAATATAGTAATACTCTGGGATTGATGTACCAGCCACAACAGCATGTGAAAGTTACAATAAATCTACTCATATAAGTAAACAATCTCTAATCTCTTCTCTATTCTCTAAAAAGTAAAAAAGAAAGTCGCTTATCCGCGCCTGTGTCTGTGTATTCACTTAGTACTTCTAAACCATTTAATGGATTTTGATGCGGTTTTCAACATCATTTAGAGAATTTCTCGAGGAAGGTTTCAATGTACAAAATATTTATATTTAATGTAAGGATAGTAGAGAAATGTCGAACCGTTTGTAATCAAGTCGTAAAAAACAGCTTCTAGGGCGATTACATGGTTTGCGCTGACTAAGCCATAAGATATACATTAAATTAATGTAATACAGAATTGTAGCTCTCAAAAATGTCTACAGAAAAGTCCGCGATAGCTTATGTTTATCTTTTAAAGGTGACCCACAGCAATCATTTTTGTCTTTCAAAGTATCGCTCCGGGCGAAGCCGGGCCGGTACCCTAGTTTAAAATATTTTTATTAATCCAATATTACATTTTACTAAAAATTTTAACATGTGCAGGGGAATGAAGACGCACGGCGTAAAGCCACACACGTGCAGACACTGAAAGAGAGATTTCTTCATACACTGAGTTATGAGATACCAGTCGACTTTGAGGCTAACCGATAAAGGCACTAAAACTATTTGTCGGCTGGCCTGTAATAAATTTAGGCCATGTGACTCTAAGATGATATTGCCTATGGATGAAAAAAAAATAAAGATCAAATGATAGCAAGTGGCTCTTAGGCCAAATGACCTTTTAAGAAAATAATCTAACGATCGAGTGATTTTTAAACGAACGAACTATGAACCAAATGTCTTCTAGGCTAAGTATACTTTAGACAAACAAGTTTTTAGGCCAACTTTTAGACCAAACGAATTTTGGGCCAAGTGACGTGTTTTATCGAGGTTCGAAGGTCACACACACTAATTCTGAATCCGTGAGAATTTCACTGTTTAAATCAGTTAACAGCACCTGACTTATTCAACCGTCACTTCAGTCAACTTAACTGACGAATTAGTGAAAAAATGCCAGTTTTCCCTCACTTATAATTCAGTGACATTTTTCACTGATTCAGGGGGCCGCCGTGGCTGAGCGGTTAGACTGCTCCGCCTCCCACCAAGGCGAACCGGGCTCGATCCCCGGCCGGGCCACTCCCGGATATTCACTAGCGGGAATCATGCCGGACGATGTCACTGGACGTAGGGTATTCTCGGGGACCTCAGATTTCCCTTGCCCTTGCATTCCGGCACTGCTCCATTCTCACCTCATTTCACCCACATCGGCTCTCAAGACCTGGTTAAGAGTCACCCAAATCTCTCAACTCACCTCTACTGATTCATCAACCATTTCATTCGCTGTTTTTCAGAGATTTTGTTTTACTGATGGATCAGTTAAACAAAGCGTATAAAATGAAATAACAACACATAAGCTAGTAAAAATCAACCAATATACTTTTTAAAAATTTGATTTTCGTTTTTTATAATACTATTTTACTAGGTAACATGAACATTCAGTCTTTCATTTCGTTATCATGTAATCGCCATAGCGCCCGGTTAGAAGATTTAAACTTCATTAAATGCCGTGAAGTGAGAACATTCGTACATTATAGTTGTATTAAAAACCATAACAATACCAACTATACCGAAAACGAAGAGCAATTGCGTAAAATTTTAAAGATGCGTATTTACAAAAAAATATTTTAAAACATATATTTCCTCCATAATAAGCAGGGCAGGTCGGTAGCTCAATTAGTAGAGTGGCGGCCTGAAATCAGGGTGGTGCGGGTTCAGAACCTAGACAACGCTTATTTCTTTACTTATTTTTGATTCCGTTAAATCACACGGTGCAAACAGCGACTATGGAAAATATGTATATTTTTCGTAATTATTTGGCAACATCCAATAAAAACCAATATTTATTTCGCATGCATGCTTTTGGCTGTCACTTCTCCAAACAGTGGAATTTGTTTCATTGAAACGACCAGTGGTGTTTTCCACGGATTATAACCGCAGGAGCGTTGCGAGAAAACCTAAATCTACAGGTTGTGGACAGGTTGTTCCGTTCTTCTCATTACTGAATCTTGCCATCGGATGTTCTTGAGGCATCGGCCAGGGATGGTGGTGACGAGAGAGACAGACCGAAGCACGAATTGTTGCGCACTTGCCGAGGGTAGACTAAAGCCCGCCTCACACGGAACTGTTTTCCTTAAGATGTCNCCTCACACGGAACTGTTTTCCTTAAGATGTCGCATGCGTGGAGTCTTCCTCTCTGCTGGGCGTGCTCGTTCGGAAATATCGACGCCTACGTGGCTAGTATACTATTTTCCGGAAATCGGGATGGTTCTATTTTCTCTACGTGTTTCTTTGCTAGTTTCCGATCTCAGCCAATGAGAGCAAGGGAAACGTGTTACGTTGCTATNTCGCATGCGTGGAGTCTTCCTCTCTGCTGGGCGTGCTCGTTCGGAAATATCGACGCCTACGTGGCTAGTATACTATTGTCCGGAAATCGGGATGGTTCTATTTTCTCTACGTGTTTCTTTGCTAGTTTCCGATCTCAGCCAACGAGAGCAAGGGAAACGTGTTACGTTGCTATTTACATGGCAACTTTGTCGGTATTTTCGTAAACTACGGACACGGAAAAAGCGAACAAAAGAATGGATAACAGCGATAACAGGTGCATAGAAGAAACATGTCTGTATACAGTTTTGAGGTCATCTGTGTACTTAATCCAATTCTTCTAAAAGCATTGCCAGTACAATTTTGTTTTCATTCCTTCAGGCTAACCATTCTCTTGTCCGTAGTCGTTAATTTCGTCTAAATTTTTTGTTTTGTTTTCATAAAGCAATACTGAAGGAAGTGTAATTACAGCAATCTTTCTTCGCCGTGCAGGGTTCATTGTTTATTATTTTCGCCAGCTGTTTAACATTGTTATGGCTGTCGTAGTTAGTAGTTGAAAGAGTATAGCTCTCAAGGAAACTCATGTAAAAACCAGCAACGGATCCCGTGAGTAACCAGGTTACATAGCTCTTTGCCTAGCTCTGAAATAGTACCTTAGCAAAACTCCCAGGATAATACATCCCGTGTGCGCCGGACTTAATTGTCTTTATTCTTTGCTTATTTACGCTCTTGCATTATGTCGGTTGGTGGATAGGACTTACAAAGTACATTAAGATCCTTTTAAGGAGTTCCGAGTTATAAAGTGTTCCTGTCATGTGTATTTTTTATTTTAGTTTTAATATATTCATCCTTTAGATCTCAAGCATCTAACCAGGCCAGTCTGGTTGGAAATTGGTAGTTAGGAGAGGGGAGGGGGAGGTTTGAAGTTCGCTATGATACAATTATTTGAGAAGCTTTTCCTTTTTCCTTACAGAAGAGAACTAAAATTTTACCACCCACCATTAAAATGTTTCGTGTATCATCATGAACATTTACAGAAGATCGGATTTAATAAACGAAAGTACGATACGTAATAGCGGGATACGGACTTCATCTCTGTATATACGAAATACGGAACCTTCCTGCATTTCCGATGGTTTCGTTTTTTCCGGGAACGAACATTGCCGAGACTGCACGAACGTGATCGTCGCCGCTGTAACCAGAAAATTATAGTTTTTCGAGTTTTTAGAATATTCGCGCCACTTTACTCTAATACTTCGAACATTGGAAAGTGGCACAAGATACCTGTAACACTTTTAGCATTTCTTCAAACACTCAAGTGTTACTGAAGACTGAAGAAACGTCACGTGCGTCAATTTATTGAAAACGTATTTACCGCAACTAACTTTGCAAGAGAGTGTTAGACAAACGGCCAATAACTTGAATAACAAATTTAAAAAAAAAATAATTTTTTTCTCAAATCTTGCGTTGTGGGACAAAATATTTTTGCTTTTTTAAATGTAATATTTTTTACACAGCAAAACATCGGCATAAAGAAAATTAATCCCCCCTCCCCTTAATAATTTTCGTTTATAAACAAAATACTCAAAATACATTTTGCAAATTTATGGAGAGAGACAGTGAATTCACGGCAAGTTCTTTGAAATTCACGGGAATTGCGTTACTTGCAAAACAATTTTACATGAAATCTTAATAATTTTGTTAACAGTGAATTTTCGCAGTTTTACAGAAAATGTTTCAACAAGTTAAAATGTGATGGATTGGGAATGTTCATACCGAGAAACCGCACCAACATTTGTCCTTAGTAGTAGAAAATAGGGGAGTATCGGCCATTGGGACCTGGGACCGGAACTCGGAGCTGTTCATACTATATAATTCCGGTCCCACGACGCCCATATTGTCTGCCATATTGTATACATGTGACATTGATTTTGACCTTGACCCCAATTCCCTTTGACCTTAAACCCAAAATTCTTTTAAAAAAATATAAAATATTACGAAAAATTCCAAAAACACCCTAAATGCTCATAAAAATTATTTTAAAACATTATAAAATTAAAACGTTAAATGTTTGGGCTTAGAGGAGACGAGGGTCCGGAACCAACCAACCACCATGTCATGATTTCACACAACAACCATGTTGGACCCAGGTGATCTTGACCCATGACGACCCTATAATCATGATATTTGATGACATTAAAATAAAAACTAGAGAAAAAATTGTAAAAATTTTAATGAATCCCTAAAAGTCAGAAAGCATATTACATTACTGACTACTAGCACCATCTTGGATTCTGGCTACCTTAACCTGGTGACTGTTGACCTTCAACTCAAAAATACCAATAATTGCAACTAATTATAACTCCTAAAAATTATGTTAAAAATGCATGAATTATTTACAAAAAAATTATTAAAAATTTTTATAGCAAATAAAAAATTCTAACGTTTTGGCTTAGAGGTGACGAGGGACTGAAACCGACCAGCTGCCATGTTATGATATCACCCAACCCCCATCTTGTACGCAGGTGAATTTGACATTGACCAATGACCTTGGCCTTATAACTGTGACAATGGATGACCTTGAAAACTAGAACTCGAGAAAAATGTTAAAAATTGAATAAATTCATAATAGTCAGCAGGCATTTTACATAACTGACAACTACCGCCATCTTAGATCTAGGTGACTTTGACCTTTGATGTTAACCTGGTGACCTTTGACCTTAAACCCAATAATTCGTCAAGTATACAAAAATTTTCGTAAGGATGTATAAAAAACGAATAAAGATATTATTAGAAATTATTTTTCTTTACATTATTTTTAAAACTATTAGTAAAAACTTACATTTCCAGAGGTCTCCCACAGCACCACGTTCAGCAGATGACTGACCCTCGCCAATTGCTATTGGCTGTTTAGTCTCAGACCTCCATCCCCACTAATTTATCACATTGTAATAACATTCCCTTCCCCTACCATCTCACCTTTTCTCATTCTATCGAATGCACTCCGCCCGCCATATTGGTTTTTTCGTTTGTCATTTATTTTAATTTTCAACACCTAGGTGATACTAGTGTATTAATTATCGATTTAGTCACCAGAGGTAATGTCGATTTAGCAACCATGTTGGTTGTCGACATTAACCTTGAACTCAAAAAGTCGAGAAAAATCACAGTCCATACAATTTTCACCGTTCGACCAACACTACTAATTAATGACTGGCTGCACACAAGACCGACTCCACATATGACTAACTCCACCCATGACTGTTTTCTGACGAGACTGACTTAGCCCAAGACTAACTCGTGACGTGACCAGTTCCTGCAAAACTGGCTAGACCAACCGACAAGACCAACCTGCCATGCCACTCACCTATACAATCAAATGATGATGGAAAATCTCGAAAAAGTCTCCTAATAAGAGTCTCATGGCTAAGCTCTTCGCAAAAAATATTCGCAGAAACTTCGCAAAACTTTTCTACCATAGCCGTTGTCGCGTGGCAGTTTTGAGGATTATAGCACGCCTTTGGCTCACATCCCTCACCCCCTTACCCCACCCCCTTCAACCTTTAGCTCACTTTGCTGTCGCCTTCGAATAGGCACGTGGCATGGAAAATCTCCAGACATGTGGAGCTGAAGCGGAGGCCTTCNCTATAACAGTACCGCACCTCGAAAGTTTGATGTGGTGTATTTGTGAAAAGCTATAAGATACAATATACCAGTACTTTAAATTACAACAGTGATAATCTACCTAATTTACAAAACCCGCAACCCCCTCCCCCCCACGCACCTAATAGTCGGGGCCTGGGGGACATTAACTTTCACCGTATAAGCCGCCTTGTCCTTTACAGTGGTGGTACCTGCGTCAAGTTAATTTGGCGCACAACTGTGGGGCTTACAATACGTCACCGTCCATACCAAAGTGTTATACTATCTTACCAAGCCATCTTTCTAGACCAACTGACCAGGCCAACCAACTAATTGCCAAACATTCCTCAAAAATATTCCCCTCATTTCGTTCGTCCGCCATATAGAACTCAGACGATTTTAAACAATCCGAGTAAGCCATAATACTCTAAATCGAACTATAGCCCTCCTACTGTATGCACTCACATAAATTTGATTTAAAACTTACTTTCAAACACCACTGAATTAATAAGTCATTCAGAGAAGCAGAAGGGATTGTATAATAAATTAAACACACATTACTATATACATACATTATAATTAATTAATTTACTATATACATTCTATCTTTTTTATTATTTTGAAAATTCTATGTTTACATTTCTCAGATGTTTGCAGATCATGGATAGTAGCCGACAGTCTCATCTGATATAACCCCGATTATTTAGTTCATCGATGATTGAAGATATCTCAACATTGCGCGAGAGAGCCCCGTCCTTTTTACAGGTCAATCAAATATCTAAATCTATCAACAAGTTCATTCGGGTCTTCAGGGATTATGTAACGAGCGTTATTGACGCCTCCTGCCTTCTTCACACTACTTGTCGATGGAAACTCGCTGGTGAAATGTGTGGGACCGTCGAGAGAATCATCATCCTTCTCATCAGATACTTCATAAGCACTACCTTCAGAGTCATTATCGTCAATGCTATCTTCATGATCGTCTTCACCTCCTGTTTCATCCTAAATATAAAGTTTACTTTTCTTTTTAGGGGTCGCAAAGTCATCATCAGTATTTAGAGCCGAAAACTGTTTATTCTGAAGTTCGTCGATTTCACGCGGACGTATTACAAGTGCACATTCCACACATGCTGACACTACTAAACCCCACAGGTCTCTCATTCCGTCATAGTAGCATTATCTGTCCCATTATAATCGTCTGTGGAATCAGTACCCATCGATGCAGCAGGTGGTAGTGACGACATCACTTGCTTTCTCTCAAAAGACAAATCCTCGCAGTTGTTGATGTGGTTCTTCAATATATCATCTTGTATAACCTGCATGTGCCCATTGCCGTAATGCTTCATCGCGCGAAAAGGACTCTTAGTAAACGCTGTTCTCTCATGTCGCCGATCACGGCAGCTTTTGCTGAAGATTTTTCCGCAGTAGCAACACTGTTTTTCATGTAATTTTCTAGCAGTGGGAGACTGTACATCCTTAGTGGCAATCTCTACAGTAGACTTCGTACAATAATTGGCTTGCTTATTCTTCATGAAAAAAACTGAAGTCCTTTCTACAGTGCCAGCATGTGCATCTACTTAGCCTATCTATTGCTTTATGTAGTATATATACTAACTAACACATTTCACCAGTGAGATTTAAGCAATTGTATGCCTCCATTTAACCAGACATCTTATCCAGTTCCTTGATCACATTGCAATTCAGCTATATCTTCAACAGTTTCTTCCAGACAAGTTATTCGCTCAGCTTTAAATCATGGTCACGCTTAAAGCAGACAACTGACTCCTGCCAGAGAAGTCTACGGCTTGAGAATTTTCTGGTAATAATTTTTTCCCCGCACAACGCAGTGCCTGGAGAAGATTCAAAACCGAAGCAGGCACCGTCTATAAATGCCGCCGCAGTCGGAGGGTCGGCAGTCTTTGTGGTAGCCATTTGGCTCAAGTGCGGAGACCGGGCGAAGTCCGGTGCAGCGAAAGACGTCAGCGGATAGGACCGACGACGGCGGACAAGGGTTCGAGTTGACGGCGGACGAGAGGGTTTGGTATCCGGAGAGTAGAGGGTGGGTGCTCTCGGAGAGCTATAAAAAATTTCAGACTGGTGGAATGAATTTTCCCCGAACATTAAGGGCATGTTCTGTCTGGATACTGATGCTAGTATTGCAGTCATCGTAGATGTGTTATCTCAGATTCAGGAAGGGAAGGAGAGTCCACTGGAATACTTCACTAAGGTACTACACAAACCTGGGGAAAATTACTGCGTGACACGCAGGGAGCTTCTAGCATTGGTGAAGGCGATTTCACACTTCCGCCTCCACCTTTATGGCAGACAGTTTATTATAAGAACCCACCACGCTTTATTACGCCGCTGCTACATTTCAAGAACCCCTCAGGTGAAATAGCCTGGTTTGATTTCACTAATGTAGGTGTCTTCAACTTCCCTTAAGGTAGATCACATATATTTTCTCTATAACGTTTATCTCACATAGCGATAATACCAAATTAACTAAGATTTCCAAAGAAATATTTACAAAGGTACCTATATCTCTATCGCTGGAAAAAAATTTTCTTGGCTCTTTTAGTATGCTGTTATTTCAGGAAGCATACTTAACAGCACAAGTCCAATCACCTCGTGAAGATTAAATATGTTTGGAATTTCTGTTAGTATCAAAGACGCAAGAGTAACAATTATTTACTCTCATAGGAAATAAAACTTAAACTCCTATCAAACTTGTCTGTTGGTAGCCTAAAAATTCAATAACAATATATCTTAAATAGTTTGGAATGTTTGACGTTTATTGATTACCATAATTATGCCAATAAAATTGCTTTTCTTTTCTGGGAATTCACTGAGATGTTTCCACACGAAGAGTCTAAATCTTAGTTCTGTTCGGCTGTAATTCAGACCACGAACTTTGTTGTGCGTGTGTGTAACTGTTAGTAGGGCTTACTGTGGAATTAAGTATGTGAAATTCCTTGTTACAAAAATGTCTCATAGACATTTCACGTTCCAGTTTGCTTTGAGAGTTTACGTTCTTCCTTTATAGTGTCAGTAACAATAAACTGTTATTGTACTTCAGCACATTGCGTACAGAGCTCTCCTTAATGGTTTAGTGTGACGATTCCCAAGGTCAGTACACGCCTTTCAAGGCTCGGTGTCACACCACCATATTGATTTACTGGCTTCAAGCTTATTTCAGTTGTTTAGGGACACTTATTTCGAAACTTCACTTAACAGCTCTCCAGCAATATACATTACGCTGTAGAACTAACATAAATCGTGAACTTTAGTCAAGACATTGTGACATAATTAGCATCAATTTTATATTACAGTGAATGGAAATAAACTATATAAAAAAATATTAATTTAGTGTTTTTAAAAATAAAGTTATTGCAGCACATAAACGAAACATTTTTCCTGGCGGGTCACACAGAGCCGTAATATGGAACTGAAACACGTTTATTGCAAGTATAATTGAAAGTAAAGGAGATTCCGCCGTAAAATCAACCAGGGTACAGGCAATATAAACGTGCAAAATCTCTTGTGAAATAATGATTACAAGACGGTGATGGAAACGTTTGTCTTGAAAATTTATTCGCCTCTGTGGTGCTGAGGGGGCGTAATTCACACCCCCCGTAGACCCCGAAGTGCCAAGCCGAAAGGGTGAAGGGGGTTGGGGTTGGAAGACTTTACGCATCGTANCACACACCCCGTAGACCCCGAAGTGCCAAGCCGAAAGGGTGAAGGGGGTTGGGGTTGGAAGACTTTACGCATCGTATTACCAGTGTGTTCTCGTTTATTACTTCGCTGATCCCCTCGCGTTTGCCGACGGCTGAGCTAGCTGGCGATCTTAGGTAGTAAAGGCGCCCCGGATAAAAAGATAACACCAACTATAACGTTTAACACGACAAAATGTTACGAAACGTGTTGAGTAATATTTGTGATTTCTAAATGAAAATTAATGACTCTATTTTTTTATTTAATAATTAATTGTAGTCGCATTTGTGAAGTTGTAATTATTTTCTATTCTACTTATTCTGTTAATTCATCTCAGCTGTACTTAGTTATGGGACAGTAATTTTCCAAAACTTAAAGTTGTATTAATAAACAAGTCAATGCATTCATTATAAATAAATATTTACGAGAGATGTAGAGTGGTTTTCAAAAGACCATAGTCCCCCCTCCACTGTAAAATATGCAGAACAAATGATACATTTGTACACACACTGCCAAAATTGTCACAAATGTACTATCTACGTTGCTAATGACATGAATATTGCATATATTTCGTAACAATGTAAAATATTTTTGTACAGTTTTCTTATTTTAAGTGTTTTAAAAATAAATAGATAAGTGATTATGTTTTCATGAAACTGTTGGCGTATTTCTATTTTCGTTGCTTCAGATAGCACATCATTTTAAAAAAGCTCTAACAAACAAGAGTATCATAATAATTACTCTGGTTGTGTGTAATACAGATTAGTATTTATGCTCAGCTCGATATTTTGTAATTAATTTTATATTATCGATTTTATACGTGAGAGTTAGCAAAAGTATAACTGAAATAAGCGTAGATTAAGTCAATTATTAAAAGTATTTTAACTTTAATACCGATTTTTTTGCACAGATCCATAGTAGATATTATAATCGCTGTTTTGGATTAAGGTTTTCTCGCAAAATGTGTTTTTTGAAGCATAAGGAATGGAAATACGTTCAAATTTTGTTTAAAAACAGACCTGTCCTATAACCCCCCAACCAAAAAATTAAGTAAGAATATTTGAGCAAATACTTAATAGTGTTACAAAATATATACGTTATTCTTTCATATGCAACATGAATCGCAATCTNCACACCCCCCGTAGACCCCGAAGTGCCAAGCCGAAAGGGTGAAGGGGGTTGGGGTTGGAAGACTTTACGCATCGTAATACTAGTGTGTTCTCGTTTATTACTTCGCTGATCCCCTCGCGTTTGCCGACGGCTGAGCTAGCTGGCGATCTTAGGTAGTAAAGGCGCCCCGGATAAAAAGATAACACCAACTATAACGTTTAACACGACAAAATGTTAAGAAACGTGTTGAGTAATATTTGTGATTTCTAAATGAAAATTAATGACTCAATTTTTTTATTTAATAATTAATTGTAGTCGCATTTGTGAAGTTGTAATTATTTTCTATTCTACTTATTCTGTTAATTCATCTCAGCTGTACTTAGTTATGGGACAGTAATTTTCCAAAACTTAAAGTTGTATTAATAAACGAGTCAATGCATTCATTATAAATAAATATTTACGAGAGATGTTGAGTGGTTTTCAAAAGACCATAGTCCCCCCTCCACTGTAAAATATGCAGAACAAATGATACATTTGTACACACACTGCCAAAATTGTCACAAATGTACTATCTACGTTGCTAATGACATGAATATTGCATATATTTCGTAACAATGTAAAATATTTTTGTACAGTTTTCTTATTTTAAGTGTTTTAAAAATAAATAGATAAGTGATTATGTTTTCATGAAACTGTTGGCGTATTTCTATTTTCGTTGCTTCAGATAGCACATCATTTTAAAAAAGCTCTAACAAACAAGAGTATCGTAATAATTACTCTGGTTGTGTGTAATACAGATTAGTATTTATGCTCAGCTCAATATTTTGTAATTAATTTTATATCATCGATTTTATACGTGAGAGTTAGCAAAAGTATAACTGAAATAAGCGTAGATTAAGTCAATTATTAAAAGTATTTTAACTTTAATACCGATTTTTTTGCACAGATCCATAGTAGATATTATAACCGCTGTTTTGGATTAAGGTTTTCTCGCAAAATGTGTTTTTTGAAGCATAAGGAATGGAAATACGCTCAAATTTTGTTTAAAAACAGACCTGTCCTATAACCCCCCAACCAAAAAATTAAGTAATAATATTTGAGCAAATACTTAATAGTGTTACAAAATATATACGTTATTCTTTCATATGCAACATGAATCGCAATCTNTAATATTTGAGCAAATACTTAATAGTGTTACAAAATATATACGTTATTCTTTCATATGCAACATGAATCGCAATCTTCTGATAATTATAGTAACGTGTGTTCTACTTCTGTCGAGTTCTGCATGCTGTACAGTCTTGTACAGTCTGGTACAGTGCTTCATTATAAGCCACTCTTTTCTACCATAAATGTTTGCTGGAAGGTGGCCCAAAATACAATTTTCTGTCGGGCCTAACTATAAACGTTTTGCCATTGCACGTGCTACAGTTCGGACACGTTGGCACTGTGTTTGTTCTTCAGTGTGTGCGAATGGATAGTGTGTTTCATTAAGTCAATTAGTACGAACTCATGCATTCTCATTAGCTAGCAATCCTTTCTTTTAGAAAAATCACCATATTTCCACCACAGAATAGGTAAGCGTGGAGTGAAGGTGAGAGATTTGGGCCGCTCATAACACCTAGGACTTGAGAGCCGACGAGGGTGAAGCGAGGCGAGTACGGATTGGCGCTGGATTGCAAGGGGCGGGGGGAAACGGGAGGACCCCGGAGAAAGCCCACTGACCAGTGTCATAGTCCGGCACGATTTCCACATGCGAAAATCCGGGGGCGAACCGGGAACCGAACCCGGTTCACCTAAGCGGGTGGCGAGTAATCTAACCATGGTACCACCGCGGTCCTAATAGGTAAGCGTAAGTGAATGGAGGAGTGGTTCCTTTGATGTGGGCGTACTCACTCGCTGATTGGCTGAGAGAGTCTGTGGGACGGGCGACTTGTCTGTTTTTTTGTTTTGTTTTTACTAACAACCCCAATAACTAAGTGTTAAGTGTTGTCCGGGGGTAGGTCTGGACTGTGTTGCGTCTCAGGGTTAAGCCCCATATGCCTACATGAGAGGGAATTTAGGAAAAGAGGCGTGCATCGCGGCGAAGAGGGATAAAGCAGCCGTGGCCAGGTTTGTGGCCGTGGCTGCATCCCTGAGTGTGTAATAGCAGAAGCTATAACTAAGAAGGGAGAGGGGGGAAGCCGGTATGGACACCGNTTTTTTGTTTTTACTAACAACCCCAATAACTAAGTGTTAAGAGTTGTCCGGGGGTAGGTCTGGACTGTGTTGCGTCTCAGGGTTAAGCCCCATATGCCTACATGAGAGGGAATTTAGGAAAAGAGGCGTGCATCGCGGTGAAGAGGGATAAAGCAGCCGTGGCCAGGTTTGTGGCCATGGCTGCATCCCTGAGTGTGTAATAGCAGAAGCTATAACTAAGAAGGGAGAGGGGGGAAGCCGGTATGGACACCGTNTGGCTGCATCCCTGAGTGTGTAATAGCAGAAGCTATAACTAAGAAGGGAGAGGGGGGAAGCCGGTATGGACACCGTAAAAACCCCCTCGACAGGAAAGAAGTTCAAAACTCGTTCATGCATTTAAAAAACGCTAAAGGAGGCAGCAGGTGTGGATTCCATGCTCTTTAGCTTTGTCTGTTGTTGGCTGATGCGTGTTGCGAAATATTACGCGTTGGCTGTGCTGCCGGTTTGCAAGCCACAAGGACGTAACCAGGTGATGGTTGGTGAACGTCCTTCCGGCATGTTGCCGGCCGGTGACGTCACTCTGCTGGTGTGTGCGGCTGGAGTTCGCGAGATAAGCAGCAACTTCGCCTCTGCATTTGTTACGTATTATATGCTTCCGCCTCAGTGGCTTGTGCTAGATAATCTGCCAGCGCAGGAAAGTAGAGACATCTGTATGCTCATCTGGGCGGGTGTGACGGACCTTGTAAAAAAACCCCTACACATACACTCATCACTAAGGGCAGTGATATTCCACGAAAAGATTTCCAGACATGATACAGTCCAAAGCACTGTAGGGTCGTCCAGCTTCTTTGATTGGCTAAAAAAAATGTTCTGGCCCACGTTAACACTTTGCGCACGAATCACGAAGGTTCAGTGNCCAGCTTCTTTGATTGGCTAAAAAAAATGTTCTGGCCCACGTTAACACTTTGCGCACGAATCACGAAGGTTCAGTGGTCAAAGACGGACACGGCANGTGGCTTGGTCAAAGACGGACACGGCACCAGCAGCCAATGGAGGTATAACAACAGCTGGGGTGTGTGTATAGTATTGGGGTCTACTGTGTGCTCCGATTTTTACGCGAAAAGTCACTGGCCCTACTCATCACTCATCGTACAAAAAGAAGTGCCTGACTGCAATGCTATTCGAAGGAAGGCAAAAGTCGCCAAGAACAACAAATTGCTACAAACTGAGAACTACACGAGAAACATGTATTGCACTAAGAATAAATACGACTCTTGGCTCTATGTCGGGCCGCAATGTTTGCGAACACATTCCGCCAGATATCGAGGCATGGAATTGTAGAAATCCCTAATGTTGCCATGTGATAATCCGTCCCATGCGGTTTTCAAAATGTTCATTGATGAGTTTATTAAAAAAAAAAAAAAGTGACACACATGGAGTTATCCACATGTTACGTACGCGCCGGTTTTACGACAAATACGCGACTGTTTTCGGCGGTTTTTCGTGTTACTCTATTTCATACTGAATATTCACCGCTATAGCAAAAGTGTCCAGGTAAACAATTTAGATATCGCATTTAAATAAATTACATTCTTTGCTCTTAGAAACGTGTTTTGCCTGAAGATATCACGCCGGCACCACTAACAGATTGCAACCAAACGTGATCTCCGAAATATCAAAGATTGGGTTGCGGCAGAATTAATATGAATTAAAACGACAGCAGTGGTATTTTAGTGCAAGAAGAGATAATTCTAACTTACACGGTAGGAAGAAAGGATTTAAATTACGTTACAATTAAAATAAACTCGCTATTTGTACCCCTTTCATATTCAGTATTACCCAGTTTGAAAACGATGGGGTGTGGATTACACAGGATATGTCAAAAGCATCATACATAAGGACGTTTCTGCCTTAGCAAGAGACAAATTTTGTGCGTACTGCATAGAAAATATCGTGAACTACGGAAACCCTATTCAGTATTGATCATGACCTTTGTAATGTCTCTGATTTAACAATATTATCATTATTGGGTTTGATATTGTGAACTCATAAGCATCTGTTCTGCAGTGTAAGAAAATAAATAGTTGAAGAGGAATACTTTGTTAGTAATTGATGATTAGGATATGTAAAGACCAGATGAAATGGAAATTACTCTTAACAGGGTATGAAGTAGTTATGACTCTATTACAATATAAACTTAAGAAATTTTTTAAGGCATTAAAACAGTTTCTTTATTAATACACATGTCTAATAAGTAAGTTTTATTTCCTACAATTCACGAACATTATTTTCCGTGAGAAAAATTTTGTTCAGCTCGCGTTTCTCACTACTTGAAATTAATTGTCAAAAATTACAGGCCTCTAATCACATGTAGTTTTATTTCAAAAAACCTTTTTGCTTTGAAACATGGTTAGTAGCTGCGATGGTTTTCGTTGCACTTAAATGTATAATAACTGTTTAAAAGAGTTTCAAGTATGCGTGATGACGACTAAAAAGACTCCTTCCTTCCAATAATTCTTCTTCCACGTTGACTACCGTTATGTTCTAGCAAATCTGGTCTTGGAACTATGACAGTTTTTTTTATAAAATTACCTATGAAATTACTATGAAATGTTAAGTATGTGCTAAATTGAAGAATTATAAACATTTTCGTTATAAAACCATTTTTTAAAATTATTTTGTGTTCTAAAATCACAACGAATATCAGAAAACGTATTATTTAAAAAATGTGATTATGAGCATTTCAATAATGGCGTACCTACGAAGGGCATATAAAACACACGGTATTTTGAATGATTAAAATATTTTCGTTGTTCAAATNCAATAATGGCGTACCTACGAAGGGCATATAAAACACACGGTATTTTGAATGATTAAAATATTTTCGTTGTTCAAATAACGGGGCATTTTATTAAAAGCGGCGGAAAAAAAAACTGCGTACCATCGAAAATGTAATGCTTGAAGAAACGTGATTTCAGTCATGCACAACAGGTTCAGCTGATTTTGTGAATCTCTTTGTTTGAATTTTCCAAACGTTAGATATTTCAAGTGTAATAACATTCACGGCAGATCGACCGATCTCTTTTCGCCCCGAGCTTTACGCGCAGTCCTTTGAGCCCCTTTGTGTTTCTGTCGCGGAAGCCTTATATTCGAGAAGCTGTCTTCATGTCCCGTGAAATTCACCCGGTCCGAGTCTTTCGGAAACAGAAAATTGCACACGCTNTTCTCCCTGACCCCTATCCTCCTCCCCTACCCACAACCTACCCCTTAACGAACTGGACCGCCAGGGAGAACAAAAAAAAAAAAATTCGAGGGTGCTTGTCCGTCGCGCTTATCTCCACCACTGGACCATCCGAACCCCCAAACTTGCTCCCCCCTCCCCTCCCGCAGTACCCGCACACAACAACCCGACCCCGATACTAAATCCCTCTTCCGCCACACAGGCGCAGACTTGATTAAACATGGCCTGCGGGCTACTTCGCAGCTCTTCACCGGAGAAAATCCCCGCCGGGGATAAACAGATTCTTTCTCCGATCCCTGTCGCATCGTGCAAGTTATCCTGCACGAATAACGACATTTCTTCATTGTTCTCGAGGAAAATTCATAAAAGACCAATTATTTAAGAATAGATTTTCCTTTAAAAATGTAGCGTTTCAGGTGGGCGAAATGTTTAACAGTGCATGCTTTGTAAACATGTTTGTTTTTATAACATACACTATCTGTGCCCGCGGCTCCGCTCGCGTGGACTACAGAATTATTGTGCTTGAGGCGATGCTCTTGCAAGACTTGATTTTAGTATGCGAGGCATTATTGTCAATTTTTAAAACTACAATTGGTATGTCTTTTAACATAGAATAATTAAAGGAAATTACATATTGAAATTTTTTTTTGAGATATTTTCTCGCGATAAAAAGTAGCCAATAACACCTTTCAGCCCTCCAACTATTTCTGTTGCCCGGTTGCAACGTTGCATTGTTATTCTTCCGTTAGTGTATCTTTTATCTACAGGGTAACCGAAAACTTAGATAATATAGAGACATCGATATTCCGATGTATTTCAGTTACATATCAATCGATAAGTTATTTTCCATATCGATATATCGATGTATCGAGCATTGACGCAGTATTGTACCCCGAGCGCTAATTTTACAAAATAAATTTCCCCGAGGGAATGATATATTTTCTCGGGATAAAAAGTAGCATATGTCACTCCCCGGCACTCCAACTATCTCTGTGCAAAAAATCAGGTTGATCCGTTGCTCTGTTGCGACGTGAAAGAAGGACAAACAAACAAACACAGTTTCGCATTTATATATTAGTAGGATTCCTTTTTTTCTACTCCCTGCAAAGGAATCGTAGTCATGTCATCCAGAGCAAGTGTTGTTTATGGGGGTTGTCCACAAAAAAAAAGGCGTTATTTTATATTTGGACTACATACTGTTCATCTTTTACACATTATCAGTAATTATTCTTTCCTAGAAAGAAAATTGGAGCTCACAGTTCTTGCATAAATACATGTCAAAATCACAATTTTACTGTTATAGAAATTCACAAATAATGAAAACCATCCTATGTACAGAAATAAGATAATTCACCCTGAAAGAAGATGCCAAGAGCTACTTCAAGTCGTTTATTAAAATTGCACAGAGAAATGTTTTCGCAATTAAAAAAAAAAAATGCTGAAAATAAGAGGAAATTTTGTATATTTTTGATTTCTGGCTGTTCCTAAATTTATAGAAAAAAACTTTTGTTAAACGTAGCTCAAAATCAATTAAGATAAGTTCCTTCAGTTGCCCTTTTTAAATTTCCTGCAAATAGTTTGGTTAGTTTTATTTTGGCATTAAAAAACAGTAAAATTTTTATTTTTACATTTAATTTTGCAGAAACCATGCTATCTAAAAAAATATATTATGTGAGGAAAAGTTAGTCACAGATACTGCCTACAATTTGATAAATATATGGTATTAGCTGTGCCACGGTTCCGCTCACGTGGACTACACAATTATTATTTGGGGTTTTTTTTAAAGTGGGGAGGGGCCCCATCCCTCCTCCGGCTAGTCGCTCGGCTATACACGGTACGGAAGAATTTTTTTAGGTTTTTTTACTCTACACAATTCTTTACTACATGAAATTGTTCCATCTTCAACGGTTTGGACAGCGTTTTGCAAGAGAGCGCGCTGGCGGATACATTTTTTCCGACTTTATTCACTATTATCCCCACTGCTTATTCGTTAAATTTATTTTACGTAACAAAATATATACTAAAACCTGACCAGAGAACATAGTTATGAATAAAAAAAAAACACCTAAATCGAATGCGTGCGCACTAACAGTCAGACAGACAGAGAGACGTAGCGTTTTTTAATATGTATAGACAAATATAAAATAAATCTTTCCGTGGCCAACGCCTTTATCGAAAAACGTTACTTTACGTTTCTCATTTCGTAACTGCACTGGGTAACATAAAAATCACTTCCGGATACTTTTTTTCCTCAGGATGACAGACTTTTAGCCTGTGAGTGAAAGAGTGATTGCCACTTCAGCAGTAATTTTTAAGCATCACCTTTACGACCATTTCTAGTTGTTTTATTAACTACCTTTTCTTTCCATCTTATGCGTTTTACTCGTAAGAAAGTACCCCACAAAATAAATTTTCCTAAGTTGGGTACTTTTTAAATAATCTCTACAAATTGAGGTATTGTGNGTAAGAAAGTACCCCACAAAATAAATTTTCCTAAGTTGGGTACTTTTTAAATAATCTCTACAAATTGAGGTATTGTGTGGCGTCAATGTTGGTAGACTGCCATACAGGACATTTGTCACATCGGCTGTTCATCCCGTCTCATCTCAATCTTTTTTTTTAAATTACATATTTATTACTCTTATAATCTCAACGGAGGCGCAGAAAATACTGAGTGTATGTTTTATTTTCTCGGGNTAAATTACATATTTATTACTCTTATAATCTCAACGGAGGCGCAGAAAATACTGAGTGTATGTTTTATTTTCTCGGGTATTTTCTGCGTATTATATTTGTATACATATTAAAAGACTATATTATAAGACGCCTAAACACACCAGTTACGAAGGAGTATCTCTATCTATGCGCGGAGGAGAATGAATTTGATCTTCACTGACGAATATGTAAAAATTCGGGTTTATGACTAAAAGTCAGGAAGTGTCCTTCTATAACAAATAAATAAAACGGGTTTGGATTTATGCTGTTATTTAACTGAGTAACGTTAAACGTAAAAACCATTATTTGTATCTAAAGTTCACGTTTCAAAACGTCCACTCTCTGTCACACCGAAAACCCTCAGCCATTTATCTACTTACCAAATAATTATGCCTAACTCCCCGAGTGAACTGGATGAAATAACTGATAATAATTGAATAGTACTTGGGGGCGATTTCCGCGGGGAAAAGGTTTCCAGAGCATTGTTCTCGGTGATAACATTTGTCGGTGGGATACCCTTCACAGCCCGTACAAAACATTCTGATTATAGATAAATCCGGATAATTCAACAGTAGGGCCCCTCTGATGTTTAAATTAAGCGCGGGTACATTTCCCCCTCCGTCCATGCGATGAATTCCCACTCGTCGCATAGGCCTTTGTTGATCATCCGATATGCCAGGATTTACAGCTTTACGTTTTTACATTGCCCCGAATCTCTGCCACAGTACTACGTGAATATTGTGTTACGCATTTTTACAGCTATATCTTCGTAGAATCTCATGGTATTTAAATACATTTTAATATCTTTCTTAACAACTATTTTACAAAATAATCTGAAAAAAAANCGTAGAATCTCATGGTATTTAAATACATTTTAATATCTTTCTTAACAACTATTTTACAAAATAATCTGAAAAAAAAAATTACCTATATTGTAGGTTGTAATGAAAACTGATAACTGAAGACTGATAATAAACACTTTCATCTAAAGGCACAGTCTTCCAATGTGTAACATCACCGAGATCAAATGCAGACAAATTAGTGAAAGAAGGATTGGGATCATTGTGACGCTTACGGAAAAAAACAAATTTCCAAAATACCAGTTCCTGGTTTGGCTGTTATACCTTGAAGTCCAAAACGAAATNGGCTGTTATACCTTGAAGTCCAAAACGAAATCAGGTAAGACAGAAGAACATAACTCTCTTCAACACTGACGACCTTGCGACACCAACTTGTATCATCCTTGTCAACATCGCAATTAACACTAATAATGTTACGATACACGTTACAAAAAACATAACGTGAGTTGGTATTTTCGGCACAGATTTTTTTTCTCTGTCAAAGCCATAAATGTACACATGTAACCAAACATTTTATAGAAGCTTGGACTAATTTTCGGTGTTTGTAAAAAAAAAAAAAACTGGCAATGCTTAAGTAAAGCGTAACTGATTGTGCAACGCCTGATGTTATTCCTTCATTATTAAATTTATTCCTGGATTTCTCGAGAAAGGCGACGTTTAGGGAAATTAAGCAATAAGATATTTTTTATTAATTTCGGAACGCTGAATGATGATTTGAGTTGTATGTAAATTATACTTTCACATCACAAAATTGATTGCAGAGTGTCTATAACAACGTAAGTTATTTGAATATAATAATTAACAAACATCGGCATGTTAAGCAATCATGTCAAATTTGGATCCAGTAACACATTCAGGCGCTCAGTGTTCCGTCTAGATATTATCTTATTATCTGCAATGATTTAATGTGACGATTTTAGCTGACACATGTAAATAGGACTTCATCTCTGTTTCCTCAGGAAGATGTTCGTTTTTCAAGGAATAAAGACCCCTTCGTTAATGTGGTGTCAAATGGTGTCATAAAACGTACTTTGGGTTTGCACAGAAATGAAATAGTTACATAACTCTAATATATTTTCCCTTTTATTAAATACAAAATGCCATTTTCCAATATGGGATTACAAAATCTATTAAAATTCTTTAATGAAATCCCATGACTTTAAATCCCCAACGAAGACATGATATTCAATTTATTTTATACAAAATAATTAAAAATATAAATTAAATATGTTTTTATTATTATACTAAGCAATTCCTCCCCCCCCCCACAACATTTATAACAGAGGAACAGCAGTTCCTTCCCTAACAAAGTCCCTGGTCTGCCTCCCCGAACAGGGAAGAACATAAGCATTTTATACAATTATGTCGTCATCTTCTCGAACATTTCCCGACGTTCACGGAGCGGAAACGCTTCCTGGTGGCGTTGTGACTGGCGAGCGTCACTTTGCCACAGAGGCACTCAGGAGAGGGAAGGGGGAGCAGGCGAAGCTTCGAAACAGCACACTAGTATCACACACCATTTGCTGTTCTGCACTCTCGCAGCCAGCGGCAGCAGCGAGATGGTTTGTCGAGCAGGTCCCATCGCACCAAAGGTAAGCCATTGTACACGACCCTCACATGGAAACAGCAATCCAAGGTGAGGTGAACTTAGGCGAATTCTTGATGTGGGTAGGCCGTCACATCCATCCTCCCCTGATACTCGACCACATCAGTGTTGCTCACAGCATCGGCTGGCCAGACCGTTACCCCAGGCTTCACGTGGAACACGGGTCTCGATAATAGCAGCAGGCAGCAATAAAACAGACATACACCAGGGACTTAAAACGACGACTCAACTTAACTTCATACAATTTCAACTCTTACAAGGCAAGGGCTGCTTTTAAAAACAAATTTATGTACGCGAAAAAAAAAACCCACATATATCTGGGTATTTAAACTTTTTCGTTTTACTTTTCCGAACATACTTATATGTACATAATTTTATTTACTCTATCAACACTGAGTATATACCATTATATACCATTAATACTCTTTAAAATACATATAATTAACACCATTCTAAATACTGGAAATACATTTTACAACATTTTAAATCATTAATTTCTAAATATTTTTTGGATGATACAATTTTTCCTTCCAAAATATCAAGACAGTTTACGGGATTTTTAGGGGAAGGGGCGGCCTCTTTTCAATGCATTGGTGAGTACATTTAATTTTTTTAAAAATGGGAAATGTGAACCTTTTTCCGGTTTGTTGGGAGAATGTGGAACAATAATCAATACTGTCACGGGCGAAAGGAACCTAACAATTTGGTACGGGCCACGCCATTTCACGACTAGTTTATCACTAAAAAAAAATCGATTTTTGAACTGAGGCGATGAGCTTCAACTAGCATTAAATCACCTGGTTTAAAGTTTAAATCTTTACATAAAACATTACTTTTCTGTTCCATTTTTTGGTGATATGTAATTAAGTTACGTGTCACATCAACCCATATTTCTTCCAAATTTTTATTACTCACATTCTCCAAACAAATCCTATGGAGTGACCACCCATTTATTAGCGGGTGCATCAATCGTCTTCCCAAGAAATACCCCGGATGGAGTATATTTATGAGCACAATGTACTATATTATTAGAAAAAGGAAATATAACACGCCATCCCAGTGACGTGTATCAGATTGAACACTACATAAGTCAATTTTAATGTTTATATTCACCGGTTCTACAAAATTTGCCTGAGGGTGATACGGAGCAGTTTGCACCATATTTACTCCCCATATATAATTTAATTCTCTGAGCTCCTGAGAAATAAAATACGTAGCATTGTTGGTTACTACAGACACGGGCGAGCCAAAAACACAATATAATCTCTGCATAACTACTTTACCAATTTCTCCTGCCTCAATGGTACGTAACGGGAAAAGTAAACAAAATGTNCGTAGAATCTCATGGTATTTAAATACATTTTAATATCTTTCTTAACAACTATTTTACAAAATAATCTGAAAAAAAATTACCTATATTGTAGGTTGTAATGAAAACTGATAACTGAAGACTCATTACCAAACACTTGCATCTAAAGGTAAAGTCTTCCAACATATAACATCACGGAGATCAAATGCAGACAAATTAGTGAAAGAAGGATTGGGATCATTGTGACGCTTACGGAAAAAAACAAATTTCCAAAATACCAGTTCCTGGTTTGGCTGTTATACCTTGAAGTCCAAAACGAAATCAGGTAAGACAGAATAACATAACTCTCTTCAACACTGACGACCTTGCGACACCAACTTGTATCATCCTTGTCAACATCGTAATTAACACTAATAATATTACGATACACGTTACAAAAAACATAACGTGAGTTGGTATTTTCGGCACAGATTTTTTTTCTCTGACAAAGCCATAAATGTACACATGTAACCAAACATTTTATAGAAGCTTGGACTAATTTTCGGTGCTTGTAAAAAAAAAACTGGCAATGCTTAAGTAAAGCGTAACTTATTGTGCAACGCCTGATGTTATTCTTTCATTATTAAATTTATTCCTGGATTTCTCGAGAAAGGCGACGTTTAGGGAAATTAAGCAATAAGATATTTTTTATTAATTTCGGAACGCTGAATGATGATTTGAGTTGTATGTAAATTATACTTTCACATCACAAAATTGATTGCAGAGTGTCTATAACAACGTAAGTTATTTGAATATAATAATTAACAAACATCGGCATGTTAAGCAATCATGTCAAATTTGGATCCAGTAACACATTCAGGCGCTCAGTGTACCGTCTAGATATTATCTTATTATCTGCAATGATGTCATGTGACGATTTTAGCTGAAACATGCAAATAGGACTTCATCTCTGTTTCCTAAGGAAGATGTTCGTTTTTCAAGGAATAAAGACCCCTTCGTTAATGTGGTGTCAAATGGTGTCATAAAACGTACTTTGGGTTTGCACAGAAATGAAATAGTTACATAACTCTAATATATTTTCCCTTTTTTTAAATACAAAATGCCATTTCCCAATATGGGATTACAAAATCTATTAAAATTCTTTAATGAAATCCCATGACTTTAAATCCCCAACGAAGACATGATATTCAATTTATTTTATACAAAGTAATTGAAAATAGAAATTATATATGTTTTTATTATAATACTAAGCAATTCCACCCCCCCACAACATTTATAATAGAGGAACAGCAGTTTCTTCCCTAACAAAGTCCCCGGTCTGCCTCCCCTAACAGGGGAGAACATAAGCATTTTATACAATTATGTCGTCATCTTCTCGAACATTTCCCGACGTTCACGGAGCGGAAACGCTTCCTGGTGGCGTTGTGACTGGCGAGCGTCACTTTGCCACAGAGGCACTCAGGAGAGGGAAGGGGGAGCAGGCGAAGCTTCGAAACAGNCGTGACTGGCCGGCGTCACTTTGCCATGGAGACGCTCAGGGCTGGGAAGGGGGAGCAGGCGATGCTTCGAAACAGCACACTAGCACCACGCGCCATTTGCCGTTCTGCGCTCTCACAGCAGGCAGCAGCGGCGAGATGGTTTGTCAAGCAGGTCCCATCTCACCGGAGGTAAGCCATTGTCCACGACCCTCACATGGAAACAGCAATCCAAGGCAAGATGAACTTAGGCGAATTCTTGATGTGCGTAGGCCATCACATCCATCCTCCCCTGATACTCGACCACGTCAGTGTTGCTCACACGTCCAGAAATTCCCAAGGCTTCGGCTGGCCAGACCATTACCCCAGGCTTCTGTTTTCACGTGGAACACGGGTCTCGATAATAGCAGCGGGCAGCAATAAAACAGACATACACCAGGGACTTAATACGACGACTCAACGCAACTTCATACAATTTAAACTCTTACAAGGTAAGGGCTGCTTTAAAAAACACATTTATGTACACGAAAAAAACCCTATATAAATATAATTAACACCATTCTAAATACTGGAAATACATTTTACAACATTTTAAATCATTAATTTCAAAATATTTTTTTGGATGATACAATTTTCCCTTCCAAAATATCAAGACAGTTTACGGGATTTTTAGGGGAAGGGGTGGCCTCTTTTCAATGCATTGGTGGGTACATGATATTTTTTTACAATGGAAATGTGAACTTTTTCCGATTTGTTTGGAGAATGTGGAACAATAATCAATACTGTCACGAGAGAAAGGAACCTAACTATTTGGTACGGGCCGCACTATTTCACGGCCAGTTTATCACAAAAAAAAAAATAGATTTTTGAACTGAGACGATGAGCTTCAACTAGCATTAAATCACCTGGTTTAAAGTTTAAATCTTTACATAAAACATTACTTTTCTGTTCCANCGGTTTGTTGGGAGAATGTGGAACAATAATCAATACTGTCACGGGCGAAAGGAACCTAACAATTTGGTACGGGCCACGCCATTTCACGACTAGTTTATCACTAAAAAAAAATCGATTTTTGAACTGAGGCGATGAGCTTCAACTAGCATTAAATCACCTGGTTTAAAGTTTAAATCTTTACATAAAACATTACTTTTCTGTTCCATTTTTTGGTGATCCGTAATTAAGTTATGTGTCACATCAACCCATATTTCTTCCAATTTTTTATTACTCACATTGTCTAAACAAATCCTATGGAGTGACCACCCATTTATTAGCGGGTGCATCAAACGTCTTCCCAAAAAATACCCCGAATGGAGTATATTTACGAGCACAATGCACTATATTATTAGAAAAAGGAAATATAACACGCCATCCCATTGACGTTGCTTATCAGATTGAAAACTACGTAAGTCAATTTTAATGTTTAAATTCACCCTTTCTACTAAATTTGCCTGAGGGTGATACGGAGCAGTTTGCACTATATTTACTCCCCATATACAATTTTTATTCTCTGAACTCCTGAGAAATAAAATACGTAGCATTGTTGGTTACTACAGACACGGGCGAGCCAAAAAACACTATATAATCTCTGCATAACTACTTTACCAATTTCTCCTGCCTCAATGGTACGTAACGGGAAAAGTAAACAAAATGTGCTGAAACTGTCTATGAGGACAAGGACATATACATGTCCAGAGGTACTCCTGGGCCACGGGCCCATCACGTCCAGATAAATGCGCTCCCAAGGATACAATGCCACCGTACCGGCATATTTACCTACTGGTTTTTGATTTCTCGGCTTTGCATGCTGGCACGCATCGCCACACTTGACTAAATTTTCCAGATCATTGCGCACTCCTGGCCACGTAAAAATCTTCTAACATGTGGGTAGTTGTTTTATCCCGTCCTACGTGTCCTCCGTAAAAGGATTCATGATAATATTAAAAAACCGCTGCCCTTAGTTTTACAGGTTCAATAACTCTGAATTTGCCCTTTTTTGTCCATTCTCCTAGAAATCCTTTGTAAACTACGTAACAAGAATTTCCGTCTTTGATTTCAGACAATATCTTTGTACATTCCGTGTTAGAATTTCGGTGTTATTTTATATCAGTTTAAAGCACTGGGAAACTTTTGCAACGTGTTTAATTCGTAAACATTTACACCAGCGGAAACTGAATCGGACAACTAACCAACCGCAGGGACCTCATTTTCCACTGCCCCAAACTCGTCTTTGCAGTACATGCGTGACAGCGCATCCGCTACAGAATTATCGATCCCCGTTATATGCTGCACGATAAATTTAAAGCGAGCGAGGCGTACTAACGAGCTAGGCGTACTGTTACGAATGAGCTTTTTAAGCCATTCGTACTTGAAAGTGTCTAAGGGCGCAGCTCAATAATGAGTCATGATTAAGTAGAGCACAATAGTATTAGATGAGGTTTGTTGAATATATGGATTATACAATAACTATTCATGTGACTATTGATCGGAAGAGCTTAAATTGAATGCCAAGAAGCTTTTTAGTTATGATAAGTGTTATTACCTCACGCCATAACTATTACAATCTAATTGGAAAGTCGCCACCTTGTTCAAGTTGCCGGAGGCTGATTCTAGGAGGCGGTTAACGACAGCCGGACACACCCATCTTTAGTGGTCTTCTCTCGGGTCGGGTCGACGACAAAAGACGCCGTTCCCGGTGTTTACGCTGGCCTATATCGGTTGCGTTGTTTAAAATTTTTGGCCCCGTTTACAGGCCGATGAAGGGGGTTTCTGCAACTGTCTTTCGCAGGGTGTTGTTGAAATCACGCTCGTGCCCTGGTTCAATGTTTGAAGGTGTGATCAGGCAGGCCATCTAGTTAAGGTCTGATCACTTCATAACATAACTAACCACGGTTAGTACTAACGAGCAAGGTGTACTAACCACCGTACTAACCACATAATATACCAGATGCCTTTTGTGAGTTTAACAACCAGCTAAGAGCCTGGTTATCCGTAAATAAAGTAAACGGTACATGATCTAAATAATCTGAAATCTTTTCCATTGCCCATATACAACTTAAACCCTCTTTTTCATAAATAGTAAATTTACGTTCTGCCTGGGTTAATAATTTACTGGCGTATGCTATCGGCACATAATGACCGTCTTTCTTTTGATTCAAACATGCCCCGACGGCCACGGAACTTGCATCACATTGCAAAAGAAATTTTGAAAAAAATTGGGGCAAATGCAAGACGTGTGGATTAGCAAACATTTCTTTGAATTTTTCAAAAGCTTTACACAAAAGGTAAATTTCTTTCTTTTCAACTTGTTAAATGATCCTGTAAGATCATAAAAATTTGGAATAAATTTACTACAAAAAGCAATCATCGCATAAAGAGAACTTATTGTTTTCAGGTAACAAATTAAAAGAAACACAATTTCTAACGAATTTGCTTCCGCACACGGCAAACACCAAAACTTCTACCAGTATAATCGTCTCATTTACAAAATGTTGTATTGATTCTCCAGGACACTGAAATCTTTCTAAAAATTTTATGCACTGGTGTACAATGGCCACTGGAGTACCTGTTTGCCACGAAATAGCTTGCCGAAATTCGCAAAAGGACATACACTCATTGATAGCTTGTCCTAACACACTCTGGAATGATTCGGGTACTTTAAACATTATTGCAGCATATAATGATGCTATTTCACATACATTAAGTGAAACTACTTTAGCCATTTGAACGAGCAGTGTAACTACAGCGCCCAAATTCAAGCTGCGCACTTTCTCGAAACCTACGCTCAGACTATTAGGAGAGGTATTAAACATTTTTTCATAACGGCGACTAAAGAGTAATCGCAGTAAGGTTGACCAGTAACTCCTCCTTTCTTAAACATCTCACGCGTCATGTTGGCTCAAGACTTGGATTCCGTCCTCAGGCTTGTACGTAACTCCAGAAACGGTGAGCACTTTCTGCAGGGGGAATCTTTTCCCAAACCTTGGATCCAGGCAGCACGAACGGCTCCTGAACGAGTCATTCTGCAAATTAGATTTGATGCACCCAAACTATTCTCACTCCCTTTACCTCTGTAGCATGTACGAACCATGTCTCAATAAATTCAAAACTTCTAAATTGATTACCCGTTTCCAACCGACCGCACTGACGAAGCAGAGAGGCGCAGTTTTTTCTATCCACATGTGACGGTCTCAACCAACTCATGCAAACGGGACTCAGTCTCTGTTTCCTCAGGAAGATGTTCGTTTTTAAAGGAATAGAGACACCCCCCCTCCTCCCTTACGGTTAGCGTGATATCAAAGGGTATCATAAAACTTACCTTGGGCTTGCACAGAAAATTAAATAGTTACAAAACTCTGATATATTTTTCTCTTTTTTTTAAAATACTAAATGCCATTTCCCAATATGGGATTTCATAATCTATTAAAACTTTTTAATAAAATCCCATGACTTTAAATTTCCTACAAATAAATGATGTAAAATTTTTTTTATACAAAATAATTAATAATATAAATTATATATGTTTTCGTTATAATGCAAAGAGCTCCACCCCTTCTCCCCCCGCCCAATTTAGAAGAGAGGATCAGCAGTTCCTTCCCTAATGAAGTCCCTGGCCTGTCTCCCCGAGCAGGGGAGAACACAAGCCTTTTATACAATTTTGTCTTCGTCTTCTCGAGCATTTCTCGACGTTCACGGAGCAGAAACGTCCCCTGGTGGCGTCCTGACTGCACGGCGTCACGTTGCCATGGCGACGCTCAGGGGGGAGGGAAGGGGTAGTAGGCGAAGCCTCAACAGTTGCTCTTTGTAACATTGTGCTAAGTAAATGAGACGGGTAAAATCCACTTCGGTTTAAACTTTTGAGTTGTCATGCCACGAGTCTTCAACTAATTTTTCCAGCTACTGCTCTCGCCGAGGGACAAGTGCCTGGAAGAAAAATCTCCCGCTCGAAAGACGAAAGAGAGACAAAATTGTGAAGTGAAGAGATTTCGGGCGGCTCTTAACAGCGAGGTCTTGGGAGCAGGTGAGCGTGATTGAGCTGAGTACGGAGCAGTTCGGGAATGAAAGGGGCGGGGGAAACGGGAGATCCTAGAGAAAACCCACCGACTGGTAGCATCGTCCGGCACGATCCCCACTAGCGAAAATCCGGGAGTGACCCGGCCGTGGATTGAAACCGGATCGCCTTGGTGGGAGGCGAGCAGTCCATCCGCTCAGCCACCGCGGCCCCAAGTGACACAATTGTACAGCCAACCGTGAGTATGCCGTAAAGCAAGAATAATGAGGCTAACCTACTGGACAATGGAATCGAACATTTCCAAACAAGAGATAAATGTATAATTTTAAGCATAAAATAGCATATTTGCTTTTACCAGGCACCGTCAAAAATTACTTTTTATTACTTTAAACCGAACGAAAATCTACATATTTGTTATGTCATGCTATTGGCAATAACCTGCAAAAAAAAAAAAAACAGGCAAATATTTGCACACCCGATATTACAAGTTATTTATATTCAGTGTTCCGCGCCGTATGGTAAAAACAGTAAACAGAATATAATTAACTTCACAATATTGCTCGCGTTACGTCACATATTTACAAGCTCTGATCCGCTGTGGTATCTATGTGTAAAGTTTTGTTTTGATTAATTCAGTATTAAAATAACATGCACTCTCCCAAGTCCGTATGATGAGACCTTATTTTAATGAATTTTGAAATGTATATCTATATACACAAACTTCAGTAGAAACTTACACGGATCTTAATTTCATTCAGCCAATAAAAAATGTGCACATGCTCTTCTATTTGGGATGTCCAGTATTTTAAAATAAGTTATAGCTGCTCATTATTTAATTTATATACAGTTTTACCTATATAAAAAAGGTATATATATATATATCTCCTACCAAAAATTCAAAAATTGTCGAGAAACATTTATATACACGTAGTTGGTGTTAACATGCATTATAGCCAGAAAAATCTCACATTTCAGTTAGAGAGAAAAAGTTGGCTTCTCAAAGTCACTGTGCAGAAATGTATTTTGGTAGAAAAGACATTGTCTTTGGATCTCGAAACACTTACACTAAAAAAAAAGTAGAGTATTTACTTGTGCACAGTAGATCAACTTCGTCAGTAACTGAACATTTAGCGACCATTGCCCCGAGTCAAATAAATTACAATAAAAGTTTTTTTGCTTTAAAAAATTACATTAAAATACATTTAATGTGATTAATTTGCTTAAAGAAGAATTTTTCTATATTTTGGCTACACGGGAGACTAGTTAAGTGTTTTGTGTCTGTTGATGAAGATTCATCTCAGCGGCTTTTATTATCAGAACCGACACATGTTTAAAATCTTTTACAAGTGACGTTAAAAAACCTCTACAGATGTTGTACCTATATCACGCGAATTTCTCTCAGCATTTGACATATTCCTAAAAAAGAAAAGTGTTGCAGAGCATACACGAGAAAGATATTAAAATACTGGTACTTTTTATTATTCCTATACAGTAGTGTGGTAAATTTACGAATAATACGCTAATATGCGAAATATAACAAATGTAATTTGAGATTTCGAAGTAGCATTTGCCTAAATTTTATTTCATTGTGTTATAACTAGGGCCGGTGACTTTTCGCGTAAAAACCGGAGCACACAGTAGACTTCAATACTATATACACACCTCAGCTGTTGTTATACCTCAATTGGCTGCTGGTGCCGTGTCCGTCTTCGACCAAGCCACTCAGGGACTAAGTAACTCCGACACTGAACCTTCGTGATTCGTGCGCAAACGGTTAACACGGGCCAGAACCTTTTTTACCCTGTCGAAGAAGCTGGACGACCCTACAGTGCTTTGGACTGTATCTTGTCTCGAAATCTTTTCGCAAAATATCACTGCCCCTAGTTAAAACCATTCATCACTTAAATGAATGAGCTCAACTGAGCTTGCTTACCGTCACGCCACAAGAATGTGTAATGGGCGTAGGACACCCTGACATCTCCATTCTTCGTCATAAGAAGGCAAGGACCTTACAGGGTTTTGCAAGGTGCGAGTATAAAAACAGTGATGTTTGATGCCTGCTCGGTGAGGGGGGG